>SJYQ01003402.1:6874-36800 GCA_006410935.1 Redunca redunca | reverse complement strand
TTTCAATTCCTGAAAGATGATGTTGTGAAAGTGCTGCACTCAATATGCCAGCAAGTTTGGAACACTCAGCAGTGGCCACAGGACTGGAAAAGGTCAGTTTTCATTCCAATCCCAAAGAAAGGCAATGTCAAAGAATGCTCAAACTACCACACAATTGCACTCATCTCACATGCTAGTAAAATAATGCTCAAAATTCTCCAAGCCAGGCTTCAGCAATACGTGAACCGTGAGCTCCCTGATGTTCAAGCTGGTTTTAGAAAAGGCAGAGGAACCAGAGATCAAATTGCCAACATCCACTGGATCATGGAAAAAGCAAGAGAGTTCCAAGAAAACATCTATTTCTGCGTTATGGACTATGCCAAAGCCTTTGACTGTGTGGATCACATAAATTGTGGAAAATTCTTCAAGAGATGGGAATACCAGACTACCTGACCTGCCTCTTGAGAAACCTATATTCAGGTCAGGAAGCAACAGTTAGAACTGGACATGGAACAACATACTGGTTCCAAATAGGAAAAGGAGTACATCAAGGCTATATATTGTCACCCTGTTTATTTAACTTCTATGTAGAGTACATCATGAGAAACGCTGAGCTGGAAGAAGCACAAGCTGGAATCAAGATTGCCAGGAGAAATATCAATAACCTCAGATATGCAGATGACACCACCCTTATGGCAGAAAGTGAAGAGGAACTAAAAAACCTCTTGATGAACGTGAAAGTGGAGAGTGAAAAAGTTGGCTTAAGGCTCAACATTCAGAAAACAAAGATCATGGCATCTGGGCCCATCACTTCATGGGAAACAGATGAGGAAACAGTGGAAACAGTGTCAGACTTTATTTTGGGGGGCTCCAAAATCACTGCAGATGCTGACTGCAGCCATGAAATTAAAAGATGCTTACTCCTTGGAAGGAAAGTTATGACCAACCTAGATAGCATATTGAAAAACAGAGACATTACTTTGCCAACAAAGGTCCATCTAGTCAAGGCTATGGTTTTTCCTGTGGTCATGTATGGATGTGAGAGCTGGACTGTGAAGAAAGCTGAGTGCTGAAGAATTGATACTTTTGAACTGTGGTGTTGGAGAAGACTCTTGAAAGTCCCTTGGACTGCAAGGAGATCCAACCAGTCCATTCTGAAGGAGATCAGCCCTGGGATTTCTCTGGAAGGAATGATGCTACAGCTGAAACTCCAGTACTTTTGCCACCTCATGGGAAGAGTTGACTCATTGGAAAAAATTCTGATACTGGGAGGGATTGTGGACAGGAGGAGAAGGGAACAACAGAGGATGAGATGGCTCGATGGCATCACTGACTCGATGGACGTGAGTCTGAGTGAACTCCGGGAGTTGGTGATGGACAGGGAGACCTGGAGTGCTGCAATTTATGGGGTCGCAGAGAGTCGGACACGACTGAGCAACTGCACTGAACTGACTGAGGGTATTTATGCTGCCAAAAATAGGCCTCGAGCAATGGCACATGGTAGTTGATGGAGATCTACTCCAGTTTGGTAGTCCTACGCTGGCACAGCTCTGAGGCAGCTCTGTATAGTTTCCCAGAGGTCCTTGGCAGGACAAAGCCCCGGACACCCACACCAATAATTTGCTCATTAATGAATCCTATATGGGCTTTCTTCCATTCCCTGTCTCACTTCCCTGATACCTTACTAGTATTTCTTGGGCTCATCACTGACATAAACGACTTGTCTTAGAATCTGTTTTTTCCTCGCTTGGAGATTCATGCCACTTACATGAAGCATTCATTTTATTTCAGGAAACAAATTCATTTAACTTTAATTAGAAACTTCATTTAATAAGTTTCTCAGACTTATTTGGCCATGAGAACCTTTCTAAGGGTGAGAGCTTTGACCATCCTGTGAAACTAGTGTTCCCCTGATACGCTTTGGGAATTGTTAAACATTAAAAACTGACAAAGTGTCACCTCTCTCAGAGATCGTATCTTAACAGCTGCTTCTGAAGATCAGTACCTTCTGACTCCATCCCTTAAAGGTGAAAATTTAAGGCCCTATGATAGGTATGATGGAAAATAATTTTGAAGGGAGGTGTCTCGTTATGCCCCTTCAAGTCAAATCAAGTCTACTCTGCTATCAAGAGCTAACAGGAAATGACGAATGAGTTTCACGGTTAAAGAGTATGGTTTTGTGATTTGGAGGACCGTGTAGGAGATGTATGGGGTGAAGACAGTTATTTCCTGAAACTGCCTTAGAGAAAAGAATCATGTTTAGGAAGGAGACCACCTTTCAATGACCTCAGCCAAAAATGGCAGATGCCTGGGACTGCAATATCCCTACAGTATTTGAGAAATAATGGTCAATACTACTCAGGACTTTTAATACTTCAGCCTTCAACTACTCTGTGAAATAAAAGATTTTAGAAAACAGTAAAACCTTGGGTTCCAAGATAGGGAATTTAGACTGGGTATATTTTATTTTTCTAAAGAATTTTTTTTTTAATGTAGGCCATTTAAAAAGCCCTCATTGAATTTGTTACAATAGTACTTCTGTTTTATGTTTTGATTTTTTGGCTATAATGTGTCTGGGATCTTAGCTCCCCAACCAGGGATCAAACCCCATCCCCTGCATTGGAAGATGAAGTCTTAACCACTGGACCACCAGGGAAGTTCCAAGACTGGGAATATTTTAGAAAGCATCCTTGTTCTGCTTTTAACACAATCACTGATAATAACCTTGTACTTTACTGTCCAAGCTGGATCCCACTGGAAGGAAGTGGTAAGAATTCCTGTAAATGGACAATATTTGGGAGGCATGAGAGGGGGCAAAAGGTCAGTCAGTGAAGGGGGTGGGAGGCTCTTTAGTGCAATTTGAGAAAGTCCCTCTCTAGGACTTGACTTTTGCCACTTACAAGTCTCTTCCCAACTCCAGTTTACATTCCTCTTTCTTAGTCATATGAGTCACACTATCGCTTCTCAATGTCCATTTTTCAGATGTTGAGGCATTAAATATTTTTAAATGAATTGCCATGAACCAATGTTAAAAGATTCTTTTTTTTTGTTAACATCACTATGAAAAACTTTTTAACTTGTAAAATATTAATAAATGAGATACAAATCCATCAAGAGAATTTTTAAATAATCTTAATCCTTTAGGGGGTCCATTCTCTGAGTTAAATGTCAGGAATAGAAAACTACTAAGGAATTATAAAATGTGAAAGAGGAGTTATCACAAATCAAACATGGCCATGAATTGGAGGTATCTGACATTTCCATCTTCATCAAGGGGGATTCTGTCAAGTAGCAACTCAAACTCTTCATCAGTAATCTCCACACCAAACCTGAAACAAATAGCTGCTAGCATCAGTCACCCCCAAGTTCACATCTGGGTCACCCATACCCACAATACCCTAAGCATATGGCTGCCATTAACGCTTTGTTACTGCGGCAGTCCTCAAGATCAAGAGCACCACGTGAATATCAGAGGTTAATCAGGGTTTTGATCGCTTCAGCTTTCTCAAAGAAAGAGTCTACCACAGAATCCCTGCATTGGTGGTGCAGAGAAATAGAAATACCAGCACGCTGAATTGTGTGTGATTGTCTTCTATAAGAAGTTATTCATTACGCTAAAACACTGGTATTGCTTAAACAAGTTAACTCTGAAAGGCCTTTCAACTGGACTGCTTAGCATGAAAGAGAAGGTAGGGGGAAGAAGTGCCTTTCGAAAAACAGCTTCCTAATGCTTTTGCAAAACATTTCATAATGGCTTTAAAGACATTTTGCATACACATATTTTAAAAGTGGCAGTGTTTATTCATCAGCAAGAAAGTGTTTTCATCTCTCAAGAACAATCAAAACATAATCCTTGAATTACTGGCATAAATAAGAATGACTTAAGCAATAATAATGAACAAGGCGTTCATTCATCATTTTGCAAAGCTGATAAGGCCCAGCTGACTTTTGGAAAATAGGGGAATATAGTCTCTTTTGGCAAAAACATAAAAAGTTTTTTCCCATTTTTATTATTAATCCCTTGATAATTATAAAACAAAACATATATGTCATCAAGAATAATGCAACAAGCAAAAATGACTTTCTCATAGGCTCCAGATAATAAGTTATCACATACTTGTATTTCAGAAGTACTTGAATTTGAATAGCATCTCAGAGACTTTGCAGTTGGGTGTCCTTTTCTCCCTTGCATAAAATTAGAAAAAAAAGGACAGACTCAAGTATTTAATGAGATACATAACATTTTTTATCTTATTCCCTGTTATTCTTTTTTCTTTTTTGTTTCTTAACAGTGAAGCTGCCAGTACTAATGAACAAACCTTTGGCACTTTGCCTGAGAAATTAAAATTAATTCTCAAGTTTGATTGGGACTTAAACTCAATACTTAACCTCTTAAATTCAGTACTTGAAAAGAAGTTTTTCATAGACATACTGGAAAAAAAAATACCAGACAATACCAGACTGAAAATCAAGAGAACTGAATCTAGTCTATATCCATTAAACAGCTGTGTAATCATGGCAAAATCACTTAAATTTCATATTTCAGTTTTCTCAGCTCTCAAAGGATCTACACGGACTCTTTATCTTAATTAGTAGTGGTCAGAGGATAATAATGAAAACAAAAGAGCCCTGAAAGACAGAAAGCATCATATATAATGTATTGTATGTATTATATTGTGTATTATGTATTTTTATTATTGATATAGCATACAGGTTTTAAAAATCCTCAAAAAATATTAGATTACTTGAAGCTAACAGTGACACAAGCAGTCCTTTTCCTCATGAGGCCTTCTTTCTGGGTGGTGGAATGACACAGTGGAGACAGCATGGGTTTCAGATTAACTGGGCCAATAGCTGAATTCCAGCTCTGCCCTTAGTAGCTGAATGTGACCTCAGCTGATTTGCTTTATACCCTGAGCCTCAGTTTCTGTATCCATAGAAAGAAAGGTTGCTTTTAAAACTGAACCAAGTGAATATACATATACATAATATGCACATACTCACTTTAACGGGAAATGTATTTTCTTACCAGTTATACTACCTTCATTTTATTGATGGATAAAATGAGGCTTTCCCTAACACTCAACTTCAGTCCCACTTCTGTGTCCTAGTCAGTGCCATATTACACTGTTTATACTACTTTATCACTGCCTAAAATTAGCTTATTGGTTTACTACTTGGTTACTTGGTTTACTACTTGTCTCCACTTCTTATGTAAGCTACATATTTGTCTTGCTCACCACGGTATCCTTAGAACCTGTAACAATGACTGGAAACTACTCAATAAATATTGAATAAATGAACAAATGAATAGTTCATGTTTCTTATAAGGGTATATGTACATATACAAAGAGGAACTTTTAGAAACTACCCTTCTTTTACCTAGTCTAACAGAAGGTATCTGGATGACTGATAATAGTGAAAAATTAAAGTCAGATACGTTTGATTTGGAATACATTTTACACTACTAATTAATGTATGGATATCTTATATTCATAAATTTAACCAGACTTCTAATAAAGAAATAAAGCCATATTTATTCATTCTTCTAGTTATTCAACAAATACTTGGGAACCACCTACTATATGTTAGGCACTTCTGTTAAATCCTTGAACTAGAGAGATGAGATATAGCAAAGAAGACAGACAATAAACAAGAAACTGCAATAAAATGTGATGAATATTATGATAAAAGAAATACAGGATACTAAGGGAGCTTTGAACAACATGTCCTAATTCAGACCAAAGGTGAGGAGAGGTTCCTAAAGAATGGATGAGCTGAGAGTTAGCTAGGTAAAGTAGAGAACCAGAGAGAAGGAGCATTTTAGGTAGAGAATAGGCATATTCTTCCAGCCCAGCGTTTCTCATGATGTACTCTGCATAGAAGTTAAATAAGCAGGGTGACAAAATACAGCCTTGACGTACTCCTTTTCCTATTTGGAACCAGTCTGTTGTTCCATGTCCAGTTCTAACTGTTGCTTCCTGACCTGCATATAGATTTCTCAAGAGGCAGGTCAGGTGGTCTGGTATTCCCATCTCTTGAAGAATTTTCCAGAGTTTATTGTGATCCACACAGTCAAAGGCTTTGGCATAGTCCATAACGCAGAAATAGATGTTTTTCTGGAACTCTCTTACTTTTTCGATGATCCAGAGGATGTTGGCAATTTGATCTCTGGTTCCTCTGCCTTTTCTAAAACCAGCTTGAACATCTGGAAGTTGGGTTGGAAGAAGCTGGAAGCAGCACAAGATTGCTGGGGGAAATATCAATAACCTCAGACATGCAGATGATACCACCCTTATGGCAGAAAGTGAAGAGGAACTAATAAACCTCTTGATGAAAGTGAAAGAGGAGAGCAAAAAAGTTGGCTTAAAGCTCAACATTCAGAAAACTAAGATCATGGCATCCAGTCCCATCACTTCATGGGAAANAAGTGAAAGAGGAGAGCAAAAAAGTTGGCTTAAAGCTCAACATTCAGAAAACTAAGATCATGGCATCCGGTCCCATCACTTCATGGGAAATAGATGGGGAAACAGTGGAAACAGTGGCTGATTTTATTTGGGGGGGCTCCAAAATCACTGCAGATTGATTTAATTTCACAGCCATGAAATTAAAAGATGCTTACTCCTTGGGAGAAAAGTTATGACCAACCTAGACAGCATATTCAAAAGCAGAGACATTACTTTGCTGACTAAGGTCCATCTAGTCAAGGCTATGGTTTTTCCAGTGGTCATGTATGGATGTGAGAGTTGGACTGTGAAGAAAGCTGAGCACCAAAGAATTGATGCTTTTGAACTGTGGTGTTGGAGAAGACTCTTGAGAGTCCTTTGGACTCCAAGGAGATCCAACCAGTCCATCCTAAAGGATATCAGTCCTAGGTGTTCATTGGAAGGACTGATGCTGAAGCTGAAACTCCAATACTTTGGCCACCTCATGCGAAGAGTTGATTCATTGGAAAAGACAGTGATGCTGGGAGGGATTTGGGGGCAGGAGGAGAAGGGGATGACAGAGGATGAGATGGCTGGATGGCATCACTGACTCGATGCACATGAGTCTGGGTAAATTCCAGGAGTTGGTGATGGACAGGGAGGCCTGGTGTGCTATGATTCATGGGGTCACAAAGAGTCGGACATGACTGAGCAACTGAACTGAACTGAGGCACATTCTGGAAATGAAAGGATCTCAACTTTACTAAACCCTAGAGTTCCAGTGAGGGAAGGCAGTGAGGCCAGACTTGGACAGAAAGATGAATGCCAGGATGGACAGGCATTACGAACAGGTATTTTAAAGAAATATGAGGTTTATCTGAATGGCACAGGAAGTCTTTTGTGATGGTCTTTTTGATGTGTCAACTTGGCAAGGCTAATAGTCCCCAGTTAATCACTCAAACATAGCCTAGGTGTTGCTAGATTAGACTGTGAAGGTATTTTGTAAATGAGATTGAAGTTCATAATCAGTTGATTTAAGTAAGGAAGATTACCCTAGACAATCTGAGTGGGCTTGGTTCAGTTGAAGGCCACAGAAGCAGAACCAAGTCTTTGAAGAAAAAATTCTGCTTATAGACAGTAAGTAGCTTCAGGCTATACCTGAGAATTCCACTCTGCACTTTATAACAGCCTGCCCTATGGAGTTTGGACTTGTCCAGCTGGCCTCAACCCATGTAAACCAATTCCTTACAATAAATCTTGGTATTATCTCCTACTGGTTCTGTTGCTCTGGGTGAACCCTAATATATCATTAAAGGATTAAAACATGTAGTGACCATCAAACTTGTGATATGAAAAGTACTGTATCTGAATGTAGAGGGATTTGAAAGGGAGTAATACTTAAGCCAAATAGAAGCTTCAGAAGGAGGCTTTTGAAACAGTCCAGGTTAAAGAAAATGGTGCCTTTTTCAAGATAATAGAAGTGCAGATGAGAGAAGCAACAGATTTAGGATATTTTGGAAGTAAAATACACAAGACTCAATTTTTTGGTTTGATTTAGAAAGTGAGGGAGAAGTCATCAAGGATAATTCCTAGGTTTCTGGCTAGGGTGACTAGGTAGCTGGGGGTGTCATTAACTGAGATAAAGGAGCACTGCAAGAGGGACAAGTTGTAATGATACAAGTGAGGATCACAAGTTGAGTTTTAGACACTGATACATCGAAGAGGTGGTGTCCAAGAAGCACTTAGATATATGAGTCTGAAGCTCAAGAGAGCCTTTGGCTGCAGTTATAAATTTGGGGGTCACCTTTACAAAAAGGTGATCGGAGGCTACAGGATTAGATGAGATTGTAAAGGAGAACAGGTGGAGTTGAGGATTTGGCACAGAGACCTTATTTAAGAGACAAACAGAGAAAGAGAATCTAAGAAGTAGCGCAGCAAATGACAGAAAGGCAGCTGAGAGAAATGGTAATGGAAGCCAAGAACACAGAAGTTTCCGGGAGGAGGCAGTGGTCAGTCCTTTCAAAACCAGTCAAAATGTTATGCAAGCTACAAACTTTTATTGAATTTGGACATAAGGAGCCTATGCCTGGTGAGAGCAGTTCTAGTAGAGTGATGGAGTCCAAAACCAAACTGCAGTGGGCCAAGGGGTGAGTGGAACTTGAGGGACAGAGGCAGAGGGACGGCAGAACTTTTGCAAGAAGTTTAAATATGAAGGGGAAAAGAGAAGACAGACAGGAAGAAGAGGTGGAGTCAAGGGAGCCTTTTTAAAGATGAGTAGTAGGAGCAACATTACACTGTCGACAGAGGCAGTACCAACGCAGAGGTTAAAAACAGAGAAGACAGGGAACTACTGATCGATCAGTGAAAGAAAGATCAACAATACAGGGAGACAGAGGAGATAAGGAAATAATGGGTTTATAAGCTTTTAAATATCAGCTTTGGAGAAGGCAGTGGCACCCCACTCCAGTACTCTTGCCTGGAAAATCCCATGGATGGAGGAGCCTGGTAGGCTGCAGTCCATGGGGTCGCAAAGAGTTGGGCACGACTGAGCGACTTCACTTTCACTCTTCACTAGCATGCACTGGAGAAGGCAATGGCAACCCACTCCAGTGTTCTTGCCTGGAGAATCCCAGGGACGGGGGAGCCTGGTGGGCTGCCGTCTATGGGGTCACACAGAGTCAGACATGACTGAAGTGATTTAGTAGTCGTAAATATCAGCTTACCTTTTTCTTCCCTTTTTACTGTGAAGGTGCAGATTATTTACTGAAAATGAGGTAGGGAAAGAAAGTGAGAGGGTATGTGTTTCGAAGAAAATTTGAAAAGGTCTGAGATAAGCACAGTGGAGAATGGAATACAGAGTTGAGGAAGAGAGCACAGGAGGGAGTGCCAAAGTGCTACAGTGCAGGTGAGGCTGCTGACACTGAATTTACAGCGATATACATCTACTCAGTAGTGTGATTTTCCCCAGCAACCTTGATACACCTGAAGATAAGATGGACAGGTAAAATCACCTGGGCCTGGCAATCTGCCAGATAGATGTGAATGAAAGGAAGCAAAGCAAGAGAGTTTGTAATACTGACAAGAAAATGAATATCACATGAAAGAATAAAATCTAAGTGGTATTCCAGCTTAGAGATGGAAATGGGAACCAGTGGATAGCAATAGGCTTGGGGAAAAGCAGAAGGGTCAAAGGAATAGAACAAACAGAAGATATTAGCCAGGAATAAGCTAATAACAGTATGATTTCATAGTTGTAGCTATTTTGGATGATGACACACAGTGAGGAGAGGCAAACAGACACAAGGATAAAAAGGAATATTTACTTATAATTTAATAAATTCTTAGCACTGTGCTGAGAATTTGGCATGCATTGTCCCCTTACAGTTCCTACAGCTATCAGTTAAGAATTATTATTGTCCCCAGCCTTGTCCTGGTAGAGTCAGTGAGATGTCTAGAGAGGACAGAAGAGCAGTGAGGAAGCAGTCTCCTTGGTGGGGGAACAGATTTTGGTAAACTAGACTGTAACATTTTTAAGAGGTTGAGGATGTAGTTTATTCCTGTGGACTGGTTGTTCTGACAGGCACAGGGGGAGGATTTCAGAAGAAAGGGAGGGATGAGAGTTTGGAATGAGAAGGGAATGAGAAGCCCAGAGGAACATTAGGATAAGAGAACACTGTGAGGGCATACAGGCTAGACAAGTGAGGGTTACATCGTGGGTAGTATGACAAGGAAAATGGACATGAGGCCACATGGATTTAGAATTTAGAAGAAACCTTCAAACAAAACCATCCAGCCCCTATCGTTAGCTCCTCTCTCGTTCTTTCTCTACAGAAAACAATTTAAGTAACTTAAATTCTCAGACTGTAATAACAGTCAAGATTGACTGACTGTTTACTACATGTTAGACACATTACAGGTATTAATTCTGAAAGAGTTGGGAATACCAAACCACCTGACCTGCCTCCTGAGAAATCTACATGCAGGTCAAGAAGCAACAGTTAGAACTAGACGTGGAACAACAGACTGGCTCCAAATAGGAAAAGAAGTACATCAAGGCTGCATCTTGTCACCCTGCTTATTTAACTTATATGCAGAGTACATCATGAGAAACACTGGGCTGGATGAAGCACAAGCTGGAATCAAGATTGCCCAGAGAAATGTCAATAACCTCACATATGTAGATGACACCACCCTTATGGCAAAAAGTGAAGAAGAACTAAAGAGTCTCTTGATGAAAGTGAGAGAGGAGAGTGAAAAAGTTGGCTTAAAGCTCAACATTCAGAAAACTAAGATCATGGCATCCAGTCCCATCACTTCATGGCAAATAGATGGAGAAATAGTGAAAACAGTGGCAGACTTTATTTTGGGGGGCTCCAAAATCACTGCAGATGGTGACTGCAGCCATGAAATAAAAAGATGCTTACTCCTTGGAAGGAAAGTTATGACCAACTCAGACAGCATATTAAAAAGCAGAGACGTTACTTTGCCAACAAAGGTCCATCTAGTCAAGGCTATGGTTTTTCCAGTGGTCATGTATGGATGTGAGAGTTGGACTATAAAGAAAGCTGAGTGCAGAAGAATTGATGCTTTTGAACTGTGGTGTTGGAGAAGACTCTTGAGAGTCCCTTGGACTGCAAGGAGATCCAACCAGTACATCCTAAAGGAAATCAGTCCTGAATGTTCATTGGAAAGACTGATGTTGAAGCTGAAACTCCAATCCTTTGGCCACCTGATGTGAAGACCTGGCTCACTGGAAAAGACCCTGATGCTGGGAAAGATTGAGGGCAGGAGGAGAAGGGGACGACAGAGGATGAGATGGTTGGATGGCATCACCAACTCAATGGACATGAGTTTGAGTAAACTACGGGAGTTGGTGATGGACAAGAGGCCTGGAGTGCTGCAGTCCATGGGGTCGCAAAGAATCGGACGCAACTGAGTGACTGAACTGAACTGATGTAGTAATTTATTTAATCCTTACAACAACACTATGAGGTATGGATCATCTCCATCATACAGAGAAACCTTAAATCGCTAGTGTCTGGTAGAGCTTTTTTTTTAAAATCAGATTTTCCTTTTAACTGACACCATTTCCTCTCTCGGCTCCTACTCTGGTAATGATTAGGTGCCCACCTCTCCAGAGAATTGCATCTGCACAGGCTGAGACAGAGCCAGTGTGGACACGGACCCAGA
Source organism: Redunca redunca (assembly GCA_006410935.1). Classification (NCBI taxonomy): domain Eukaryota; kingdom Metazoa; phylum Chordata; class Mammalia; order Artiodactyla; family Bovidae; genus Redunca; species Redunca redunca. Next base: position 25,206 of record SJYQ01003402.1, on the reverse strand, counting down.
CAGAACTTTCGGAGTAACAAGCACAGCAAAAACCAGCCTTTCTTTTCATTTACGAAGGGATTCACTCAGAGGGGCCAAAGCTCTGCTTTCCAACCACGGAAAACCTGGAGCTCAACACAAAACTGGGAACCAGAAGGAACTGGCGATGAAACACAGTCCTTCCTCAAATACTCAGGGTCTGATCAGCCCGCCTCTGCCGCAAGGAATGGCCTCACTCCAGCATTTTTAAGAGAAAACATTTTGCTTCTATTTCACTTTCCAAGCGGGTATAAAATCTACTAAAAAGAATATGAAGAATCAAAATAAGTAAGCTCACTCACAAGAGACACTCCCTGATAATGATTTCTGGTTGCTGAGATTATTCAGCCCATTATTTCAAAGTGGCGAAATTCAGAACAATCTGAGAAGAGAATTCAAAAGCAGCAGCTACATTCACTGATAGGCTCATGTGAGATACACCTACAACATCCCCTCCCCCACCATTTTTCAGTGTATACAGGAAGGGGCCAAGACCCCCGATCAACACAATAACTTATGTTGTACATTACAGCGCATAGAATGTAGTGGAAGCAGGAAAAGGCTGCCTTCAACGGCTCCCCACATGGGCCTCTGGCCATCCCCTCAGGCAGTTCCGGTTGATGTCCCCGTTCAGCAGAAGCAGTCCATGCTCCTTCTATGGATGTTTGGGGTCATCAGCCACCTGCTGCACGTTGCTTTGAGTTTCATGGTCTTTGGTCCCGGATATGATTCGATCCTTCTCTTCCTGCTGACAGTAGGTCGTGATGCAGTGGTGGAGGCCTCACGCATCCCTGGTAGAGCTTTAACTTGAGCCCTGCCCACTGACTTTGGAGCCCCAAAGCTTACCAAGTCATTATTCTTTCTGCTTGAGCAGGGCTGTCATTTCTCTCTCTACAATTCTTTCCTAAATTGTACACTTTCTCTAGCAGAAGAAGGTCTCTCCATACTTGTTTAACAAGTAAGTTTCTCTTAAAGGTTACTGTATGACAGATTATGACAATATCAATACATCCAAACCTAAACTTCTAACAATATACTGTATAAGTAGATTTTGAAATAATGACAGTTCATCTTGGACTTTATTCAGGGGAACTTACAAAGATACCCCTTATCCACGAAAGTACGAAAGTGAAAGTCGCTCAGTCATGTCTGACTCTTTGTGACCCCATGGACTATACAGTCCATGGTGTTCTCCAGGCCAGAATACTGGAGTAGGTAGCCATTCCCTTCTCCAGGGGGTAGCCCAAAGATCACATTTTAGCACAGATTTGGTGTGTTTTAAAAAATTATCTGTCACCCAATAACTTTATTCTGTCCTCAGGATATAAACTAGACTCTGATATTTTTTTCCTGAGGACAAAAAAATAAGTTACTGTCAGTCTTGACATTTTAAATTCTGTAACAGAATTTGGGTTTTGTTTTGGCTCCATACATTTTAATGTATATAACAACAAAGTGGCTTTTAATAGTTGTTTATATTTATTTATTTTGCTGCACCAGGTCTCAGTTGCAGCACACAGGATCTTCAGTCTTCATTATGGCATGTGGGATTTTGTTTTGTTTTTTTTAGTTGCGGTATGCAGGATCTTCACTTGCAGCATGTAAGCTCTTAGTCGAGGCATGTAGGATCCAGTTTCCTGACCAGGAATTGAATCTGGGCCACCTGCATTGAGAGTGTGAAGTCTCAGTCACTGGACCACCAGGGAAGTTCCCCAAAGTAGCTTTCATACTTATAAGGACTTCCCTGGTGGCTCAGCTGATAGATCTTGGGGTCAGGAAGATCTCCTGGAGAAGGAAGTGGCAACCCGGTTCAGTATTCTTGCCTGGAGAATTCCATGGGCAGAGGAGCCTCGTGGGCTACAGTCCACGGGATCGCAGAGTCAGACATGATTGAGTGTGCATGCGTACATACTTATAAAATAAGCAGAAATCCCATTATCAAAATCCTGCTTTTCTGTTATTTAGCAGCTTTAAAATATTAAAGCACAGTATTAGTGTTTTCCTTTCTCCAAGGGGAATATGTTCCAAGAACCCCTGTGGATGCCTGAAACCAAAGAAGCCTATATATGCTATATTTTTTCCCCTATCATACTTACCCACCTTAAAGTATAATTTATAAATTAAGCACAGTAAAATATTAACAATAACTAATAATATAGAGCAATTACAACAATATTCTATAATAAAACTTATGTGAATGTGATCTCTCTCTGAAAATACCTTATTGTTCAAATTTAATGCCTTTTCCTTCTTAACTCAGTATTTATTGTGCACAGATTACTGGCCATAATTTTAGCAACCTGAGGTGTGACTGCAAAACTAACACAAATTTATTTTTCCTTCTTCACAATTTCATGGATACAAGATACACTCTTACCATATATCTTAGAAACCGCAGCATGCAACGTCTTTTCTTTCCTTATTATGTCAAGAATTTTCATCTTTTTATTTAAAGGAAGCACTGTATGACATCTCTTAGTAGTAGTAGTTAAGTCGCTAAGTCGTGTCTGACTTGCGACCCCACGGACTGTAGCCTGCCAGGCTCCTCTGTCCATGGGATTCTCCAGGCAAGAATACTGGAGTGGGTTGCCATTTCCTTCTCCAGGGGATCTTGCCGACCTAGGAATTGAACCCCGGGTCATCTCTTAGGCATATCAGAATTTCGAGCATCACTACTCTTTGTGTTTTGGTCCATTATCATGTAAAGTAAGGGTTACTTGAATACAAGCACAGTGATACCTTGACAGTCAATCTGATAACCAAGACAGCTACTGAGGGACTAAGAAATGGATTACACTGGACAAAGGGATGATTCTTGTCTGGGAAGGGCAGAAAGGGATGGCGAGAGATGCCATCACACCCCTCAGACCAACGAGCAAACTATTAAAATTAATAGTTTACTTCTGAAATGTTCCATTTAATATTTTCAGACTGGGTTGACTTTTGGTAACTGAAACCATGGAAAGTGAAACTGTGGATAAAAGGGGACTATTGTTATCTGTGTATAGAATACAAGAAGTAATAAAAAGTAAAGATTCAGCAAAAAATAAACCACATTTGGATTCTAACTATCCTAATGGTGATTTAGCTATCAGACTTTAAGTGGGTGGCATTTTCAGGGAAGCTAAAGGACTTAAATAAAAGTATGGTGTGAGGCCTCACACTTCATGAAGGTAACTACAATAGGAAAACCTAAAATTGAAGTGTTTATATACCAATTATTTTTTAGCTCTTCAGTAAGGACTTTGTAATATTCACTAAAAGACATTCTTCAGAAACTAAAAAAAAAAATAATAGATTTCATATTAGCTAAATATATTTGGAGTAGAGATAATATTATGTCTGCTATTGTTCTGGAATAGTTACCTACTCTAGTATTCTTGCCTGGAGAATTCCCATGGACACAAGAGCCTGGCTGGCTACAGTCTATGAGGTCACAAAGAGTCAGACCTGACTGAGAAACTAACACTTTCATCATAAATTTAGGTTTGTTTCATTGTATTCTAGCATTTATTCTTCAACCAAATACCTAGGGATGTGACCATATATTTTCCTAATTAAGCTATGTTTAACTGGATACTTAAATTATTTCAGTTGATTAAATCACACTTAATATTCAAAAAGTACCTAAGAACAATACTCTTTTCTTTGAAGAAGTATTTGGTGATATGACAGTTTTTATGACTTTAATTTCTTACATCAAGCTTTTTTTCAAACTAGAACATTTTATCTTTAAAACACAGGCAAGGATGTACAATGCAGGAAAAAAAGTGTTCTTCATCATCCCTGTTCCTCTCATTACTGTCAAAATCTTTAATACCATGTTCTCTAAGAAAACATCTGTGTACTATTATAAAGTAAGTTCTTGGGCTCCGGAAAAACTATCTCCAGCCTTTATCTCAAAATGGAGAAATAGTAAAAGCTAATGTCCCAGAAATATACATTTCTAACATTATTAGATGCTAAAACAAAAGCATTAATATTTTTTTTTAAAAAGTGTTTTTTTAAACACTGGAAAACCTACTAACAGATCTCCTGGAACATGACACACCTGCTACCTGTCCTGAATAATATATATTGTCTTTTCTCCATCTTGTGCTTCAAAGTCAAGCTGAACTACCCTAGGAGATCCATGAGATTGAGCTTGAAGGGTTCCTGGGACCTGGCAGAACTAAGCCTAAAAAATATGAGACTTTGTAATTCTCGTATTGTCAGCCACAACTGGTCAGGGTCACTCCAAGTCTTCAGAGGACCTCCCAGGTGCTTTGTGTGCCATATCACCTAGATAGATAGAGAGATAGATAAAGAGATCTATATGTATCTGATGGGATTGTTGTTTTTGTTTTTTAAATCAAGCTACCCTCAAAGGACTGACAATGAAGCTTCAATACTTTGGCCACCTGACACACAGAGCTGACTCATTTGAAAGGACCCTGATGCTGGGAAAGACTGAGGGCAGGAGGAGAAGGGGGGAGGCGACAGAGGATGAGATGGTTGGATGATGAGTTGGTTGGATGGCATCACCAACTCAATGGACATGAATGTGAGCAAACTCCAGGAGACAGTGAAGGACAGAGAAGCCTGGTGTGCCAGAGCCCACGAAGTCACAAAGAGTCAGATAGGACTTAGCAACTGAACAACAACAACCCTTAAAAAGAAAGATATTTGATATTGTAAGGCAGTTATTTACTTTTACTAACCAAAAGGAACACCAGTGAAGCACTCTGAATAATGGTTTTTTTCCAAAAAGGAATCTCAGCATGGGTAATAAAGTGGAAAGTCCTGAGTTTCAGTCACCAGTTCTGACACTCACTAGATGTGAGATTTTAGCAAGTCTCTTTGTCTCTGACAGATTGCTTTTTCATTTGTGAAATAAGCAAGATAATCACACTTAACCTACCAACCTACAGGATTTTTGTAGGGCCAAACTAGTTAATAAATATATAATAAAATTACTTTATAAATTCTAAAGCAGTTTTTTGATGTCAGACATTCATAATATTAATAATACCATTGGGTGAAGTCTGCATTCATTTCAACAAAATGAGTGACAGTGGGTGGCTAGTTTCCTCATACTCCCTTTGCATTCCCCGTTCCTACAGACATAGTAAAACCTGGTTTCCGCAGAATATGACTTAATTTGAGTTACTGGGAAACAAAGCAATTACCCCAGACAGGATACAGCTGAAGATTTGTGCGAAAGAATGATGAGCTGCTTGATCGTAAGCAGGTGTTCTCCCTAGATTATCTAACCTGCAGTTGATTAAATTTGGAAAATACGGCTTGTTCCCAAGTGAGTAAACCTTGGGGTCTTAGCTTTTCGAGCTGGGAAGGCCCTGTGGGACGTGGTAGGGGAGATTTTCAAAGTATTAAGGGCCTGCGTGGAAATCTTACCTTGAAGAAGTCTTGTTACCACACACAAGCCCTTTGCCTCAAGTAACAACAAGATAACTCCAATCAGTTCCAGACTTGTCGAAGGAATATAAAAAAGTGCAGAGATGCCCTTAGGGCTCTGGAAGAGCCCTTGCTGCAGGGCATGCTGGGAAAATAGGAATGCTGGGAAGGTGCGAGGCATGCCGGGAAGGGAAGGTGCAGTGCATTCTGGGAAAGGGGGGGTGCGCAACGTGTTGGGAAGTTGCCATGGTGACCTTGAGAGGAAGGACGGAATGGAGGGCCATGGGACCATTCTGGAATAGAGATGGCCAAGGAGCAGCAGTGTTCTTTTATCTCAGAAGTGAAGTTACCCTAGTAGTGTCCATTTTAGAGCTGCTTTCGTCAGGCAAGAGAGCTTGGATCGTTTCCAACTAGCCTCTCTTCTCCAAAGATGTGTTTCTTCCTTTGGGTTTCCCTACCTTCGTACCTCAGCTTGGTCGAGATGGGCGAAAAGGGACTTTGCCGTGGCCTCTTCCCATTGTTCCAAGTATTAATGATCCCCACCTGTACTGACATCCTCATTCTGGCTGTTTAAACCCTCTCTGCCTTGGACTCTAATTTTTTTCTGTACTGCGGGGAGAAATGTCTCTGAAGTTTTACTTTTCCACCCGAAATGGATAGTACGGGCCATCAAAAGTTTCCAAAATCATACTTTAAGTCCCAGTGTAAGTTTTTTCATTTAGACAAATTCATTTTATGCTTGCATTAATTTGAGACAGAGCCCCGACCCTATTTGATTGGATTATAGGTGAAATCCTATTAAATAGACTCTGTTGGACCTGACTGCAATATGCAAACAAATTGGAATACAACTTCTGGGTCATTTTGAACATGACAAAAGCTAAAGGATTTAACTTTTTCTTTCTAGTGCTTATTCCTTCCTAACTCTCAGGTGAGATTATCATTATTCTCTTTTTCATATGTAACCCAATCTAGTTAGTTCAAAATTTAGGACAATTAGAGCCATCTGAGCAGGGTGACCATTGCGATCCAGTTAGCGTTTTCTTTCTCTTCTAATGTTTTCTAAAAATCTGATTTAAAATATTCTGTTAAGTGTAGTTTGGTATACTTATAAAATGTTTTTTGCTTTCCCTTTCCTCTTTGTGATTTGTGGGAAGGATTCTCTTTAAGTTAAAAACAATTAGAGTTGCTTTTTGAAAATTACAAAATATAGCAGAAGAGTTGAAGGGAATAATTCAAGTTAATCAGAAGAAAATGATCATTGAAAAAGTATCAAGTACATCAATAGGTAAATCATATTATGGATTATATCTGTAAATGTAGTATAATAAAGAACATCTTTATAATCATAACCATCATCTATTAAAAGTCTATCACTTGTCATTTTAAACCAACAAACATTTTTAAATGGAATTAAAACCTTTACTTTGGAATAACCACTTCACGGATAAAAATATAGATATAAATATAGAGTATAAATTAATTCAGTGTTGTTTTACTGCAATATATCTCTTCAACTTTACATATCTTATTTCTTCTTTGTGATGCAACTTATTTCTATATTTGTTATTGATTTTTTCTTAATGCACAGTGAAAATTATATGAATTTTATAAAAAAATTTTTGAAAAGCCCCGAAATATGTAATATAAAACATAACACCCTTCCACAATAAAGGTTCCCTCCCTCACATAGAAATAACTACCCTTGTGTGCTTGGATGCTTCATCCTCCAGATTTTTTATCATATGTATACTAACATATGTTATTATTTTAAAATAAAATTATACTTCAAAAATTATTCTGTCATTTTATTTTTCCACTAAATCAGTCTCAGATAGCTGTGTTAACATTTGTATACTTGATTCTTTTTGAAAGCCTGTATAGTATTCCTTGTGTGGATGTACCATAATTTATAAAGGCAACCCCTTGGTCTTGGATATATTGGTTGCATCTGATTTCTCTTTACAATTCAGTCTCTTGAACTGTGTCCTTTTTCCTTTCCATTGCAAATCACCACTACCCCGAATCTGGTGTTTTCTAGTGACCCAGGACTACTTTATTCCTTTTTTACTTAGCCTATTTTCCGAAATGTTTTTCTGACTTTAGGCCTTGTCCTTTCCTTTTTAATTTTGTCTTTTTATTCTTTTTTTTCCACTAGGAACAAAGATCTTTTACAAAAAATCTCTCCTCTCTGGTACCAGTGTGCTCTCCTCACACTCTTTCCAGCCCCAGTGGTGAAGAGAAAAAAACCGCTGAATATTGGGTTTCTGATAAGAAACCAGGGGCTGTTACCGGCAGGGAGCCTTGTCAAGATTTCCCTCATTCTGAGCACTCCATTCCCACGTGAACGACAATGAATGGAGGTTTCACCCGCCCACCCCACATTGTTCATGTTGTCCTTTGCCCTTTCTGTCAAATCTTGGCACCCAGGAGACAGCAGAACATGTACTGAATTCAACCCTGGCGAGCCACGGATCAATATCACTTGACTCTTCTTACCCATTAGTTGTTCCCTTTCTATGCCTGACGTAGAGTGAGGCCTGTGCTATTCTTTGTCATGGCCCCTGCTCCTTTGGCCCAGCTAACCCCTGTAGGGTGGGATGGCTCTCTCCATCCCCTAGGCAGACTGCCACAGGCAGAGAGCAGAACGAGGACAAAGTACGAGGTTCAGTCTTAGGACACAGGTCCTCTTGCTGCTTCAGCTGCAGGCTCGGAGACTGTGCAGAAAGTTCGTATATTTTATCCTTTTGTGATCTTGGTTATCAAATACCAGTTAAGAATATTAACTATCTACTCAACTCACAGAATACTATAAAAATGGAAACCTGTAAAGCACTTTGAAAATAAGATTCCAAAGAAATAGTTTATTATTTTAAGGCTCTTCTTTTTTGTACCTATATTTTAATTGACTTTGTTTATATCTGCAACTCATTTTTGGTTTTCCTATAATTCATACCTATTCCTCCCCATGAATTAGTTCTTATTTATGAAACACAGTGTATGTATATTTCCAATGTAATCTTCCTTCAGCAGACGTTTTTGTGTTTTTTGTTTTTGAGGGAGTATGGGGTGGGTTCAGAGAGGGAGAAAGTCATGGCTGTTGTAATTTTTTTAAGCTAAAAATTTTTTTGTTCCTCCTACTACTTTTATATTTGAAACATTCTCTGGAATTTTTATATGATTTTTAAGGCCTTAAATTTAATGGCAACATTCAAGCAAGCATAAAATCTTTATAGGGAGACTAAACTCCTGTCTGATAGTAAGTTAAGTGCTTAGAAAATTAGACTAATTCTTCTAAGCCATAGATAAGTTGGTCAGAAAAAAACAAAACCCTAAACCAACTCGGTGTTTGAGTGACTCTGGGCCAGTGTCTTAATCTCTCTGTATCTGAACCTTCCAACTGTAACATTGGTAGAACTTTGATGCCAAAGCCAATTGCCTTCTAATTATCAGATGACAGATTGTGGGATGGTCTAAATCTAAATGACACTGAAGACACCTTAGGAGAAGATTGTCTTAATGCTTTCCAAACTTAAAATAAACATTTTAGGACTTTAAATGGGACAAAATTTCAGAAAATTGCAGCTCTCATCTCCTGTCATAGTTTATGGTAAAAGAGAAGGATGAGAAATTCTGTTTTAACTGTCATGAAAAAAATTCTTTTCAATTACAGAAAAACAGCCTTGGCTATGTATGTGTTCTATGTTTCCCCTTTGTTAAAAATAGCCCATTTCTAAGCATATATTACCATCACTTCAATTTAGTTCTTCCTTCCCGAATACATTTTAATACCATGTCAACATATTCCAACAATAAATTATTATTTTGGCCTTTGATTCTTAAGGAAGGGGGGAAAGGCAAATTTGTCCTTTATTTATAAGCGTATAATTCTAATAAATTATACACAATCTCATAATTCATCTCGGTCTGAATAATCAAGATCATCTGGGTTTTCAAATGTAACACTTCACTGTAATAAAAGAGAGCCCAGTGACTCAACATGCAGAACTATACAGCAGTGAATATTGTATTGCTGATTAAAGGGATTATAATTTAACATTCCCACCGAGCATTTCATGTTTGCTGTACAAACTACAGAGACTCAGACCATCAAGAGGAAGAAAGGACCTCGGATCTGTGACCAGTATCATTAGCCTGCCAGTGTCCCAAGCTTACAGCTCCAGTAAACTATGGAAACCTCCCATCTACTGAACTGGAAGACAACAGAGCATATCCAGAAGGGACTTGCATGTAAACAGTGCATGGGCAGAGGAGCCTGGCGGGCTGCAGCCCATGGGGTCGCTAAGAGTCGGACAGGACTGAGTGACTAACTTCACTTTTACTTTTCACTTTCATGCATTGGAGAAGGAAATGGCAACCCACTCCAGTGTTCTTGCCTGGAGAATCCCAGGGACGGGGGAGCCTGGTGGGCTGCCGTCTATGGGGTCGCACAGAGTCGGACACGACTGAAGCGACTCAGCAGCAGCAGCAGCAGTGCTAATCACTAGGATAAGATTCCAAATAACTACATGGTTTTAAGGAGAAGATCTGAAATGAGTGGTACCAACAAAACAATTGATTACATGTGAAATTATACATCAAGCCTTTACATAGACCTGCCAAAATCTATATTCAGTGTATCTAAAAATCAAATGACTCTAGAACATGGACAGAGCCTTCCTGAAGAGCGTGAGATTGGGAGTTAGACAAACCTCACCTAGAATCCCAGCTCAGCTACTCACCAGTTGTGTGATCTCAGTCAAGACATTTAATTTTTCTGAACATCATTTTCCTTATCTGAGTATCTGAACAAGGAGGACAAAAACATCTACTTCACAGAGTCACCACAAAGATTATTTATTTTAGCTCAGTGCCTGGAATATAGCCTGCAGAAGAATGTTCCAGAATTATTACTGTTAAGTTTCCTTATCGGCCTTTACACGTCTACTATCCTACACACACACACACAGTTGCCACACAGGCAACCAGTCATACCGATGTAATGGAGCTTCAGTGAGCACTCTGAACCGATGAGGATCAGGTGGGCTTCCCGGGCAACAGTATTTCATGTGTTACGCGCGGGCACCAGGGAAATAGAGGACCTTGGGAGCTTCATATTTAGTGATTTCCTAGATTCTGCCCTGTGCTCTTCTTTCCTTGGCTTATTTTAGCCTGTATATTTTCCCCCAAATGAGCTATAACCATGAGCATTGGAGAAGGAAATGGCAACCCACTCCAGTGTTCTTGCCTGGAGAATCCCAGGGACGGGGGAGCCTGGTGGGCTGCCGTCTACGGGGTCGAACAGAGTTGGACACGACTAAAGTGACTTAGCAGCAGCAGCAGCAGCAGCAGCAGCAGCAAATTATCAAACCTGAGGAAAATTTGTTCCTGCTAACTCTGCAGTTTCCCGAATTCCCAAGGAGTTAGCTCTAAATTTTAGCAATATCATAAATGTGAATTTTTTTAAAAGAGGTACTTTTTCCTCATTTACTATGTATGCATGTGTGTGTATACATTTGTGTGTCTGTGTATGTAATCCAGTTAACCCACATATACACCCCTCCTCAATGGAACACAGCGTTTTCAATGCTGGGAAAGAGAATCTCTTAAAAAAGGAAATTTTGGAAGCATCTTAATATTTTGTACTCCAAATTTTGAAAGTAGATCTTTATAAACTTAGAAAAATATGGGAAAATGAGCATCAACTACTTAACAGAAGTAATCTAGGTGGGAAGAGAAAAATGACAACACTGCCATTTATTCTCTATAAATATCTGTTAAGTGGTACGATTAAGATTCATTTTTATGTTTTTCTGAATTTTTCAAATTAATGAAAAATAAGCGTATTCTGGGCAAATTTAGAAATATACACATGTATGAAAAATTTATGTATATTAGGAATTAATTCAGAATATAAGAATTTCACACTTATTTTATGGTCACAGGAAACAGAAAACAATTTATTTCATTTATACACATAGTCTTGTTACAGAGAAGAAAAAGAGAGTGATCAAATCTTTTAAGCATAAAACCTTTCTATCAGTATAAAATTCTGTGAAGGAAATATAATGGAAATAAGATGCCAAGGAGGAAAAGGAGTGATATTAGTATTCCACTGTAACAGACAAGCTCATTTAGGAATTTTTTAAATGATGATGGCTACCAAACCCCTATGATATTTTGTATTCAATTATATTTATTTAAAAGAATGATATAAATTTTATTTTAAAATTTCAGTATTTACAGTGTGGCAGAAGTACATCTCTTTAGTTATTTAAACTTTTGTTAAATAACTTTATACATAAACTTAAAAGTTTGTGGAGGGTATATATGATTTTAAAAATATTTTAGGCTACACAAGCGAAAGGTTTGAAGGCCATTCACATTATCAATGGGAAAATGCAATACTATTTAATCTAAGCCAAGGATACTCTGCCACCTAGTGGCATAGAAATTTTATGCTCAGTCAAGTCCTGTTTGCCACTCCATGGACTGTAGCCAGCCAGGCTCTTCGGTCCACGGGATTCTCCAGGCAAGAATATTGGAGTAGTCTTCCATATCCTCCTCCAGGGAATCTTCCAGACCCAGGGATCAAAGCCGCGTCTCCCCCGAGTCTCCTGCATTTCCTGCATTGCAGGCGGATTCTTTACTCCCTGAGCCCCCTGGGCTTTGAAATTTTACTAGACAGGAATAAAAACCTCTCCTCAGGTCAGGCAAGATGAGGAATTGATTCATAACACACAGAATCAGGGAGATGAATTACTTGATGGCAAAATATGATACAGAGAAGAAAGCCAGAAAATTATCATTGGTAGTTTTTTATGAGGTTAGGAAAATTTGTAAAATCTCTCATCTAAGATCAACTGATATCAGAAATACTTAAAATGATAGTTCATATAGTTTTCTTTTGTGAACTTGATTAAAGCAACTTTTCTCTGTTGTTTTATTGTGGAGAAACAAAAAAAATTGATCCATTTCTGAGCACTGTGGAAAATTAAAATTACCAAAGATTCCCTACTTTATTGAAAAAGTATATACGTAATTCTTATCACTTGTTTTCAATTCCTGTTGACTAATGCTGTTTTAATTTGTAAATATTTCTGTAAAAAATAAGTGAAAACAAAGAAATATGGACTTTGTCACAGTAAATTAAGTAACTATATTTCTTGCTTCTGGGAAATCATTCTGAAAATTATAACATAATAGAACTTTAAATTTATAGGATATGTCATTTGAATTTATATGTTTTCTCCTACCATAGTCTCTAGATAACCTGGAATAAGCAGAAGGAAAATTGTATGTCTTTAAGAAGTAGCTTTACAATCTTCAATATTCAGACCGAACTGCAGATGACTTTGGAACTCACCATCACATTAACAAAAGTGCCTATTGACATGCATTGCTATGATGTCTCTGTCCAAAAATATTTCTACTTTAATTCTGTAAATAATGACTGGTTTTTGTACTTCCCTTAGAGGAGAAAGGAACTGTAAAAATGAGTAGGATATCTACTTTCATTAAATACTTCAAAGTGGTCAAGAGTGAGAGAATATCAGATTGAAACACATTTGCCAGCCTGACTTCTATTCCAGTTAAAGTGGAAGTGGGGCTGATCTTCTCTTGTTACAAATCTAAAATGACCACTTCATGTCTCAGGATGAAAGGAGGATATGAAATCAGAAAGTCAGAAATCCAGCATAAGCTTTTTTCTGTTTCACCAATTTTAAATGATTTTTTTTTCTTTCGGTTCCTTGCTGTACCTTGGTTAATTTTTCCATTGTTTGGATTTCTTAATGAAAACAAGAACTCTCTTATAGAAGTTGGTGGTAGTGTTTTGGTTTATTTGCTTTGTGTTTGGGGCTTGCATTATGGATGATTCTTAAAAGAAAAAGCCCAATTTGTTTAGACATATTATGTTAATAAAATGGTATCTTAATATATGTGTATATATACAGCAGTACATAGGCTGTGTGAATGTAAACAAGTTTTGAAGGTATAGCTCAGCACTAAATGGAGCTAACATTACAAAAATACACCTGCAAAAGTAACAGAAAATTCTGAGGAAGAGTAATAACCAGTCCTACCAGATACTAAAACATAAGGGTACTATAAGTAAAAGTCACGCTACACATGACTAGACACCTTAGCAGCAGTAACAAAGTACATGTGCAGTACATGTGGAAATTAGTGCACAGTAGCATTAGCATTGTTGAGTGAAAAAAGCAAAGCGTAAAAAATATATTGGCACACAGCCATTGTGTATGTGTTGCTATATAAAGGGAATGCTATTTTTAAAATTTTGGTAGATTCTTCTCTTTTGTCTTTCTGAGTACAGGCCTGGGACACCTAAGGTATCTACTTGCCCAGGATCGCCTTTCAGGGGTAGATGCTTTTGTGACTTAACCGATTACACTTTATCTTCCTCTTCTTCCAAAGGAGCAGATATTCCCAAAATAGTTGCTGTGGAAATGTCTGACACTTTCTTTCCTAGTCTTCCTTTCAGTTGTGGGTAACCATGTGACATGGTTATAGATAATATGAAATACAGAGAAATCTATTGAAACTGCTTCTGGAAAGTTTTTTTTTTACATGACAAAAAGGAGACAGACATGGAGAGATTTTTCTCCACTGTGCAAGCCCTCCCTTCTCTTGCCTTTCAACAGGGCTATCTGAAGTGATGTCCAGAGCAGCTGCAGCTACCCTGTGACCTTGAGGTGAGAAACCTAAGGATGAGACATCAGCATGCTGAGAATGGCAGAGCACAAGGTCTGGGCCCTGAATGACATTATAGACTTGCCAAACCAACTCTGCACCCCTTAACCTTCAAAGTTTTTGTCTTGTAAGTTTATTAAATGCCTTCATTGTTTAAGCTGCATTTAGTTGGATATTGTCACTTGTGGCCAAAATCATTCTAACGTCTACATTATGGAAGAGAATGTCTACAGAATGACTGAGGTAATGTGCCATGACTGGTAATAAAAAACAGAATTGTGTTGAGAAAAGGGTGATTCAAACTCCCTCACCTGTTCCTCTAATATATCAGCACCCAAGGCCAGAGGACCCATGTGTATTGGGTCCTCACACAGTGAAGAAGTTAGCATGTCTATTGGGCAGTTGGACCATGTGTTTGTCTTTTAATAAATGGCCTCTGCGGGGTGGGGAGGAGGTTAGACAAGCTCAGGGACAGTGAGGGAGGAGGTGAAGCTGCGCCCCTTCCGCAATTCTCTGCCTGGGACATGCCACCTCACCGGGTGCCCCATTCCAACCTGGCACAGCCACACCAGGACAAACGTCACTGTGCTTGCGGTCAGGTGGAAGGTCTCACGCCAGGCTTAGCTGTGCCAACCTGTCCTTAGGTCTCACGTGCTGACAGGCTGCAGAGGTAACTGAGAACCTGGCTGGCCAGCCACGCTGAAGCAGCTGCCAGGCAAGGGCGGCCTGCTGCGGGCAAGGCTGCAGAAAGAAGGCTGAGCGGGGTCCACGGGCCTGTCAGCCAAACCCAGAGGGGCCACATGGCCATCAGAGGCTGGATGGCACTCACCTCGGCCCAGGGGAGCCACCAGAAGCCGTGCCCCAACGGCAGACCCCTGACCCTCCACTGAGGTCTGAAGGTTAGCCCTGACTGGAGGAGTGAAGTGCGTGGCCCAGAGGCAGGGACCCAGAGGCCAGTAGGCATGTACAAAGTGGACCCGAGCATATCGGCTGAAGGTCTCATAAGCCGCTTGACCCTCATCCTGAAAGGGGCAGGGCAAAGGACGGGCTCTAGGGAGACTGACCCTTCTTATCCAAGTCAGCCTGAAACCTCTTCTAAACGAGCAGCTTAAATTACTGGGTAGCTGCTGCTGCTGCTGCTAAGTCACTTCAGTCATAGACTAGGGCTTAAATGAAATTGGATCCTGGAATTTTTTTTTTTTTTTTTTGCCGTTGTCCCATGGGTAGGGGTGGTGGAAAGGTGGGGCCAGGGCGGGTACAGAGGAAGGCATGATTCATTACAGGCAAAAGCAAAAAGCATACATTTCATTAACGTGAGCTAAATGTATGACCTTGCTTCACACAGCGTTTCATTAAAAGACCTAGAAGAGTGGCCCTGGGGGAGAGGAGCTGGGAGTCTGGGAGTGTAAAGGAGGAGGCTTACTTTCCTCTGAATACTTTTTGCAGTGTGAATATCTTTCTGTGCCTATATTACTTTTTCAAAAAAATAAAAGAGTCCTCAGTAAAAAAAATCAGTGAAAGTAAATGGTATGAGACTTCCCTGGCGGTCCAGGGGTTAAGACTCCATGTTTCCATTGCAGGGGGCATGGGTTTGATCCCTGATTGAGGAACTAAGATCCCATGTGCTGTGCACACGCGTGGCTCCCACCAAAAAAGTCAATGGCACGAAAACTGTAAATGATAGTAGATAACACATCATTCTTCGTCATAGAAATATTTTTTAAAAGCCATAGTGGACCTGCCAAGAGATTATATAACATGAAAGTCACACCTAGCAGGTAAAACTAAACTAGAGGTGAAGGAGGGCACCATAAATCCTCATCGAGTCACCAGGGCATAGGGAGGGACTCCTGTTTGCCACGCACTGGCTAAGCTGGACAGTCACCAGCAGGAGTGGGTACCTCTAACCTCACAGGCTAGGGTGGAGGAGGCAGCATCAATGAACTTGGACACTCTCTTTTGGCTTAATCAGGGCAACCACTTACTAGTTGCTAACTCCGGGTAAGGTACTTAATGTTTCGTTGCCTCAATATCCTCATATGTCAATTGAGAATAATAAGAATAATACAGTCACCACAGGGTTGCTGCAGGATTCAGTGTAAAGCACTTAAAGTTGTTCTTGGCATGAAGTTAGCATCTGCTGTCACGGCTACGTCTGGAACTGATTGGGGGTTGGGGTGGAAGGTGCTCAGTCTTCCACTTTCTAAGCTCGCAGAAGTGCCAGATCTCGGGGTCTGCCATCACCCCAAGCAGGAGCCTCCTAGCTGGCCTTCCTGCCTCCAGTCTGCCCACTTCCGCCCTGGACAGCTGCATGCTGCTGGGTGTATGATGCTTCTAAACTGCAAATGTGATCGTCTCACTTCCCTGTTCAAAATCCGTCACTGCCCACTGATTTATTTGCTTATTGATTTATGGCTGCTCTGGGTTCTTCATTGCTGTGAGCAGCCTTTCTCTAGTTGCAGTACATGAGCTTAGTTGCCCCAAGGCAGGTAGAATCTTCCTGGACCAGGGATCAAACCTGTGTGCCCTGAACTAGCAGGGGGTTTCTTAATCACTGGACCACCAGGGAAGTCCACTCCCCACTGATTTCAGAGTAAATTGAAAACCTTTTGGTTTAGCACACTGGGTCTTGTATTATCTGGGTGTGGGTTCCTCACTAGCCTCCTCTCCTGTCACTCCCACATTCACCCTCTATCTCAGCCACTCGAAGCCAGATGTCAGTTCAAAAATGCAGTGTATGTTTTCTTTCCTCCACTTCTCTTCACATGCTGTTGCTGAAATACTCTCCCTAGCCCCTTCTTTTTCTAGTTAGTGCATTCTCATCCTCTAAATTCAGTTTGTGTCACCTCGTCCAGGAAGCCCTCGATCGTCCCATCTGATTTAGATGCCCTCTGTGTTCCCATAACTCTTTCATAAAGCCCATTACATGCTCTGTTATAATTGTGTCTAAATTGTAAATTGCGTAAACACTGAATGCATTTTTGGCTTGGTCTATTTATGTTGGATTTACAAATTTTACTTTATTTTTCCAATTAATTGAGCATATTCATCTAGAGCTCAGGGTAATTGTGCCCCCAACTGCACCTGCCTTCTATTGCTCCAGGTAAGGGGCCTGGAGACAGGAGCAGGATCCTGTCTCCACTTCTCAGAGCCAGGAGCTGCCTGGCTTCACTGTCCCCTCTCTGTCACACCAGGCCATCTCCTCCCTTCTCTTGGCCAAGCTACTGCCTCCCTAGGAAATGAAATATTGGAGTCCCCCCTGTTCCTGGGCCCCCAAAGCTCTACATGTTATTTCCTTGGCCATTCATGGACACAGCAGGTGAGATGGGGTGATGGGGATGCACTTATTACTTAACCCAAGTCCTCTGCTATATCGACTGGGGCTGGATTGAGGGGTGGAGGAGGGTGCTGATCCCAGCGGAAAAGAACCTTCTGGGTGATTCTGGTGACAGGGACAGGGACCTTTTTGTCAAAGGTGACAGCAACTCAGCAGTGCTAAGCCCTCTCAATGGTTTGTATTACTTTGCTGAGCATCTAAACCTACAGTCCTAGTTACAGAACAATATTTTACAAATGTTACCATGCACGATTCCTTAAATGAACTCACATAAATGTATACATATTCCTCCTTAGTACAGATATTCTGCAGTCCAGTTTGGGATACTTTTCTGTCCCAAAGAACGTTATCTGGTCTTTTGGAACCTCACAGAACAAGGTATTATAAAGACATAATATTTTCCTACATTTTAGACAACTGTAAACTGTGGAAAATTCTCAAAGAGATGGGAATACCAGACTACCTGACCTGCCTCTTGAGAAATCTGTATGCAGGTCAGGAAGCAACAGTTAGAACTGGACATGGAACAACAGACTGGTTCGAAATAAGAAAAGGAGTATGTCAAGGCTGTATATTGTCACCCTGCTTATTTAACGTCTATGCAGAGTACATCATGAGAAACGTTGGACTGGAAGAAACACAAGCTGGAATCAAGATTGCTGGGAGAAATATCAATAATCTCAGATATGCAGATGACACCACCCTTATGGCAGAAAGTGAAGAGGAACGAAAAAGCCTCTTAATGAACGTGAAAGTGGAGAGTGAAAAAGTTGGCCTAAAGCTCAACATTCAGAAAACTAAGATCATGGCATCTGGTCCCATCACTTCATGGGAAATAGATGGGGAAACAGTGGAAACAGTGTCAGACTTT
>SJYQ01003400.1:96625-129124 GCA_006410935.1 Redunca redunca | reverse complement strand
ACATGATTATGTAATTTGTATTCAGTCTTAACTCTTTAAGTAAAAAAAAAAAAAAAACTCAAGACTACCTACCTGTTCAGCACTGAAGTCTGTATTGTACACATGTCAGATTAGCAGTGAGTGTGTGATATGGTGATAAACACACAGACTTGAGTTCCAGAGATACCTATATTTCAGTCCTGTCTATGCTTATTGACCATATCACCTTGTGCACATCCTGAGCCTCAGGAATGTGACCTGGACAAATTTGCTGCCCTGAAATCCTAACTTTTATTGAATAACAATACCTAGTATTCGATACATCTATTTGTAGGTTTAAAATATATAGATACAAAGAACAATTGAATAAAAAGTGAGAAATCATAAATCTTTCTCACAGTAAAGGATGCTCTTATACTTTGTTCTTCTTTATAAAAGTGAATTGGTTTTTTCAGCTTTTGACCCCTCATATTTATAAGAGCTGCCACTCCTTTCACTTAACTGACCTGTTAAAGAAGTTGGGGGTGAAGCCAAGATGTTTCATAGGTTGCTTGGCATTAGTATGCTAAGATATTTTCTGCAGCATGCTAACCATAAGTATAGTTATGATACATTATAAAACTCCTGTCAGTGGAAGCAAGAGGACAGGAAAGGGCAAGAATGGTCATGTAGTATGGTTCACAAATGCTTGTTGATTTGAATGGTTTTGATTCCCTGGGAATAGAAGATATCTATTAATGCTGTTTTCTTTTAGAGTCAGATTCACAAATAACTTAACCACTTTGATCAAACAAACCAGTCCACATATATTTAACACTTACGCCTTCCTTAAATCGAAATCTCTAAGGAATTGTTTATATAGTAGCTGGTAAGAGCATTGGTGTTTTTATTTTTATTATTTTAGAGATGGTCTGTAAACAAATGAAACTAATATTATCACTTTTATTGTATTCTGTGGTGGTGATGTTATCCAGTCCCTCATTCGTGTCCAACTGTTTTCTGTGATGAGGAAATTATATATCCTTACTGATACAGTAGTCACCTGTTTCATCTTGTGCAGTTTATAAGCATCTGTAAATGAAGCTTGGTAATGAAGGAATTGGTGTCGTGTCATTGAAGGGCAGAAGGAACATTAAGGTTTCCAGTTTTGTGTGAGCCAAGACATTGTTCTGTAGAAGGGTACTTCTCTTTAGCCATAAACCTAGAACTACCGTTTTTGTAATTCTGAGCAGAATTACAAAAGCTCCAAATAAATGATTAACTATGTGTATTTGTTGTATGTACAACCTTATAGTCTGTGTCCAACTTTATTGTTAGTGA
Source organism: Redunca redunca (assembly GCA_006410935.1). NCBI lineage: Eukaryota > Metazoa > Chordata > Mammalia > Artiodactyla > Bovidae > Redunca > Redunca redunca. The sequence continues at coordinate 127,825 of SJYQ01003400.1, read as the reverse complement.
TGAATTTATAACTGCCTCCTTAATTGTACAGACTTATGAAATAAATATAAATTTTGTAGCATAACTTTTTAGATGAAAATTACCAAGTTGATATTATGTTCATATGATTTAAGTCATTCAGGAGTTGCACAGGAGACTGACTGAAGTTTTACCCCGTTTGTTTATAACAGCGCTTCTAGATTATTTTGGATCGCGGGGTATGTTATAGGTGTTTTTGAGAAGTGTGTATACTGAATGGGCTTCCCGGGTGGCGCTGTGCTGTGTTGTGCTTAGTCACTCAATAGTGTCGGTTCACTTTGGACTCTGCAACGCCATGGACCGTAGCCTGCCAGGCTCCTCCATCCATGGGATTCTCAGCAAGAATGCTGGAGTGGGTTGCCATGCCCTCCTCCAGGGGATTTCCCAACCCAGAGATTGAACCTAGGTCTCCCTAGGAGGCAATGGATTCTTTACCGTCTAAGCCACAGGGAAGTCCCCAGATGGCACTAGTGGTAAAGAACCTGCCTGCCAATGCAGGGCACTTAAGAGGCGCTGGTTCTATCCCTGGGTTGGGAAGATCCGCTGGAGAAGAGAATGGCAACCTACTCCAGTATTCTTGCCTGGAGAATCCCATGGACAGAGGAGCCTGGCAGGCTACGGTCCATGGGGTTGCAAAGAGTCGAACACAACTGAAGCGACTTAGCACCCTTGCATGTATATTAAGTAAATTTAGCTGTAATCAGTATTGCTTATGATTGCATCATTGCAGTGTTTTACTACATATCTGTGACTAGTAACATCTGTTACTAGAGTAGGACATGTTACTCTGTAATACTGCAATTTCAGAGAAAATCCCCTTATTTCTTACTTTTCTTTTTTTGGTTGCGCTCCACCACTTGCGGGAATCTTAGTTCCTCGCCCCAGGGACTGAACCCACGCCATGGCAGTGAAAGCACTGAATCTTAACCAGTGGACCACTGGGGAACTCCTGCAGAAAATCCCTTTAAATACTTGATAGGATTTGTGTTTCTGTTTTACATTTTGTGATAGGGTGGGTAATTGTTAGCAGTTAGCTTCCTCTTGTGATGCTCTCTTTAAATTTCAAAGAAACATTCTTACCTGTTTTTTCCAGTCTGTTGGTTCAGTTTTCCTCATAGGCACATCATCATAACCTGGGTGTGGGGGCGTGGTGTTGGAGGCAGGAGCGCTCTTGACTTCTTCCTCACTGGCAGTTTGCCCTTGAGGATATATTGAAAGGTATTCTGAAAAACATTTTTAGCAGAACTAATATGGAGCCACCTGAAAGCATTTCAACAGTGGGCATTGTCTTCATTTTACATAAAAGGCAGAAATACCTGATTTATGTCTTACACTTGTGTATTGCTTTATGGTTTAATTTGTGCCAATACATTAACTTAATTCAACAAATATTTAAGCATACATCAAGCATTGTGGCTATGAAGTTAAACGTAAGATGAAACAGGGATTAAGGATCCAACTCAGTTCTTTCAAATACGTACACTGCCTCTCTTTCAAATTTGAAACAACATGTGATAAAAATAGTTCTGTCACCCTCTTAAATTCAGTTATTGGTTAACCAAGTTCAGTTAACTTAGAAACCTTCATTTCTGGTCCCATGATTCCTAAGCCAGGTGGCTTTTTGCTCCACTTTTCTACAGAAACTTCTCTCATCAAATACACCAGTTATTTTCCATGTCATTAAATCCAGTGGTTACTTCTCTTTCTCATTCTATTTATTTATTTTTTAACCTCACCGTGAGGAGTACGGGATCTTGGCTCCCTGACCAGGGATTGAACCCATGCTCCCTGTGCTGGAAGCATGGAGTCTTAACCACTGGACTGCCAGAGAAGTCTCTCCTCCTCCTTTTAAATGCCCTTGATTCCTCTCTTTCCTTTACGCAGCAGTCAGCAAATCTTACTGATTCTGCAGTGACTACCAGTTTTCCCAAGCTCCATTGCTACTACCCTGGTCCAGGCTATTGTCGTAGCTCTCCTGAAGTACTGCAATTGCCTCCTGACTGATCTCCAGACTTTCTCTCTTGGCTCTCTTCAGTCTTTTCTCTGCACAGCAGCTGGTGTGAGTCTGTGAAAAATGTAAGCCAGATCGTTTCACTTACTGGCATATGCGCTAGTCACTTCTGATCACACTCAGATTAAATGCTGAAGTCCTTAGAAAGCTTACGAAGCCCTGCCTGCCCCTTGCTCACCTAGCTTCAGCCGCACTGATGTTGTTGTTTTTCATACCAGGAATACCTCCCTCAGTGTCTTATTTGCTGTTCACTGTGCCTAGAATGCTCTTCCCTCATACATTCTCACAGCTCTTCACTTTCTCACCTCCCTTAGATCTTTGCCTGGCTACCTTATCAAAATTGCATAAGAGAAAAACACCTAACAGGCTTTTCCTGCTTTATTTTTCTTATCACTTGTCATAATCTGTCTTACAGTATTTGACTTATTTATTTTCTATACTGTCTTCCTGCCACAAAATAGAAATTTCATTAGAGTGGAGATTTTTGCTGTTTTATTCACTGCTGTATCTCTGATAGAGCCTGTCAGAACCTGGCACAGAGCAGGCCTTCGTATTTTTATAATGAGAGCAAAGACTTTATCATTATGGAATAGATGAGTAGATGGAGAACCTCTACTCCCAGGAAAATAATGCATATAACTGAAGTATTGCATCAACTTTCACAGATTCATGAACTACTATAAAATCTGTTCATAAACCTCAGGTTAAGAAAATTTTGTTTTTGAAAATCAGATTGTAAACTTTGCAAAACCTTCTGCATATGGAAATTGATATATTCATTTTGGTGCTGAGGAGAGACTTTTCATATAAGTGCATAATACTATATCCAAATATACTGTATGTTTAAGATTGTCTTCTTTTACTACTTATTTCTGGACTCTAGTATTTTCCACTAATGGCTTTAAATCCAGAAAATTATAACCACTTGAATGCCACATTTTGGTGTATTAGAGATTCACTTCTATTAACTACTCAGTAGTAACCTAGTATGATGTGGCAGAATTTTAAAATGTGTTAAAATAAGTCTGATTTCCATCTTCTAACAGAATCTGAGATTTTGATTTAGTATGTTTTAAACATTATTTGCAGAAGAGTAAAATATTCTTAACAACAGTAGGTATAGCAATACTTAGAAGTTGGGTTATTAAAACATTTGTAACCAATTTACTATTTTTATGCTTCATTTTGTTTCTCTGTCAGACTTTCTAATTTTGTTTCTTTTGCAAGAAGAGTTCTGCTTACTTTTCCTCTTAGATTGCGTATGCATTTACTCTATATATGTACAAAGAAAGCTTTCCAGCTCTTTTGTGTTGTAACAGAGTGAGCATCTTGATTTCTCCTAGAGTGAAATGTGTAACCACTACATTAGTAGGGCTAATGTCCAGCCTCAAAGTCTGTTTCTCAAATAACAATTTAAACTCTTGCTAAGGCTTTATAATGTTCGAGCCTCCATATCCTGTGTCTTCTACTGTATGCTGACCATCATATTCTGTGCCTTATGAAAGATACAGGGACATGTAAGATGATCCTTAGCCATAAGGTGCTTCCAGTCTGATTGGAATTTGTTTCCAATAGCAAATAAGTTGAACGGATATTAGATCTTATTTGGTTTATTGATTCCAGAGGGCCAAAACATTGTTAATTGGTCTGTTTTTACAGTAGTTATGTTAGCTCTAGTAAATTAAAATTATTAAAAATTAGCCTGCCAGTTTATGTAGATTCTCCCCTATGCCTTAAGTAGGGGACATGCTTAGTAACTTGCTTCCAAAGGGTACAGTATAGAAGGGTGGGGAAAAGTACTACCATGGAGAAGCTTGGCAAACTCTACCTCAGCCAGGGGATCAAGGTTAACATCATCACTGATAAGTCATACTAATAGTACATACCTTGATTTGGTATGACAAGGCAGCCCTTTACTTCAGTGAAGGGTTACCCCTCAGTGGTAATCCTCCCTAAAACTCATAACTCCAGTCTAACAATGAGACAAGCCCAAACTGTGGGACATTCTGTGAAATTTACTTGAGCAGTCCTTCTCAAAATTGTCAAGATCATCGAAGTAAAGAAAGCCTGAGAAATTGTCATAGTCCAAAGGAGGCTAAAGATACATGATGACAAAATGTGATGTGGTTTCCTAGATGGGATCTTGAAATAGGGAGGGGGCATTAGGGAAAAGTTATTGAAATCTCAGGGAAGTATGGGCTTTAGTTGTTAGTAATGTATCAATATTAGTTCTTTAATTGTGACATTTATCAATACCACCATACTAATATAACATGTTAACAGCAGAAACAGTGCTGAATAAAAGCAACAATCTTTTCTGTAAATATAAAATTTTCTAAAATAATTTTTTAATAAGAGAAAGCTTTAATCATGAAATAGAAATTGTTTGGGGAGAGGCAAGTAGGTATGAGTATAAGGCAGTGGAGGTCTAGTGAGCACAAAAAGGTTTTAAAAAAGGAAAAAATGGCATAAAGTTTGGGGAGAAAATCAGTCTGTGTGTTCCTGGAGCTCTGATGAGGGAGAGGACAGTAACTGGCTTAGTTTAGCAGTTTTTACTGAGATCCTGAGTTGCCATCAAGAACTGTGGTCATGAAAAAAAACAAAGATGACACAAAAAAATAAAACCACAGGCCAGTATCACTGATGAACATAGATGCAAAATCCTCAACAAAATTATAGCAGACAGAATTTAACAACACATTAAAAAGCTCATACACCATGATCAAGTTGGGTTTATTCCAGGGATGTGGGGATTCTTCAATATATGCAGTGTGATACTCCATATTAACAAATTGAAAGATAAAAACCATATGATACTCAATAGATGCAGAAAAAGCATTTGACAAAATTTAGCACACATTTATGATGAAAACTCTTCCCAAAAATGGGCATAAGAGGAACCTTACTCAACATAGTAAAGGCTGGCCATATATGGTAAGCCCACAGCAAACATTATTCTCAGTGGTAAAAGCTGAAAGGATTCCCCCTAAGATCAGGAACAAGACGAGGGTGTCCACTCACCACTATTATTCAACATAGTTTTGGAAGTCCTAGCTACAGCAATCAGAGAAGAAAAAGAAATAATAGGAATCCAGATTTGAAAAGAAGAAATAAAGCTCTCACTGTTTACAGATGACATGATACTGTACATAGAAAACCCTAAAGATACTATCAGAAAATTACTAATCAGTGAATTTAGCAAAGTTGCAGAATGTGAAATGAATACACAGAGATCACTTACAGTCCTATATACTGACAATGAAAAATCAGAGAAATTAAGGAATCAATCCCATTCACCATTGCAACAAAAAGGATAAAATATCTAGGAATAAATCTACCTAAGGAGACAAAGGACCTGTATACAGAAAATTATAAGACACTGATGAAAGAAATCAAAGACCACATAAACAGATGGAGAGGTATTCCATGTTCCTGGCTAGGACGAATCAATATTGTGAAAATGACTGTACTGCCAAATGCAATCTACAGATTCACTGTTATCCCTATCAAATCACCAATGGCATTTTCCCCAGAACTAGAACAAAAAATTTCACAATTCATATGGAACAAAAAAGACCACAAATGGCCAAAACAGTCTTGAGAAAGAAGAATGGAGCTGGAGGAATCAACCTTCCTGACTTCAGATTGTACTACAGAGCTACAGTCATCAAGACAGTATGGTACTGGCACAAAAAGAGAAATATAGACCAATGGAACAAGATAGAAAGCCCAGGAATAAACCCACGCACCTGTGGGTACCTAATTTTTGACAAAGGAGGCAAGAATATACAATGGGGCAGATAGCCTCTTCAATTAGTGGTACAGGGAAAACTGAACAGCTACATCAACACTTTCTAACACTATACACAAAGATAAGCTCAAAATGGATTAAAAACCTAAATGTAAGACCAGAAACTATAAAACTCTTAGAGGAAAACATAGGCAGAACACTTGATGACGTAAGTCAAAGCAAGATCCTCTAGGACCCACCTCCTAGAGTAATGGAAATAAAAACAAAAATAAACAGGTGGGACCTAATTAAACTTAAAAGCTTTTACACAGCAAAGGAACCTAAAAACAAGGTGAAAAGACAAACCTTAGAATGGGAGAAAATAATAGCAAATGAAACAACTGACAAAAGATTAATTCCCAAAATACACAAGCAGTTCATATTAATACCAGAAAAACAACCCAATCAAAAAGTCGAGAAAAGACTCAGACATTTCTCCAAAGATGTACAGACAGCTAACACACATGAAAAGACGCTCAACACCGCTGTTATAGAGAAATGCAAATCAAAGCTACAGTGTATGGAGAGAGTAACACGGAGACTTACGTTACCATATGTAAAATAGATAGTTAATGGGAATTTGCTGTATGTCTCGGGGAACTCAAACAGAGGCTCTGTGTCAACCTGGAGGGGTGAGGTGGGGAGGGAAATAGAAGGGAGGTTCAAGAGGGAGGGGACATATGCACAACTGTGGCTGATTGATACTGATGTTTGACAGAAAACAACAAAATTCTGTAAAGCAATTATCCTTCAATGAAAAAACAAATTTAAAAAAAGAGAAGAACTGGACCATGAGAGTGGAAAGAAAGCCTTTTGTGTGTGTAGGGGGGCTCAGCTATAAAGCAAAAAGGGTAGCTGAGTGATAAAATTGACTTATTTTTGTCTGTGCTGGGTCTTCATTCTGTCCGAGGGCTTTCTCTAGTTGAGGCAGGCGAGGGCTGCTCTTGGTTGTGGTGTGTCGGCTTCTCGCTGCAGTGGCTCCTCTTGGTGAGCACAGGCGCCATCTCGGTAGTTGTGGCGCAGGGACAGTTGGAATCCTCCCGAACCAGGTATCGAACCTGCGTGCCCTGCATTGGCAGGTGGATTCTTACCACTGCACGACCAGAGAAGTCCAAAAATAATTTGTTTTAAAATTAGAATAAGAAAAGATGTTTGAAAGAACTGAGTAATTTCTCATTTTCATTATACTAATTTTAGATAAACTTCAAACACTTCATTTTTCTTTATGTACTAGAAGAAGTTTTAATAATCTGTAGAAACTAGCACAAAGGAAAAGGCTTTGGCGTTACAGAAGTCATTCTACAAAGTTGTTCCCAGAATAACAGTGTAGTCTGTATTCTGCTGGTGTTGAAGGAATGGATACCACCAAAATCTGTAATAGATACACACCCAAAAGAGAAAGGAGGGAATTCCCTGGCAGTCCAACAGTTAGGACTCTGGGTTTCACTGCTGAGGGCCTGGGTTCAAACTCTAGTTGGAGAACTAAGATCCTCAAGCCGTGAGGTGCAGCCCAAAAAAAGCAAAGAGAGAAAAAGGAATCCAAACATAACAGTAAAGAGCGTCATCAAATCACAAGGGAAGAGAACAAAAGAAGAAATAGACAAAGACAAATACTGTATGTTATCACTTGTATGTGGAATCTAACAAAAATGAATATAACAAAACAGATTCAGAGTACAAGCTAGTCGTTACCAGTCAGGAAAGGGAAAGGGCTGGGGCAAAATACAGGAGTAGATGAAGAGGTCAAACTACTATGAATAAAATAAATAAGCTACAAGGATATATCATACAGCACAAGGAATATAACCAATTTTTAAAATAGCTTTAAACATTATTGTTACTTTATTTTGGCCACATCTCATGGTATGTGGGATCCCAGTTCCCTGACTAAATGATCTTAACCCGCTTCAGTGGCAGCACAGAGTCTTAACCACTGGACTGCCAGGAAAGTCCCTAAAGTAACTAAATGAAGTATAATCTATAAAAATTTTGAACCAGTGACATTAAATCCTTAGTTTATATAACTAACCCATGAGAAATAAGATTCAATAAGTAATAAAATAATCCTAGGGCTTGAAAATACATATATAGATGAGAGGATCGGGGCTCTGGAAAAGTCTATTGCTCAACTTTTCTCATTACTTAAAATTATTTACTCAAAATCATTTATTCAGAAAGTACCCTATCATGATAAAGATGCACATGTATGCAGAAGATATATGTGAAAAGTTAAATTAATTCATGAAATGTTAATGGAAACAAAGCAGTATTTCTAAATGTTAAGTGTATTACTTCGTATTAATTGAAGTGTATTACTTACTATTTCTAAATGTTAAGTGTATTACTTTGTATGATTTGATTCTGAGTTATATATAATTAAATTAATAAACTGAATGCCATAAGTATAACCACCACAAAAATATGTATACATAAACTTGATTAGTAAGTTTTCAGATAAGTAGCACATACATTACAGACCAGCAAAAGAGACAAGTGATCTGGCTGGTAGACAGAGAAGAAGCATTGGCTTTCAAAAAACATTCAGGTTTAAATCTTGATTCTGACATTTATAAGCTTCAGTTTTTGTAAGGATTTAATTTAATATGTATATAAATACTTAATTCAGTGTCTATCATAGACACTTGGGACTCTGTAAGTGAAATGAAGCTCTGTTTTCAAAAAGAGGTTTTTGTTTGTTGTAGTTTTGACAGTTTGTTACAGCTTAAATTATTATGAAGATTGAAAATCCAGTGGTGTAAAGACTAGTAAGATTATTCACTAAACGGTTTCATTGAGAGACCTGCCAGAGATCCTATTTTAGGTGTCCTTTTTCTCCCTCTAAAGTAACTAATCTGTTTCATGTAGGTGGGAAGCACAGGTATGTGTTAGGAATTACAAGAAAAATGTATGTTCATAATAGAAAATTTAGTAAACAAAAATATAAGGAAAATTAAAAATCAATGGGTAGCATATCCTTTCATTTTGTAACAATAATCTCTAGAAATATACATGTTCCTCATATTCAAAAACTCATAGAAGCAAGAAAAAAACTCATAACCCCTCTACTCAGAGAGTAAATACCATTATCCATTTTTCTTCTTAAATGAATTTGCATTTTTTACCAAAATGGGGTCACATTATTTAAATTACTTTTGTAATGCTCTTGTATTATCAGCATCATTTAGTATGAATAAATTCTCATCAACAGTACAATTTTTAATGAATAATATCCCATTGTATGGATATACTAAAACCTATTTAAGCAGTCCCTAGTAACTTTTATTAAATTTCCTTAATATTTGTGATGAACAGTCTTATAACTACATATAAGCACAGATATATTTTACTTATAAATCTGATTACATACTGGAATTAGGTTTCATCAGGTCTACTTGTGGTCATTTATCCCTTATCTTCTAGCAACTTCCTGGACTTTTTTCCTGCAAATATTGCTTCTTTTTCATATTCAGTTTTTTCCCTTCTACTTCCGCCTTTCTCTATATAAATACACTTGTCATTTCTATTGCTAAAAAATCTCTCTTTCAACTCTACGTCTCTCTCACTGGTGCCCAGTTTTTAGTCCTTCTCTTTATCATCCATACTCTGCACACTTGCTTTTAGTGTTTTTTAAACTTCCATTCAGTTTTCAGTGGCTGGCCCCCTCCTCCCTCTAACCACAGAGTCATCAGTGCTGAATTACTTGATTACTTAAGTTCAGTGACCTGTTTCAAAGTCTTGACCACTCCTTGGCTTTTAACTCTGTTAATCATTCTCTAAAGCTTTCTTCAGGTGACAAAACATTTTCCCCCACATTGGCTCTTTTCTGTCTCCTTCACTAGTGATTGTTTTTGAGTCTCTATAAATATTGGTCATGTATCTCAAGATTCCATTGTTAACGCCTCTTTGATTCTCCCTGAACAAATTCATTCACTCTGGTGGTGTCAGTTCTCATACAGGTGTTAGCTTCTAGATCTTTGCCTATAACCCTTACCTGTCTCCTGAGCCTGTTCATATTGGAAACAGTTTCCACTTAGATATTCCTTACTGTTGTTCAGTTGCTAAGTCATGTCTGACTCTTTGCAACCCCATGGACTGTGTAGCTTGCCAGGCTCCTGTCCTCCACTACCTCCCAGAGTTTGCTCAAACTCATGTCCTTTGAATTGTCATGCTATCTAACCATCTCACCCTCTGCTGCCCCCTTTTCCTTTTGTCTCCAATCTTTCCCAGCATCGAGGTCTTTTCCAGTGAGTCAGCTCTGTGCATCTGGTGGCCAGAGTACTGGAGTTTCAGCATCAGTCTTTCCAATGCATATTCAGGTTGGATTTCCTTTAGGATTGACTGGTTTGATCTCCTTGCAGGTCAAGGGACTCTGAAGAGTTGTCTCCAGCACCACAGTTCAGAAGCATCAATTCTTCGGCACTTAGCCTTCTTTATGGACCAACTCTTACATCCGTACATGACTACTAGAAAAACCGTAGCTCTGACCGTACAAGACATGCCTTTGTTGTTGTTTACGTGCTTGGTTGTGTCTGACAGTTTGCAACCCATGGACTGCAGCACGCCCGGCTTCCCATCCTTCACCATCTCCCAGAGCCTGCTCAAACCGCTGAATTGATGATACCATCCAACCTTCTCATCGTTTGTCATCCCCTTCGCCTCCTGCCTTCAGTCTTTCCTAGCATCAGGTCTTTTCTAATGAGTCAGCTCTTCGCATCAGGTAGCCAAAGTATTGGAGCTTCAGCATCAGTCCTTCATGAATATTCAGGATGGATTTCCTTTAGGATTGACTGGTTTGATCTCCTTGCAGTCCAGGGGACTCTCAAGAGTCTTCTTCAACACCACAGTTCAAAAGCATCAGTTCTTCAGTGCTCAACATTCTTTATGGTCCAACTCTCAAATCCATACATGACTACTGGAAAAACCGTAATTTTGACTATACAGATCTTTGTTGGCAAAGTAATGTCTCTGCTTTTTAATATGCTGTCTAGGTTTGTCATAGCTTTTCAAGGATAAAACTTTGTCATAGATATGCCTTAGACAACTTATTTCTTAGTGGAAATTAATACAAAGAATTCCTCCTCATACCCTAGCTGGCCACATTTCATGTATTTCTTCAGTCCTTTGACTTTTGCTTCTCCAGTCTCCAATATCCAGTGATTCAAAATCCTGTCCATTCTTTCCTGTCATATCCATCCCCTCATTCTCATCCTCACTGCCTTAGTTTAAGCCCTCATGTCTTGCCAAGATTATGCAGGAGCTTTTCAATTAAGTCCATACTTTACCCCTGATAGCTCAGTTGGTAAAGAATCCGCCTGCAATGCAGGAGACCCTGGTTCAATTCCTGGGTGGGGAAGATCCCCTGGAGAAGGAAGAGGCTACCCACTCCAGTATTCTTGGTCTTCCCTTGTGGCTCAGCTGGCAAAGAATCTGCCTGCAATGTGGGAGACCTGGGTTCAACCCCTGGGTTGGGAAGATCCCATGGGAGAGGGAAAGGGTACCCACTCCCGAATTCTGGCCTGGAGAATTCCTTGGACTGTATGGTCCATGGGATCGCAAAGAGTCTGACACGACTGAGCCACTTTCATTTTCATTTTACCCTGCTGCCAGAGTTTTTAAAACACATGAGATATTGTCAGTCCCTTACCTTCAGTGATTCCTCATTACACATCATATGATATAATTCAAATTCCATTGTATGATATTTAAAGCTATTTGGAATCTGGCCAGATGTTCCTTCTCTCCAGACTGCCTTTCCTTGTCTTGTTCACCTGATGAACATCATCTCTTCTGCCTCTGCTGTATGCCTTCTTCCCATAATGCAAACAGTTTTACTGGTTTGCCTTTTTCAGTTGCTTGTGGGCCTAACCATCATCTCTGCACTGTTACAGTGCCTAGACTTAGTTACCTTAATTATTAGTATTTGTGAATTAAGGTCACCTTTTTTGGGTGCAGTTGCCTGCATCAATATGGCATATGAATACAATATGGTTTTGTAAGTTAGAAGAGCTCTTGCAATATTGTTGCAAACTACTTCTGGTTATCTGTGTCCTGTATCAGAATAGATGGTGTTGCATAAAAATTTTGTGTTGAAATTTTCCATTAGGAGGGTGTCAGGTGAAAATGGAAAGGTAGGTTCATGGAATCTTTTTTAGCATCAGGCTTACTTAGCATTTGGATTTTCAGGTTTATTCGGTTGGCAGAGATTTAATGTTGAAGATAATTGCATGTAGACATTAACCCATTTGGAAACATTAAATAGAAATTCTTATTTTAAGAAAGAAAAGAGTACTGTTTTTCAGTGGTAGGAGTAAATGTGATGCTTCATTTTAAGATAATTAAAAAACAGTGGGTTTTAAAATTCTGGTCTTGAGTTACCAAATTACTGCCGCTTGTCCACTAAGTTCTGCCGTGGTGTTAACGTGCTCCGTTTCTGTCAACTAAATAGTTTTCTTTTTTTAATTGAAGTATAGTTCATGTTCAATATTATGTAAATTACAGATGTTCAATACAAAGATTCACAATTTTTAAAAGTTAAACTCCATTTGTAGTTCCTATAAAATATAGGCTATATTCCCTGTGTTGTGTTTAGTGCTTACAGATATAGCAGTGGCCCAGTCCTCTAAAGCAATCTCCTCATTTTAAGTTTATTTCTGATATTTGTGAAAACATTTTTATAATTACAAGGGAAGAGAGAGTTAAGTAAAGATCGGTATACTTAGGGGTACTTTTTCAGGGTTTTGTTTCTCACATGTTGTTTTATTAATTTTTTTTCCATTTTTACTGAAGGCAGTTTATATTCTTTGTTTAATTTTTTTTAAGGCCAAAGGTTGTAATGAAAAGCAAATCTCCCTCCTGCCCTAGACCTCAAAGTTCTTTTGTTGCCAGTTAACAAACGGAAGCACACTGTATGAACTTCAGTACTTTGCTTTTCAATTTAATATATCAACGCACATAGCTGTACCTCATTGTTTTTTGTAGCAGCAAGTATTCCATTATCTGGAGGTAACTATTTAACTAGGCTTTTATCGATGGTCATTTAGATTATTACTGGTGTTTATAACCAGCGCTCTTATGAATATCCTCACTGATGTACATGTCTTTGTATATGTATGCAGATATATTTACCAAGGTAAAGAATATGCTCAGGGGTTGGTAGGGGAAGTCTATGCATTTAAAATTTTGATATATGTTGCCAAATTTAGAGAAATATAAGTCCCAGTGTTAGAGATAGGAGACTTCTTACATTGGACCTCTTTTTCCCAGTGGATTAATTGTGATTTAAATTTTTTTCTTTTTTTTTTTTTTTCCCCCCAGCATTCAGGGTCAGTTTTACATATTTGCCAACTATATATGTTTAAATGCTTACATTCATGGCTGACTCCTCAAAATGAAGTTAAAAATGGTTTTAAGCAAAACCAATTAGTAATCAGATACCTATTTTTTCTTTCCTGCATGAAGTTGCAGGGGAGCATTATCTTCCTTGAGATTATTTTAAAATTCTAGGGGTTCCTCTTTTCTTCCTTTGTGGGTAAGAATATCTGACAGAAAAAATTGAATTGATTAACTTTTAGAAATGCATTTCAAAAATGATATAAGGTTTTGCTGCCAGGTGAGTGAAAACAGTAATTGGAAATATAGATTTGGGTTTTCCCCTCTTCCTTAAACCCAATGAAATTACGATGCTTTGCCAAATTAAAAAAAAAGTTAAAGCTCAAATTCCTATGTGAGGTTGTCAAATTCTCACGCTGTATATTTTCTTTCAGATTCCTTTGTTTCTTCCTCTTCCTCTCAGCCTGTATCTCTATTTTCGACCTCACAAGGCAAGTCTGTCATTTTTTGTGTGCATTAATAAAAGAAAAATGTTGAGAAAGAGGCTGTAACTGGGGAAATGAGGCACAGGTTTTCTGTTGCCCCCAAACTCCCTAAAATAAAAACTAAATACAAGTTAGCAACTCCTATTGACTTTCTTGTAAAGCTCAATAAAATAGAATAAGGCTGGGTGGACCCTTTAACATAGCATAAGCTTTAGGTGTAACTGTGAGTATTTTAAAAATTAAAAACTTGCCCAAAGAACTTGGAGTAGAAAGAACTGCAGCTCAGAAAACACACTTTGTCCAGAATGCGTTCAGCCTATTGATTTGCAGTTATCTAACTTGTTTGGAGAGGTAGTGCATTTGGGAAAACTATATAAAACTGTGCTTCCGCTGTGCATCCTAGCTAGAATACTTTAGTATGGACTTATGTGAGATTTGTCCCAAGAGCTAGGCGGGTTCTAAATTGCCTAGGAACACTGAACAAGTCAGTTGAATTTTTGGCAAGCGAGGCTTATTTTCCTGGAGATTAAATTATGGTGTTCTGGGGGCTTTGTTTTTACTCTATCATTGAGGAAGGGATCAGAGTTGATAGCTATATGGAAGAGAGTGTGCTTTGTGCTGCTTCGATTTGCATTTTTAAAAAGTGCTGTTTCATTTGTGCTCTTGGACTCTACCTCAGGGATAGGTCAACGGAAAATCATTATTTTAAAAAAGATAATTAAACTCACTAGATAGGTCTAAGAAGCCTTGTTCAAAGAGTTTATTGTCCTGGCTGGAATGAAAGTGAGCATGCTGGTTTGTTAGGAAGACTTTCACCTTGGAAGAATAAAAAACCTAATGGGATAAAATAAAAGTAGTAAAAGTTTTTATCAGAGTCTGATCTGCTTCTTGGGAAACATGATAGACAGTTTATTGCATTCATTTCAGACTGATAGCATTAGTTCCCAACTATTTCTCCTTTGGAGAAGGAAATGGCAACCCTCTCCAGTGTTCTTGCCTGGAGAATCCCAGGGACAGGGGAACCTGGTGGGCTGCCATCTATGGGGTCGCACAGAGTCAGACATGACTAAAGCGACTTAGCAGCAGTAGCAGTAGCAGCAACTGTTTTATAATGTGCCTCACTGTGTTGAATTTGGATATCTTCTGGGTCAAATCATGACCATTGAAATTAACTTGTGTATATTAGAAGATAGATATTTTGTGAATAGGAAATAAACATACAAATTGATCCTCAACATCTAGAACCCAACTAGATTTATATTTTTAAGGGTATTTTTTTCCTCATGAGAAATTTAATAATTTAGGCAAATAGATATTTATTCTATTCTAGAGGATGTCAGTTAAAAATATAGTGTAAATAGAACAAATAATTATATTTTCTCAAAGTATTTCAGATCTTTTAAGATACTTTCTTCATAGTCACTTTTTTCATATAGAAAAGAAATAATTGATAGTCTAAATAGTGTGACAATACAACCTAATCACAACAAGCCTAATATATAGAATGTTGAGAAGATATGTCATAGTTTTAAAAATTACTTTAATCCGTATTAGGAGAAACTGTATACACACTCAAATCAGAGGTAAATAAAAGGGATTTTTCTAGTTAAAAGTTCAAGTAGGTTTCAGTTTCACAGTGACTATGAGAGTTTGTTAAAAAAAATAGGTTTGTCATTCTTCCTTTTATAGTTATTTTGACCAGTGCAGATTCAGGATATGTTGTTATTAAAAGGGTATTATTGTATTATAAAAAAACAGTTAAAAATGTCATATCCCTGAAGGTGTTCCAATCTAGCCTCTATTACTAGCATTCTCTCCTATAATGGAAAAGCAACCCAGTTGGTGCTCTATTTCATTGGCAGGTCTAGAGATCAGCTGATTCAGTTTTTTGAGGGCACTCTTTGGCAAGTGATTAGGTGTGTTCTAGGGCCGCCAAGACTGGTAGCTTCTAGTCTGCCTTAATAAAAGCAAGGGAAAAGAAGCTGTTGTAGGACTTAGTTAACTGGATTAAATCCCCTGGAGAGAATAGGGAGGACCAGTTCCACCCAGCTGCAGCCTTTCAGAGTGACTGTGCCAGCAGGTACCTTTGAGTCCATAACTGGCACTAACCCAGCTAATCTGTCTCTGGCTTTCATATCCCTCAGCCATTTAGCCTTGGAGAATTGTGCCTTGCTTATATATATCCAAGCCATATTAGGGCTTCCCTGTTGGCTCAGCTAGTAAAGAATCCGCTTGTAATGCAGAAGACCCGGGTTTGATCCCTGGGTTAGGAAGATCCCCTGGAGAAGGGAATGACCACCCACTCCAGTATTCTTGCCTGGAGAATTCCATGGACAGAGGAGCCTAGCAGGCTACAGTCCATGGGGTCACAAAGAGTTGAACACAGCTGAGCGGCTTTCACTTTCACTCTTTCTTTTCAAGCCATATTAAGCAATATGTAGCAGTGACATTTTCATGCTTAAGAATGACATTTTTAATATTGAAATATGTATTTATCATTACTGGACTTCAGGGAGAGGCATGTACTAAAACTTGTTTTTTTCTGGTTTTTGATCATGCTGCTAAGCTCATGGGATCTTGATTCCCAGACCAGGGGTTGAACCTGGGCCCATAGTAGTGAAAGTGTTGAGTTCTAACCACTAGACCACCAGGGAATTCCCAAAGTTGTCATTAATTTGGACTGAGAAGAAAGGGCAGTTAAATCTTTCAAAAGGAAATTATGTAGTCTTTATTAAGTTGTATTACTTTGAAGTATACAGCTACTTAAGCTAACAAGTTAAGCTTTTTGAAAACTGATTTATGTTGAGAATGTCAAGAATAATCAGTTCTTCTTAAGTAAGTTGTATTCCTGAGTAGGTCCTTTCCAATTTTTTGCTTATTAATTCCTTTTTTAGTTCATCAAGCAGATTTAAATTTTAGCTTAATCCTGGAGCATTTCAAAGTAGGGGAGTAAATTTTAATGTTTTCCTGTACTGTTAAATAAGGGGATATAGATGTAGTTTATGTGGTCATTTGGGATGGGTAGTTTTTTGTTTGTTTGTTTTGAGGTTTTACTGTGGTTAGTGCTTTTTTAATCTCATTTAATCCTCACAACCAATTTTATGGAGGAAAGGTACTGCTTTTACTAATTGAGGAAACTGGGGTTTTAAATGGTGAAATAACTTGTTCAAGGTCACACAGTGAGTAAATGACACACCTAGGACTCTGAAGTCCATGTATTATAACCATTACCTCCAGTAAAGATGATGTATTAGTGATATTTTAAGGTTTACAGTGTTTTTAGGATGTCATGTTAACATGAGAACACGAGGCAGAAATGACCATTTTAACCATATTATTGCTGTTGGTGTTGTAATTTAGTATCATCTGGGGGATGTACTCCCTCCATCAGATACAAAGTCAAATTTGGTTTCTCCTTTTGAAATCTTTAATAAAAAGTAGAGGCTGGAAAATACTACAATTTTCTGTAGAAAACATTGGAAGAAAAGTGGGTGAAAATAAGATTATAAGAAGGATCTATCCACCACTCAGAATTGGAAGCACATTTGCAGTAGTGTATATTTGCAAATAATTTGAGTAATGCAGTAGGCACATGGAATAGGAAGTTAAACACTGAACTTTGGGGCAAGCATTGAGGGAAAAAAATTGCCAGTTACAGCCTTTTTTTTTTTTTTTAAACAAAAGCAAAACATTTTTCTTTGTACAAAATAGACTTTTTGTTTAGGATCTAGCTTGGCTGCAACGTGTCTGCTGGCTAACTTCCTATTTTAATGCTTTGGCTGAAAATTGCTGATACTGTTTTGCACGATTATTTGTCTTTCCCTCTTGTTTTGTGAACGTGAGAAAATTCAGGTGTAGGAAAACCTATACCTGAATATTTCAAGCCTCCCTTGTATGAATAAGCATAGTATGTATGTGAAAACGTAACTTGGTGGCTTACTACAGGCTGGCACCCTTTCTTCACTGGTGTATGCTTTTTCTATATTACCAACTAAAAGTAATGAATTTCCTGAGGCTGGGTAGTAACCAAATGGTAACTAGCATAATCCCAAGTTATTCACTCTTTTAAGGAAGAAGTGTAATATACAATATTTATTATTGCTTACCTGTTTCTAGATCACGTTGTGTTTTCATTATTAAGTTACAAAACACTTGAATAAAAAAATACTAAACCCTTTTCTAAAAGACAGTTTGGAGAATAAGAGAAGATATTTTGAAGGATAGAGTAAACAGTATATGAAGAGGCTTTTTCAATTCAAAGTATTCACTTGACACATACACAGTATTCAGTTAGAAGTTGTTTCTTCATCCTGTGATTGGGCTTCCCTGATGGCTCAGCGGTAAAGAACACAACTGCAATGCAGGAGACTGGTTTGATCCCTGGGCCTGGAAGATCCCCTGGAGGAGAAAATGGCAGCCCGTTCCAGCATTCTTGCCTGGAGAATCCCATGGACAGAAGAGCCTGGCGGGCTAGAGTCCATGGGATTGCAAGAGTCAGACATGACTTAGTGCCTTAACCACATCATATTCTGTGAGATAAAATACTCTGGATATAGAAGAGGGGAAACTTTTTCAATTTCCATGCAAGATTATCTAGTTAAATGGAGTTTTTGCCTTATTCCAGTCAAAATTTTGAGTTAATATATCAATTTAATCCTCATAGCAATTCTTAAGTTAGGTGCTTTAGTATCTCAATTTTCAGATGATATTAAGCAACTTAACAAGACCACACACCATTAGTAAGTGTGATGAAAGGATTTTGCAACTTTTAATAGGGATTTTGGGTTTGGGAGTGGTCTGGAAATTTAGAGTATGACCGCCAACTTAATTTCCTAGTCTTATTTAAGATAATATACATAAATGGAGACTTCGGAGTAATGACTATTAAGTGTCATGCTGACTAATTGGAAGAGTCTTTGCCAATGGAGCTTAGTTTCTAAAGACCTGTTAAATTCTGGTCTTTGTTTTATTTAATGTTTTCTTACCATTGTAAGCACTTTACTTCCAGACTGGTTTTTTGCATGTCTTGATACAAATCAGCTCTGTTCAAGTTTGTTAGAATTTGAACTAGCCAAATGAACTTCTTTCCATTTGCTGAAATTCTAAGCAAGATAACTAATTTAAATTAAAGCAAAAATGCTAACTTACTTTGCTACATGTGGGGAAGCTTGATTGACTGTCTGTCATGAGAGCTAATATCTAGAGCTAATAGCTAATAGATGCTATCAGCTGAGGAATTACTCTCCTAATTACTGAGGAAAGAACACAGCATCAAACTCTGTTTAGCCCCTAAACCTCTCCCCCCAGAAAACACTGTCTGCTCCAAGTATTGCCACAACATTATCATTAGGGAACATGAGAAAGCTATTTTTATGTATGTAATAGTTACGTCATATTAAAGAATCTTCAGTAAAATGAAGTCTGTCAAGAAGTTACGGCATTCAGTACAGAACTTGGTATTCTGAGAATAAGATTTCTAACCTAACCTAGTTTTTACCTCAGATTATTATATACCTAATTCTAAACTTCTGGAGTATTAAGAGTTCAAGGAAGTTAGAACAGAAACAAGGCTTAGAAAACTGAGAATTTTGTGTCCTGACAAAGCATGGAACATTTCTCCCATCCTCTGTGTGTGTGTGTGTGGCCACACCGCGTGACTTGTGGGATCTTAGTTTGTCAGCCAGGTCTTGCTGGCAGAGAAAAGCATCAAGTCCGAACCACTGGACCACCAGGAATCTCCCTACCATACGTTTTTTTTTTGTTTCTAATACTATGTGCATTCTTTCATTAGCATCCAGTGTCAGTTGCTTTCTTTTTCATTTCATCAAATCCATCATCATCATCATGATTTTATCTGTTGACTTTGCTTCTTTTCTGTCTCCCACTCTGTACTGGAAGCTCCACAAAAGCAAGGGTTTCTTCTGTGTTCACTGGTTTTTAATCTAGTTTCTAAAACAGTGTCGGGCACATGATAGTGGCACTTAGTAATTAACAGTGAATTATTACTAATTCATTCTGTCCACTTGTGTCTGTTGAATGACAAATCTAACTCATCTGAAATTTCAGTCTCTATAAAACATATAAGCTGAGCATTCCCTGTGAGAGGTGGAGTCAGTGTTGTTCAAGATTCTATTCGTTTGAAGGGAGAGGGCCTCAGTTTTACCTTATTCCAGATTTAGTTCATTAAATGTCTCCTGGTAGAAACATTCACCTGTAAATTCGATAATAATACATAGCTCAGACTGTGGAATATTCTGATATTAATGTAGTCCGTAGTTCTTTAAATTTCAGGTCTTTAAACCTTTTAACCTGCAGTGGTGAGCTTCATTTATCCTTAACAATCTTGCTGTGTATCCATACTGTACAATGACAGATGCAAAGCCATGTTTACTGCGTTAGAACTATGAATTATAGCTTACTTCTATGTCATGGGTACAATTTGTACCACCAAACTTCAGCTATTTTTTTCTCAGTTTACAAAGACTTTTCCCCCAGATTATGGTTACACTGTGCTAAAGGTCAGAGATCCTGTTACATCAGGTTTCAGTAATGTTTTAAAATATAGGAACTTTATCTGGCATTTGGAAACACATTTTTGTAATAGTAGAATTTTGCCTCTTGCAGTAAGATATTTAAGTATTTCTTTTCATCTTTATAAAATGATTTTGAATAGGATGAAGTCATACTTTTGCTTTTGTCTAATTATTATTCAGCTTCTCAAATGAAAAAACATAAGTTGAATAAAAGTAATCGCAAAAGTTTTTCTCTCTCACATCTTCCCAATTGCTCATTCACACTCAAGGAAGGCATTTCTGTCCTGAGGGCTCACCCAAGCAAGCTGAATCTTTGATTCATTCATTTGGAACTCTTTGTTTAAGACCTACTTTGTTCCAGCTCCAGAGATACAACAGTGTATGAGCACGATGGTGACATCGTTGCTGCCCTTGGGACAGTTGTTCTGATCTTTTCTCCAGTAAAAAAAACTTCCTAGGTTGGAGAGTTGGAAAACAGGATGGTAAATGAGTGGCTACTGTGATATTAAAAACCAATAAGACCTAATTAATGTATTGCTTTTAGGGGAGTATTTTCTGTTTTAAAAGATTTTCTGGAGTTCACTTTTCTTAATAAAGGAAACCAGGGTACACAGTTCAGTTTTCAGTTGACAAGTTGGTACAAGAGATTTTGGAACAGACCAACGTTTTCAGTACCCTTTAAAACATTAAGGCCCTCTCTACCTGGGGCCCACCTTCCCTGTGGATAGAGTGGAGTACTTCTAGCCTGATGTTCAGGCTGAGGGCGTCTACTGTATCTCTTGGGGAAAAAAAACTCTCGTCACTTGTTTTCCTTTTCAGATAGTCAGGCTCTTACCAGTGGTTTCATAAAAGGGGTGTGTTCTGAATTGTTCCACCTACAGATGAGAGTATAGCAGTACTTCATAATATGTTCGTTTTATATAGATTACGTTGTTTCTGCTGAATAGCTCTACTAAATACCAAAGGAAAAGGAATAAACACTTCCCCAGATTATCCAATCTTTATTATAACCTTCTTCATGCTTTACCATTAAAGGGAAAATGTAGATTGATAAGTATTTTGTCATGAAAATTTTTTGTCATTCGCAGTTTGTAGCATGATAAGCCTTTTCTGTTTCACTGCTGGCGATTTTATGCATGTCTTATAGGATAACTGTTGATCGTTGTTTTGTTACATATTTATGTGTGTGTATGTATACATACATCCTGTGTGTGTGTGTATATATATGTGTGTGTGTGAATTTAAAAATAAAAGCATGCTGCTTGGCCTGACTAGCTAATGTGTGATTGTACCTGGTAAAAAATTGTTTTTCTTTCAAATTCTGGCCGTAGAGGGATTGAGCTCTCTTTGCTCTGATGAGCCACCTTCAGAAATCATGACTTCCTTCTCTTGTTCATCTTCTGAAATATGTAACACTGACCTTACAATACTACATGGAGTAAAAAGCAAAATGTTAGGCAGCCAGATTCTTTTAGCCCAAGAAGAAAAAGACTGCTTGGCTCTTCTAGATGGGAAAAAGATGGGAAAGCCTCTGGGGACCAGCAAAGACATAGAAGACTCCCCAGTTTCTGCTGCCCAAGTTCACTGTGACCGTCCTTCCATTCCACTCAGCTTCCTGGGTCATCCTGCTTTTCTCTCAAAGGAAGTTGGTCAAATGGAACAACAGATAGATAAAGATCAAGAGTCCAGGAGCCCAAATGAGGAACCAAATAAGGATGATGTAACTGCCTTGGATGCAGATGACAAGTTCACTGTGCTGACAGCCCAGAAGCCAGCCACCCAGCAGCCTAAAGCAGATGGCGTTTGTCCATATTCCGTGTCTCCTTCCGAAGCTTCAGGGGGTGGTGTTATGGAAAAGGATTCCCCTGAATCACCATTTGAAGTAATTATTGACAAAGCAGCATTTGACAAAGAATTTAAAGACTTATATAAGGAAAGCATAAATGATTTTGGTAGCTGGGTAGTGCATACTAGTAGAGAATCACCTGCAGACATTTCAGAGTCTAATGACAAAGTATTTCCACTGAGAAAGAAAGAAGCAGGGCGTTACCCAGCCTCTGCATTGCTCACCAGGCAGTTTTCACACACAACTGCAGCATTGGAGGAGGTATCTAGATGTGTGAATGATATGCATAACTTTACTAATGAAGTACTGACTTGGGATTTGGTTCCCCAAGTGAAACAGCAGAGTGATAAAGCCGAGTACAACACGAAAACTACAAGTGAATATAATTCAGAAATTCCTGTTGTAAATCTTAAAACGAACACTCAGAAAATTCCTGCGTGCTCTATTAACGGAGGCACTACTGGCACTAAATCTCCAGGTGACCGGGCAGAAATGCCGCTCCCACAGGAAAGTGCCGATTCCACGCAGGAAGCCGCTGTCAGAGGTGTGCGAGACAGTGTGCAGAAAAGGGGCGACACACTTTCAGAGCCACCTGGCTCTCCCCTGCAGAAATGTGTCTCTCTTGGTTCTGGAGTGGCCACAGATAAAGTAGTTTTACCTGACGGCCACCTGAAAGGTGGAATGAGCTGGCAGACCTCTGTGTTGGGAGAAGTGACAGAGGCTGATAGTTCTGGTGAATCTGATGACACAGTAATAGAGGACCTCACAGCAGATAATTCATTTGAGAGCAACAAAATTCAGGCTGAAAAACCTGTTTCCATCCCAAGTCCTATTGTAAAAACAGATGGAGAAGTCAAAGAGATCCTCAGTTGTAACAAGAAAGACAGAACATCTGAAAAATTTGACGGGTCGGTCAGTAACTCTGAGCCGCGACAAGTTCGGCCTGATCCTCTTGAAAGGAGCCCGGGTGAAGCAGTATGTTCACTAGTATCTAATGAGAATGGCACGTCAGAAGTGAAGCAGTCAGGTAGTAAGCATGAAGCTGTTCCTGAAAAGCCTGTTGTAGCTAAGAACCCAAAACTCCCTTCAGAAGCAGCTCCTACAGAACTCGCACAAAGTGTGACAAGCTCTGCCTATTTGGAGTCATTGCATGAAAAAAATGTGAAAGATCTAGATGATTCTTCCCCAGAGGACCTGATGGCGGCCTTTACGGAAACCAGAGAGAAAGGAATAGTAGGTAAAGGTGAAGGCAATACCTTTGAAGCAACCTCAGAGGAGACTAAGGGCTTTAAAACAATTCTTCCTCTAGGTGTTTTGCATGAGAGTAAGTCAGATGGTTCTGAAGTTAAAACCAATAAAAGCAAACACAGTGAACAAAGCAGAGAGAGAAATGGGAGTGAGCTTCTGGAAGTTTTCCCTACCCAAGGTACTCCAATAGCATCTCTCGACTTAGAACAAGAACAGCTCACAATCAAAGCACTTAAAGAACTGAGTGAAAGGAAGGTTGAGAAGTCAGCTTCTGTGCAGGATAAAGGAGAATCTCCTGAAGAAATATTCAAACAGACTTTAACAAATGTTAAAGAATCTTCTTGGCCACAGAGATCATATGATGTCCTAGAACACAAAGATGTCAAGACTGGATCTGATCTTGAGATTTCCAGGAAGCCCACTATTATCACAGAAACTACTAGGGTAGAGGTTATTTCCAGCCTTAGCAAGACTGAGCCGGTAAACAAGCCTGTCCTGACAAGACTTCTGACAGACGTATCAGGTAACCACTTACATTAGAAATACTGCATGTGGGAAAAAAAAGAAATACTGCATGTGGTTAATTCTGCTATGATTGATTATTTAGAGGGCCATTTTTCTTAGTCTCTGATTTATATCACTAAATTATAGCTAGAATAAAATATACTGTATAATGGGGAAAGATAGATTTTTTTTAATGGTTGTTTGATTTGGTTTTCTTGTACAAATGTTTCCTAAAGTAGGAGACTACTTGTTAAAATTAATATTCTCCTGAAGAAAAAAAATGTCATGGTCCAGTGTTTTCATTATACCTTGACTGTAGGAGAGATTGCTGCTTTTAAGACTATCACTAGGCTCTTATTTACACAGATTATGATAAAATCTCTGTAATAGTAGCACTGCTTAGCCCTAGGGTTTTTTGCGTAGCCCTTGTAAATCTATTTAGCAATCAAAGAGAAAGGAATTCCTGCTGGGAAGATAATAAATGAAACTTTTAATTAATTTGATCTTATACCACAGAGATTTTATGCTCTGAAAGTAGGCAACCAGTACTGTAGTAGAGTCACGCCAGCGGTACTTTAGGAGAGCTCATGCATTGTTCTACTTTGGACCTTGTTGACATTCTTCAAGTCAAAACTCTTTGTATGGTACTAGAAGCCCTTCTGCTTGTCTTCTGTTTATTTGAGTGATTACTTTCCTAGCTGTTGACCTTCATTTAAATTACTTCAGATGCTCTCTGTTCTGGTGTCTTAGTGTAAAAAGATCTAGAAAGCCTCCAGAATCAACCCCCAACCTCTGATCTGATATGAGGTTCTGCACTTGGTGTATGATCAGTGTGGTCAGAGTTAGGTGCTGTGCAGGGCTCTGTGGTTTTCCGAACTTTTTAAACAATAGATTGCTCTTTCAAATGAAATCAGACACAGAGTTATAATATTTAAAATAAAATGAGATTTTTGTTAAGAGAAACTTTTTAAATGAGGTTGTACCATTTTTCCCCCCTGTAAAGGTTTTATTATGCACAGAATAAGGAGGGGGCTCAGTCCTTTGCAGCCACTTTCCTCTGGTCATTTCTTCCAGCAAGGGTACCGCTAACTTGCTTGCTTGGTTAGGTTACCTGCTGGGATCTGTGGGTCACCTTGAAGTCCACGGCCATAGGCTGCTGCAGAACCATGACTGCTGCCCATCATAGCCTCCAGCAGAAAGGCACCATTTACTTTTTATTTTATAAAGGTATTTCCTTACCAAAGACCATGGACAAGTTATTTAACCTTATTAAATCTTAATCCTTAAAACAGAAATAATAATGGTACTTACTTTATAATAGTGTGAAGATTAAAAGTATAAATGCAGGTTATAAAGGGCCTCAGTTCATTCACTTCAGTCACTCAGTTGTGTCCAACTCTTTGCAACCCCATGGACTGCAGCACGCCAGGCTTCCCTGTTCATCACCAGCTCCTTGATTCATCAAACTCATATCTATCAAGTCGGTGATGCCATCCAACCATGTCATCCTCTGTCATCCCCTTCTCCTCCTGCCTTCATTCTTTCCCAGCATCAGGGTCTTATCTAATGAGTCAGTTCTTCGCATCAGGTGGCCAAAGTATTGGAGCTTCAGCTTCAGCATCAGTCCTTCATGAATATTTAGGATGGATTTCCTTTAGGATTGACTAGTTTGATCTCCTTGCAGTCTAAGGGACTTTCTAGAGTCTTCTTCAACACCATAGTTGAAAAGCATCAAATTCTTCAGTGCTCAGCTTTCCTTAGAGGGCCTGCTGCTGCTGCTGCTAAGTCGCTTCAGTCATGTCTGACTCTGTGCAACCCCATAGATGGCAGCCCACCAGGCTCCCCCGTCCCTGGGATTCTCCAGGCAAGAACACTGGAGTGTGTTGCCATTTCCTTCTCCAATGCATGAAGGTGAAAAGTGAGAGTGAAGTCACTCAGTTGTGTCCGACTCTTAGCGACCCCATGGACTGCAGCCTACCAGGCTCCTCCGCCCATGGGATTTTCCAGGCAAGAATACTGGAATGGGATGCCATTGCATCCCATCCCCTAGTATATAGTAAATATTCATTTAGCAGCAAGAGTACTGGAATGGGATGCCATTGCATCCCATCCCCTAGTATATAGTAAATATTCATTTAGCAGCAAGTACAGGACCTGGCATATAGTAGGTCCTGGATCATTATTTGTTACTGAATGCATTGTTAATAATTATCTGTGAAAACACTGAGGCTTTTTTATAAACTCAAAAGTGTGAAATGGCAGTTAAGGATAGCTGTTATACTCTAGAAGTTGAAGATAGTTGAACTTGGATTAAAGAGACCTGAATCCGTATTGTTGCTTTACACTGTCTAGAAATGTGACTTAAAACAATTAAGTTACATCACCTTTTGGGCTTTAGTTTCCTTATCTATAAAGTGAGGATGTTGATGTAGGTGATCATCAATATCATTTCTCTGACCCTGGTAAATACTAGTTTTCTTCATGAGTTGTTGTCAAAATTCTTAAACATAGGTTTTTGAAGTGATGAGGTATATAGAAATTAGGTAACAATCCTGTGTCTAATTCTGGCAAATTCCTGCTTTAGTGTGACCTTTGACAATTAGCCAAATTGGTTTGGCATCTTGCTTTGTTAATATTGTGGTATTTTGCCCTGCTTCATAGTGAAGGAGAAGGAAATGGCAACTCACTCCAGTACTCTTGGCTGGAAACTCCCGTAGACGGAGGAGCCTGGTGGGCTGCAGTCCATGGGGTCGCACAGGGTCGGACATGACTGAAGCGACTTAGCAGCGACAGCAGCATAGTGTTACTCTTTGCAATCCCATGAACTGTAGCCTAACCAGGTTCCTCCGTCCATGGGATTTTCTAGGCAAGAATACTGGAGTGGGTTGCCATTCCCTTCTCCAGGAGATCTTCCCGACCCAGAGATTGAACCCGGGTCTCCCATGTTGTAGGCAGATGCTTTACTGTCTGAGCCACCAAGGAAGATCCTATAGTAAATAAAGTACTGTGTAAATACTAACTATTAGTAAATCTCAACTGAGTTATTTAATCAAGTGTGAGAGGTGAAGTTTAAATTGTTTTGTCACTGACCAAATTCTGTGATTAATATACATTTTTAGATGATAATTAAAGAAAACTAGTATAATTAGACCAAGAAGCTAAAAGTTCTTCCTTTGAAGGTTTCAGAATTGAAAACCTTTGAAAATTGTCTTAACATCATGAATAAATCTTTTAAGATGTAAATTATACTAATATATACCAGCATCTAGCTCTAAGCAGTGTATCTGAGCAGTCTTCATTTCTAAAGTAAAACCAATTCTGTAATTATATTCTGCCTAAAGTTGTTGGGGAAAATAGGCAAAGGAAGCTATGAAAAAATTAATGGTATTTTATTTTTCTTTTGCTATTCTGTGGTATATATGGCAGTATATAACAGACCTGGAAATGACCTAGCAATTTTGTTTCTAGGTATGTATTCTAAGGGGAAAAGAAATTTATGTGCAAAAACAACTATAGAGATATTCTTTGTAGGACTGTTTACAATAGTGGCAGGTAGATACCTTAACAATTAAAGATTGTTGGAGTGTGTAACATACCTGTGCAGTTGAATGTTATATAGCCTTTAGAGTTGTTATAGGTTGATGTGAAGTACAAAAAGAAATACACTTGTATTTCTGTATTATCTTTGTTGGGATTTCCCTTGTGGTCCGGTGGTTAAAAATCTGTGCTTCCATTGCTAGGAGCGTGGGTTTAGTTCCCTGGTTGGGGAGATCCTTCATACCATGCAGAGCTCATCCCCAAAATAAATTAATATTATCTTTGTTATGCAACTTGTTTCATTCAACATTAGATTTTTTAACTTTTCATATGGAGGTATATATAATTTTATTTATTTTAATAGCTGTGTAGTAACCCATTTTATTACTATATTATTTTTCTTTTAACTAAATTTGGGTTATTTTCTATGTTTTACTATTACTAGACATTGCTGAAGTTAACATCCTGTACTCATCTGTTTTTATACGTATGCACATATTTCTCTTGGGTCCTTATGCCGCTGCTTATCAATTTCACTTTCTGTGTATGTGCATTATTTTTCTAGTTACTATCAATTTGCTCTCAGAGTTGGAGTTTTTTCTGTTACGTGAAAATGTTCATAGTTTATTAATAAAAACTATTATTTAACACTAGGGTTTTTATTATATGATGAAGACTTAAAGTAGAAAAAACAAGTTAGAAAACAAGGTTTTCAGAATAATACTTATTTTCATGTCATTATAAGTGAATCTGTATACCTACACACAGTGTGACTCTGAAGAAAATTTTTAAAAACAAGATCACAGTGATTTTTCTTGCGATGTGGCCAAGTAGGCTTTTACTGGACCTTTGTTGGGACTTCGATGGTGGTCCAGTAAGTCCAGTAAGAGTCTGCCTTGCTGTGCAAGGAGCACTGGTTTGATCTCTAGTCCAGGGAGAGCCACATGCAGCGGAGCAGCTAAGCCCGTGTGCCACCAGCACGGAGCCCACGCTCCAGAGCCTGTCGGCCACGACTCTCGCGCCCCTGTGCGGCAGCTGCTGAAGCCCACGTGCTCCAGAGAAACCACCGCAGTGCTCCAGAGAAACCACAGCAGTGAGAAGCCTGCGCACCCACAACGGGCAGTCGTCCCGCTCTCCGCAAATGGAGAAAGCCTGCGCACAGCAACAAAGACAAAGAAGCATCTGCACCTCCAGCGCCAGGGACACAGGTTCATTTCCCTGATCAGAGAACTAAGATCCCACGTGCCACAGGGCACGGGTAACTTTCTTCATGTAACTGTATACTGTGAGCAGAACTGTGGGGCAGAAAGGGAGGCCTGAAAGCACTGGGAAAATGAGCAAAAGCAGGCAAATGCTGAAAAGGACTGATGGTTCCAAGAAGAGACAACATGAAATTAATTTTCTATTTTTACTGTTTCTTGCCAGAGGAAGACTGAAGTTGGCGTCTGACAGGGTGGTTAAAGTTTTAATAGAAGACTTATTACTAGGGCTTTCCCGGTGGTCCAGTGGTTAAGAATCGCCTTACAATGCAGGGGACAGCAGCTTTTTTGATCTCTGCTCCAGGAAGACCCCACATGCTGCTGGGCAACTAAACCCGTGCTCCGCAACTGCTGAAACCTGTACTCTCTAGAGCACAGTGAGAAGCCCGCGCACCACCACTGGAGAGTAGGCCCTGCTCGCTGCAGCTAGAGAAAAGTTGACCCACATGGCAGCAAAGAGCCAGCACAGCCAAAAATACAAATAAGTCAAGTTATTTTTTAAAAAAGAGCAAAGTGGAATTCTGTAATATAGTAGCTAAACTTAAAATTCACCAAGTGGCCTTGGTAGTAAAACAGAGATAATAGAAGAATCAGTGAACTTAATGATAGATGAACAGAAAACTATCCAATCTGAAGAACAGAAACAAAAAGTTTATTACCAAGCTTCAGGGAACTTTGGAACAATATCATAAGACCTAACTTGTATAGTTGGAGTCCCAGAAGAGACGAAAGTGAGAAGTTGGGGAAGAACATATTTGAAGATAATATGGCCCAAAAAAAAAGTCACATTTTTTGAAAAACACATTTACTGATTAAAGAAGCTTGGCAAACACCTGTTAGGATAAGGGTGAAGAAAACCATACCTCGGTACATGTGTCAGAGGTTCCCAAGACTACCGTCGGGTTCGGTAGTTTGCTGGAAGGACTCAGTAAGATTCAGAAGCTGTTACACTCACCGTACACAGCAAAAGGACACAGATTAGAATTTGCAAGGGGGAAAGACGCATGGGACCAAGTCCAAGAGGAACCACGTACAAGCTTCCTGGTGTCCAGCAGAGTCACACAGAGCTGTCTTTAATCCTCCCGTCAGTGATCCATGACAGCATGTGCAAAGTGTTGCCAACTAGGGAAGCTCACCGAGTCCTGGGTATTCAGAATGGCATGCTGACCCCTGTGACTCACCTCAGCTACTCAGAACCCAGCCATCCACAGCAGGAACAAGTGTTTGCCATAAATCATACTGTTTAAATAGACTTAACTGGTCACACTGGTGCAGCATGGCACAAGGCCCCAGACACAGAGAAACACTTATCAGCCAGCATATGCCACTGGCTCAGATTTCATCTCTCAGTCCTGAAGACAGACCTTTCCTTGGCACGTGCAGGGTTTGAGCATTCCAGAACTGCTGAGTTAATCCTTTCCTGCCCAGTATATCTTAGTCAAATTGCTTGAAATGAAAGATAAGGAGAAAAATGACGCAAAGAAATGACAGTTGTAATTAGAGCTTCAGTTTCAGTTTAGTTGCTCGGTTGTGTCCGACTCTTTGCAACCCCATGAATCACAGCACACCAGGCCTCCCTGTCCATCACCAACTCCCGGAGTTCACTCAGACTCACATCCATCGAGTCAGTGATGCCATCCAGCCATCTCACGCTGGGTCGTCCCCTTCTCCTCCTGCCCCCAATCCCTCCGAGCCTAAGAGTCCTTTCCAGTGAGTCAACTCTTTGCATCAGGTGCCCAAAGTACGGGAGCTTCAGCTTTAGCATCATTCCTTCCAAAGAAATCCCAGGGTTGATCTCCTTCAGAATGGACTGGTTGGATCTCCTTGCAGTCCAAGGGACCCTCAAGAGTCTTCTCCAACACCACAGTTCAGACGCATTAATTCTTCGGCGCTCAGCCTTCTTCACAGTCCAACTCTCACATCCATACATTAACCACAGGAAAAACCATACCCTTGACTAGACGGACCTTAGTCGGCAAAGTAATGTCTCTGCTTTTGAATATACGATCTAGGTTGGTCATAACTTTTCTTCCAAGGAGTAAGTGTCTTTTAATTTCATGGCTGCAGTCACCATTGGCAGTGATTTTGGAGCCCAGAAAAAGAAACTCTGACACTTGTTTCCACTGTTTCCCCATCTATTTCCCATGAAGTGATGGGACCAGATGCCATGATCTTAGTTTTCTATGTTGAGCTTTAGGCCAACTTTTTCACTCTCCTCTTTCACTTTCATCAAGAGGCTTTTTAGCTCCTCTTCACTTTCTTCCATAAGGGTGGTGTCATCTGCATATCTGAGGTTATTGATATTTCTCCTGGCAATCTTGATTCCAGTTTGTGTTTCTTCCAGTCCAGCGTTTCTCATGATGTACTCTGCATAGAAGTTAAATAAGCAGGGTGACACTATACAGCCTTGACGTGCTCCTTTTCCTATTTGGAACCAGTCTGTTGTTCCATGTCCAGTTCTAACTGTTGCTTCCTGACCTGCATACAGATTTCTCAAGAGGCAGGTCAGGTGGTCTGGTATTCCCATCTCTTTCAGAATTTTCCACAGTTTCTTGTGATCCACACAGTCAAAGGCTTTGGCATAGTCAATAAAGCAGAAATAAATGTTTTTCTGGAACTCTCTTGCTTTTTCCATGATCC
>SJYQ01003400.1:23527-96448 GCA_006410935.1 Redunca redunca | reverse complement strand
TCTGTCAGATCTAGACCCTTAAATCTATTTCTCACTTCCACTGTATAATCATAAGGGATTTGATTTAGGTCATACCTGAATGGTCTAGTGGTTTTCCCTGCTTTCTTCAATTTAAGTCTCAATTTGGCAATCAGGAGCTCATGATCTGAGCCACAGTCAGCTCCCGGTCTTGTTCTTGTTAACTGTATAGAGTTTCTCCATCTTTGGCTGCAAAGAATATAATCAGTCTGATTTCGATGTTGACCATCTGGTGATGTCCATGTGTAGAGTCTTCTCTTGTGTTGTTGGAAGAGGGTGTTTGCTATGACCAGTGCATTTTCTGGGCAAAACTCTATCAGTCTTCGCCCTGCTTCATTCCAACAGACTGGTTCCAAATAGGAAAAGGAGCACGTCAAGGCTGTATATTGTCACCCTGCTTATTTAACTTATATGCAAAGTATATCATGAGAAACGCTGGACTGGAAGAAACACAAGCTGGAATCAAGATTGCCAGGAGAAATATCAATAACCTCAGATATGCAGATGACACCACCCTTATGGCAGAAAGTGAAGAGGAGCTAAAAAGCCTCTTGATGGAAGTGAAAGAGGAGAGTGAAAAAGTTGGCTTAAAGCTCAACATTCAGAAAACTAAGATCATGACATCTGGTCCCATCACTTCATGGGAAATAAATGGAGAAACAGTGGAAACAGTGTCAGACTTTCTTTTTCTGGGCTCCAAAATCACTGCCAATGGTGACTGCAGCCATGAAAATAAAAGACACTTACTCCTTGGAAGAAAAGTTATGACCAACCTAGATCGTATATTCAAAAGCAGAGACATTACTTTACTGACAAAGGTCCGTCTAGTCAAGGCTATGGTTTTTCCAGTGGTCATGTATGGATGTGAGAGTTGGACTGTGAAGAAGGCTGAGCGCCGAAGAATTGATGCGTTTGAACTGTGGTGTTAGAGAAGACTCTTGAGAGTCCCTTGGACTGCAAGGAGATCCAACCAGTCCATTCTGAAGGCGATCAACCCTGGGATTTCTTTGGAGGGAATGATGCTAAAGCTGAAGGTCCAGTACTTGGGATACCTCATGCGAAGAGGTGACTCATTGGAAAAGACTCTGATGCTGGGAGGGATTGGGGGCAGGAGGAGAAGGGGACGACCCAGGATGAGATGGCTGGATGGCATCACGGACACGATGGACGTGAGTCTGAGTGCAGTCCAGGAGTTGGTGATGGACAGGGCGGCCTGGCATGCTGCAATTCATGGGGTCACAAAGAGTCGGACACGACTGAGCGACGGAACTGAACTGAACTGAACTGAGATGAGCTGACTTAACCGAAAACCGTAGGCTTCCCAGGTGTTGCTAGTGGTAAAACACCCGCCTGCCAGCGCAGGAGACATGGGCTCCAGCCCCGGGGCAGGAAGGCCCCAGGGGCAGGGCGCGGCAACCCGCTCCAGTATTCCTGCCTGGACAGGAGCCTGGGGAGCTATGTCCATAGGGTCACAAAGAGCCAGACACGAGAGAAGCAACATAGCATGCATGCACATCAAAAACCACTAATGCCAAGAGAGTGAAATAACACCTTTAAAGTGCCGAACAGGGGGAAGGCCAATCCGGATTTATCTTTTCAACAAAAACACCCTGCAAAAATGAAAGCAAAATAAAGACATGTTCAGAAAAAAGAAAACTAAGAAACTTGGTCACTAGAAGACCTGCACTGCAAGAAACACTAAAAGAAGTTCTTCAGATTGAAGGGAACGGATACCAGGTAGAAACTGAGACCTTTCAGAAGGGGTGAGAGCATTTAAATGGTGAATATCTGAGTAAATACAAAAGATTTAACTCTTTTCCCTCTTCTAGCAAATACTTAAGACTGTTTAAAGGAGAAATTGGTGCTTCCCTGGTGGCTGGTGGCTCAGACGGTAAAGTGTCTGCCTGCAATGCGGGAAACCCGGGTTCGATTCCAGGGTCGGGAAGATCCCCTCGAGAAGGAAATGGCAGTCCACTCCACCACTCTTGGCTGGAAAATCCCATGGACGGAGGAACCTGACAGGCTACAGTCCATGGGGTCGCAAAGAGTCAGACACGACTGAGCGACGTCACTTCAAAGGAGAAATTATACTGTGTGCAGAGATTGTAATGTTTATTTGATAGAACAATTTATAACAAGAGTATGTGAATCTAAACTGTAGAACGAGATTCTACATTTTTTATAAAGTGTATGATATTTTAAATCGATTGAAATGTCAAGGGTATATGTTGTGCTTCCTAAAATAATAATGCAGAGACATATAGTTTAAATTAAAACTTTCAAATAATCTAAAAGAAGGCGAAAAGGAAGAATGAGGAAACAAAAAAGGAAAACACGGTAATGACATGGGAGACTCCGTGCAGTCATCAGTATGTTCGTGGTAAAGACTACAGCCAGCAGAGTGACAGACTACATAAAAACGCAAGAACTACTTATATCTGACTGTAAAAAGATGTGCACTAAATGTAAAGACACGTTAGCTGAAAGTAAATGGATGGGCAGAGGTATACCAAAAATGTATATAAATGTATGCCATGCAAAAGTAAGCAGAGGAACACAAATGGTTTTACCAAAAATGAAAAGTGACATGTTATCATGATAAAAGATATCAAGATGTCTTGACAGTTGTAAGTGTGTATAACACCTCATAACAGCTTCAGAATAAATGAAGCAAAAATTGGCGGAATTAAAGGGAGAAATAGCCCATTCTTTAGTCATAATTAGTGGCTTTAATACCTCTTGTTCATTAGTTGACAAACCAACTATCCATACACACAAAGATCTGAACAACACAACCAACCACTTTGACCTGCGTGATACTTACAGAACGCTGTCCCTACAGCGGCATAAAATACATTCTTTTCCAGATGTACAAGTTATACATTCACCAGTATAGACAATATGCTAGGCCAAGAAACAAAGCAGTAAATTTAAAAGATTAAGATCATACACAATATGGTCTCAGACCATAATGAAACAAAAATTTTAAACAGTGAAAATAAGATACCTAGGAAAATTCCCAAATATTTGAAAATTAAGCTAGTCACTTTTATATAATCTATAGCTCAAAGAAGAAATCATGAGAAAAAAAAATTGAAATGTTTTTAAACTGAATAACAATGAAAATACAGTAATCAAACTTATGAAATATAGTGCCGAGAGGGAAATTTATAGCTCTAAGTGCACATATTAGAAAAGAAAAATTCAGTAATCTAAGATTTCAACTTTCTTCCAAGGAGTAAGCATCTTTTAATTTCATGGCGGCAGTTTCCATCTACAGTGATTTTGGAGCCCCAAAAGATAAAGTCTGTCACTCTTTCCACTGTTTCCCCATCTATTTGCCATGAAGTGATGGGACCAGGTGCCATGGTCTTGGTTTTCTGAATGTCAAGCTTTAAGCCAACTTTTTCACTCTCCTCTTTTCACTTCTATCAAAAGGCTTTTTAGTTCTTCGCTTTCTGCCATAAGGGTGGTGTCATCTGCATATCTGAGGCTATTGATGTTTCTCCCGGCAATCTTGATTCCAGCTTGTGCTTCCTCCAGCCCAGCGTTTCTCATGATGTACTCTGCATATAAGTTAAATAAGCAGGGTGACAATATACAGCCTTGACGTACTCCTTTCCTGATTTGGAACCAGTCTGTTGTTCCATGTCCAGTTCTAACTGTTGCTTCCTGACCTGCATACAGATTTCTCAAGAGGCAGGTCAGGTGGTCTGGTATTCCTATCTCTTTCAGAATTTTCCAGTTTGTGGTAATCCACACAATCAAAGTATTGGAGTTTCAGCTTCAACATCACTCCTTCCAGTGAACATTCAGGACTGAAACTCCAATACTTTGGCCACCTGTTGCAAAGAGCTGACTCGTTTGAAAAGACACTGATGCTGGGAAAGATTGAAGGCAGGAGGAAAGGGGACGACAGAAGATGAGATGGTTGGATGGCATCACCGACTCAATGGACATGAATATGTGTAAACTCTGGGAGTTGGTGATGGACAGGGAGGCCTGGCGTGCTGCAGTCCATGGGGTCACAAAGAATCGGACATGACTGAGTGATTAAACTGAACTGAACACCGTCAAAGGCTTTAGCATAGTCAGTAAAGCAGAAATAGATGTTTTTCTGGAACTCTCTTGCTTTTTCAATAATCCAACGGATGTTGACAATTTGATCTCTGGTTCCTCTGCCTTTTCTAAAACCAGCTTGAACATCTGGAAGTTCACAGTTCATGTACTGTTGAAGCCTGGCTTGCAGAATTTTGAGCATTACTTTACTATTGTGTAAGATGAGTGCACTTGTGCGGTAATTTGAGCATTCTTTGGCATTGCCATTCTTTGGGATTGGAATGAAAACCTAGACAGCATAAGAAAAAGCAGAGACATTACTTTGCTGACAAAGGTCCATCTAGTCAAGGCTATGGTTTTTCCAGTAGTCATGTATGGGTGTGAGAGTGGACTATAAAGAAAGCTGAGCACCAAAGAATTGATGCTTTTGAATTGTGATGTTGGAAAAGACTCTTGAGAGTCCCTTGGACTGCAAGGAGATCCAACCAGTCCATCCTAAAGAAAATCAGTCCTGAATATTCATTGGAAGGATGGATGCTGAAGCTGAAACTCCAATACTTTGGCCACCTGATGCAAAGAACTGACTCACTGGAAAAGACCCTGATGCTGGGAAATATTGAAGACGGGAGGAGAAGGAGATAACAGAAGATGAGATGGTTGGATGGCATCACCGACTCAGTGGACATGAGTTTGAGTAAACTCCAGGAGTTGTTGATGGACAGGGAGGCCTGGCATGCTGCAGTCCATGGGATCGCAGAGTCGGAAACGACTGATCGACTGAACTGAACTGAAGGTTTCAACTTAAGCTAGAAAAAGAGCAAAGTATATCCAAAGGAGGTAGAAGGAAAGAAATCATAAAGATAAGAGCAAAAATTAATGCAATAAAATTAACAAAGCCAAAATTTGGTTCCTGAAAATATTAACAAAATTTATTTCTTAACTGATTCAGGAAAAAAGAACACAGGTTACCAATATTAAACATGTAAATGTAGTTATCATTTCAGATCCAATGGATATTAAAAGGTCAGTAGAATATTATGAACTTTATGCCAGCTGAAATTAAACAAGTTCTTTGAAAAATACAGTTTACCAAAGCTAACACAATTGCATATTAAAGTCCAGGCCCAGCAGTTTCACTGGGTGGGGGTGAGGCAGGGTGGGATGTGTTTCAAGCATTTAAGGAAAAAGGAGGCCAACTTTCCAACTCAGACTAGTATATTTATAGTGATACACAAACTAGAGAAAGATACTACAAAGAAAATTATAAACTAATACCACTCAGGAACATAATAAAATGAGAAGTCCTTCACAAAATATTAACAGCAAATCAAATCCAGCACTATATCACAATGTTAATGTATCATGGCTAAGTGGGGTTTGTTCTTGGAATAGGAGCTTGTTTTAAGATCAGAAGCCGATCAACATAATTTGCCACATTAACACAGAAAATCTAGGTGAGTATGTGAGTCGATTTGGAAAAGATTTGAAAAATCGCAACATCCTTTTCTGATAAAAGCTTTCAGCAAACCAGTAATAGAAGGTAATCTCAGTCTAATAAATGGTATCTGTTAAAAACTACAACTGATCCTCTGACTCTGTATCTGTGCAAAGCACTCTCTGTTGGTCTTGCTGGGGGGGCAGGTGGGCAGGGAGGGGCTGGGGCGGGCTCTGTCCTCTCTGTCTGTGGTCCGCTGCAAGGCTCTCCCTCCCCCTGGATGGGGGCCAGGAGGCTTACCAGGGTCAGTGCTTCTGGTCTGGTAAATATATGTGATGTGTTGTTTTGAAAAAAAATAAAATAAAAACTACAACTGACATTATAATTAATGCCAAAATATTGAACACTTCCCCTGACATTGGGTACAAGGTAAAGATGTCACCCTCACCATTTGTATTTAGCATCATACTGGAGATCCTCCCCTTTGCATTAAGATAAGAAATAGAAATAAAAGGAATGACTACTGGAAAAAAAAAGTAAAGCTATCTTAATTTGCAGATTGTGTACATAGAAAAATCCTAAGGGATCTTCAAAGCAACTGCTAAGACTTAACAAATGAATTATTCAGCAGTTACAAGATATTAGGTTAATACACAAAATTCAGTTTTATTTGTTATATGCTAGCAACAAATAATGAGAAAACAAAAAAATGCTTTTAAAGTTCCATTTACAATAACATGAAAGCACAAAATAGGAATAAACGTAACTTAAAAAATATGCAGGACCTCTATACTGAAAATTACAAAACTGCAGAAAGAAGCCAAAGAACTGTCTGAGAACCATGCTATATTCATGGATTGGAAACCTTGATATTGTAAAGAAGTCAGTCCTACCCAAATTCACCTATGGATTCAGTACAATTCAAAGTCCTAGAAGAATTTTTCAATAGAAATTGACAAGCTTATTCTAAAATTTCTTTGGAAATACAGACCTAACACCCAAAGCAATCTTGAAAAAGGGCAAAATTGAGGACTTGGAATACTTACTCCAAGACATTATAAAACTCCACTAATAAAAGACTGTGGAACTTGCAGAAGAGTCAACAAATAAATGGAAGAAAGAAAGAATCCAGAAATGACACATTACCCAAAACTTGGTAACTTAACACAAGGTTATCATCTCGAGGGCTCCCCTGGTCACTTAGACGGTAAAGAATCTGCCACAATGGGGGAAGCCTGGGTTCGATCCATGGGTCGGGAAGATCCCCCAGAAAAGGGATAAGCGACCCACTCCAGTATTCTTGCCTGAAAAATTCCATGGACAGAGGGGCCTGGTGGGCTACAGTCCATGGGGTTGCAAAGAATCAAGACACGACTGAGTGACTAACACTGTACTTTCTTTCACAGTTTTCAAGGGTCAGGGGTTCAGGCACAGGTTAGGCCGGATCCTCTTATTCAGGATTTCATTTTCTAGTTTACTGGCTGTGGGGCAGCAGTCTCGGCTCTGCTCCAAGAGGCTGCGCTCAGATCCCTGGTCTTCGGACTCTCTCACAACATGCTAGCTTACTTTTTCAAAGCTGTCAGGAGGATTTCTCTCCAGGCTGCTGCAGGGTCTTACATAACTGAAACTTGGATACAAGAGTGACTATCCCATCATATTCACAGGTTCTGCTCACATTTGGGGACAGGAGGAAATATATACGACATGTACACCAAGGAATAAGAGTTTTGGGGGCCATCTTAGCATTCTGCCTGCCACAACCCCTACTTCATATGATGTGCAAAAATGAAGTGAAAATGGATCAGAGGCATGAACATAAAAACTAAAATCATGACACTTTTAGAAGAAAGCATAGAATATCTTCATGACTTGAAGGTAGCCAGAGGTTTGTTGAGTTAATGCACTCGTCATAAAGGATCAATGAATTATTTAGACTTCATCAGAAGTAAGCCTTCCTCATTAAAAGACACCAATAAGCCAGCTATTGACTAGGATAACGTGTTTACAAAATATGTATCCGATGAAGGAATAGTATCCAGAATAATACTTAAAACTACATTTCAACAATAAAAGGGCAAATAAAGTGGGCAGAAAAGATTCTGACACTTCACAAAAGGTAAACAAATAACCCTATAATCAGTGAAAATGTTCACCCTCACAAGTCTTCGTGTAATTAAAATAAGATCATTATACATCCACCTGAATGAGTAAAATTAAAGACTGACAACTAACTCTCCGACTATTGGCAAGAATGCAAAATAGTACAGATATTTTGGAGAAATGTTGCCCAGTTTCTTAAAGAACTAAAGATGCACCTGCCCCGTGACCTAGCAACTCTGCTGTAGAGAAATGAAAACACTCACACGAACACTTGTATGTTCATAGCAGTTTTCTTCATCACAGCCATTCTTCTATAAAGGAATAGATAACCTTTGGTGTAGCTACTTAGCTTTTGATACTTGCAACACTTAAGGATGAATCTCAGAAACTATGAAAAGTAAAAGAAGCAGTACAGCAGTGATTCATACTGCCCAATTGCATTTAAATGAAATTGTAGAACAAGCAGACTGTTGTGTGTACGGAAAAGAATCAGATCAGTGCTGTGGCTACCTCTCGGAGTGTTGGCTGGGAAGGTACATGAGTAAACTTCTTGGGGCGATGACAATGTTCTGTAGTTTGATAGAGTTACGTGGGTGAGTGCATGAGTCCAAACTCAGTGAATGTATTGTCTGTTTAATGGTATGTAAATCTTATATCAAAAGAAAAACAATAAATACTGAACTTTGTTAATGATATGCACAATGAAGATGATTTCCTGATATTTGCCATTTACTTTGGAACACGTTAAAAAATTAAAATGGACTAGTAGACAGATAAAGGAACAAATACGTAAGTAAGCGTTCAGTTCAGTTCAGTCGCTCAGTCGTGTCCGACTCTTTGCGACCCAATGAATCGCAGCACACCAGGCCTCCCTGTCCATCACCATCTCCCAGAGTTCACTCAGACTCACGTCCATCGAGTCGGTGATGCCATCCAGCCATCTCATCCTGGGTCATCCCCTTCTCCTCCTGCCCCCAATCTCNGAATTGGCAAGAACTGATTTCTTTCCCTCAGTCTTGAGATTACCATTGGATATATTAGTGCCCTCTTTTGGTGTAAGAAGGTTACTGCATCCTTAAATAATACAGGCAAAAGGTGAGTTATAGTTGCTCAGTCACGCCTGACTCTTTGTAACCCCATGGACAAATTCTCCAGGCAAGATTACTGGAGTGGGTTGCCATTTCCTTCTCCAGGGCAAAAGGTAGATATCCTTTAAAGTTTTTAAAGTAAACAATATGCTGAAGATTTGGAAAATTAAAGAAAGCAATGAATCACTCATAATTCTACCAGCAACATAAACACTCTTGGTTAATGTAGACATTCACTGTCATATGCTTAATCTGCCATTACCAAAATAAGATAACAGAAATTTTTGACTTCGTTTACATAAACTTATACAAAGAAGCTGGAAATGGATTCTAAGAAATACTTAGTATAACATGAGACTTTAAACAGATTGAAACATAAGTAGAAAAAAGTAAGGGTCTTTCAAATAAAAATAAACTTTAAATTATGTGATAATATAATAAAGTTATAACTGAAAAC
This sequence comes from Redunca redunca, assembly GCA_006410935.1. Taxonomy (NCBI): domain Eukaryota; kingdom Metazoa; phylum Chordata; class Mammalia; order Artiodactyla; family Bovidae; genus Redunca; species Redunca redunca. Next base: position 87,291 of record SJYQ01003400.1, on the reverse strand, counting down.
TTAGGAAAACACTAACTTTGTAGCTTGGGAACTTTTTTTCATTTTTTCCCAGCACCCACTGTACTAGCTCAGGACTTTGGAAGAGGCTCACTTCAGTTCAGTCGCTCAGTTGTGTCCAACTCTGCGACCTCATGGACTGCAGCACTCCAGGCTTCCCTGTCCATCACCATCTCCTGGAGCTTACTCAAACTCATGTCCACTGAGTCAGTGATGCCATGCAACCATCTCACCATCTGTCATCCCCTTCTCCTCCTGCCTTCAATCTTCCCCAGCATCAGGGTCTTTTCCAAGGAGTCAGCTCTTCGAATCAGGTGGCCAAAGTATTGGAGCTTGAGCTTCAGCATCCATCCTTCCAATGAATATTCAGGACTGATTTTCTTTAGGATGGACTGGTTGGATCTCCTTGCAGTCCAAGGGACTCTCAAAAGTCTTCTCCAACACCACAGTTCAAAAGTATCAATTCTTTGCGCTCAGCTTACTTTATAGTCCAACTCTCACATCCATACATGACTACTAGAAAAACCATAGCTTTGACTAGATGGACCTTTGTCAGCAAAGTAATGTCTCTGCTTTTTAATACGCTGTCTAGGTTGGTCATAAATTTTCTTTCAAGGAGCAAGCATCTTTTAATTTCATGGCTGCAGTCACAATCTGCAGTGATTTTGGAGCCCCAAAAAAATAAAGTCTCTCACTGTTTCCACTGTTTCCCCATCTATTTCCCATGAAGTGATGGGACCAGATGCCATGATCTTAGTTTTCTGAATGGTGAGTTTTAAGCCAGCTTTTTCACTCTCCTCTTTCACTTGCATCAAAAGGCTCTTTAGTTCTTCTTCCCTTTCTGCCATAAGGATGGTGTCATCTGTATATCTGAGGCTATTGATATTTCTCCCGGCAGCCTTGATTCCAGCTTGTGCTTCTTCCAGCCCAGCGTTTCTCATGATGTACTCTGCATATAAGTTAAATAAGCAGGGTGACAGTATACAGCCTTGACGTACTCCTTTTCCTATTTGGAACCAGTCTGTTGTTCCATGTCCAGTTCTAACTGTTGCTTCTCGACCTGCATACAGGTTTCTCAAGAGGCAGGTAAGGGGTCTGGTATTCCCATCTCTTTCAGAATTTTCCACAGTTTCTTGTGATCCACACAGTCCAAGGCTTTGGTGTAGTCAATAAAGCAGAAGTAGATATTTTTCTGGAACTCTCTTGCTTTTTCGATGATCCAACAGATGTTGGCAATTTGATCTCTGGTTCCTCTGCCTTTTTTAAACCAGCTTGAACCATGGTTCACGTACTGTTGAAGCCTGGTTTGGAGAATTTTGAGCATTACTTTGCTAGCGTGTGAGATGAGTACAGTTGTGTGGTAGTTTGATCATTCTTTGGCACTGCCTTTCTTTGGGATTGGAATGCAAACTGACCTTTTCCAGTCCTGTGGCCACTGCTGAGTTTTCCAAATTTGCTGGCATATTGAGTGCAGCACTTTCACAGCGTCAAATTTGAAATAGCTCAACTGAAATTCCATCACCTCCACTAGCTTTGTTCGTAGTGATGCTTTGATCATTGGAAGAGGCTAAGTAAGTGTTAGCTGCCCAGCAGTGTCCAACTCTTCATGACCCCATGGACTGTAGCCCACCAGACTCCTCTGTCCATGGAATTCTCCAGGCAAGAATACTGGAGTCAGGTGCCTTTTCCTTCTCCAGGGCTCCTGTTGGGGCAATTAGAATTGGATGCCTCATGTCTAAGGGAGCCTCCCAGCTATGTTCATTATCACTGGAAAAGACGAGCCAAGGCTTAATTCTGTCTCAGTAAGATAGTGTACTAGAGTAGCAGTTTGTTAGCCATTGACTCTCAATTAGGATCCTATTTTCCCATGAATAGATTGCAGGAGGTAGGCTTTGTCAGGCCATGGTGTTTGAGTGTAGGGGATGAGACAGAAGGAGAAATGAGCCCTGTTTCTATAACTGTTTTGGGTTACTGCTTGGAGGGGCAGAATGAGCGGGTTTTGAGGTGTTCTAAGACGCCTCTAGGTGACTTCTTTTCTCACGGCTTTAGGTTTCCACCTCTATGCCAGCACCTCTCATCTATGCCAGTTCAGTCTACCCTGTAGGCCCCCTTGTCATATTGTGTTTACCTCCTGCCCTCTGCTGCTGCTGCTGCTAAGTCGCTTCAGTCGTGTCCGACTCTGTGCGACCCCATAGACAGCAGCCCACCAGGCTCCCCCGTCCCTGGGATTCTCCAGGCAAGAACACTGGAGTGGGTTGCCATCCTCTAACTTTTCACACACCATTCTCTTTATTTAATCAGTGCTGACAGTGCAACTCCTTTTTCATAGGAAATTTAGCAACAAAGAGAAGAAAAATCTTTATTTCTTTGTAGCAGATTTTAACTTTAGTTCTTAATTTTCCATTTTAATGGTAGTAGGCATTGGCAGTCAAATGAATAATAATAATAGCAAACATTGTATTACTACCTAATCAGTAGTGTTCTGAGCACTTCTACTCATTAACCCATTTACTGCAGGCAACATCACTATAAACCAGGTACTGTACTGTTCCATTTTGCAGATGAGAAACCCAAGGCACAGAGAGGTTGTGTCTTGCTCAGCATCACACAGCTAGTAAATATAAGACGATGAAAACCCAAGCAGTCTGGAGCAGAGTTTGTTCTTGACTGTACTGACTCTAAAGGTGAGGATAAAGTGGGTCATCAGGTAGGGATCTGGAGCCAAGTGGAAGCCAGGAGGCACGAAGGGGCTCCAAAGAGAAAGCAGAATAATACCTAAAATAAGCGTTGCTTAATTCACTGTTGTACCTAAAGCTGGCTCTAACTCATGCCTTTCATAATCATCTCTGATGTTGCCTTTAGTGTCCAAGACCATAGGTCGCTTCTCTCTGAATGACACAGTAACCAGATTGCTAGAGTAAAGTTTCCTTTGTTGGTAATTTTTAAATAAAATTTAATCTTCGTAAGAATGTATACATTTGTTGTTTATAAATCATACTTCTGAGTAGTTTAAGGGGTTGGGAAACTGTTCTGTCATTTATCAGACATTTTTACTTACAGACAATACAGAGGTAAGCTTGGAATATTGTGAAGTCTGAATTCATAGTAAAAGACTTCAAATTAAAAAGGCTTTTCTGTTCATTATTCTTCCTTTTCCTCTGACTCTGTCTCATGAATCATTGCTGAGTTTTTGTTAGAATAACCACTTGAAGACCAAAAATAATATATACTACCTCATGGTCATTTTCACTTTCATGCATTGGAGAAGGAAATGGCAACGCACTCCAGTGTTCTTGCCTGGGGAATCCCAGGGACGGGGGAGCCTCATGGGCTGCCATCTATGGGGTCGCACAGGATCGGACACGACTGAAGCAACTTAGCAGCAGCAACAGCATGGTCATTTAACTTAAAAAAAAAAAAAAACGTGTTATTGCAGCTTAATTGCTGTGCAATAAGTTATACATATTTAAAATACGTAACTTGGTAAGTTTTGATATATGTCTACAGCCATGAAGCTATTACTGCGAACATCTCCAGCACACAAAAATCTCATTGCTCCCTATTTTAACCCCCCCCTCCCCCGCCAGGCAACCATTGATCTGCCTGTTGTCATTAGGCTGGTTTGCATTTTCTAGAATTTTGTATATATATAGAATCACAAAGTATGTGCTGGTTTTTTTGGCTTGGCTTCTTTGATGAGTAATATTCTATTGTATGGATATACCATTTATTGACAGACACTTGGGTTGTTTTCAGTTTTTGCTGAAGTTTCAAATTTTCAGTTTTGCTAATTTAATTTACAAATAAAGCTGCTATGAACATCCATGTTTTATCTTTATATGGACACAATGTATTCTTTCCTCTTGGGTAAATACTTAGAAGTGAAATGGCTGGGTCATAGGATAATTGATTTAACTTTGTAAGAAACTGCCAAGATTTTTTTCCAAAGTGGTTTCCATTATTTTATATTTCAGCCAGCTGTATATGAGAGATGTGGTTCCTCCATATCCTCGCCAACATTTGTTGTAGTCAGTCTTTTAAGAGTAGACATCGTGACAGGTACATAGTAGGCTCTTACTGTGGTTTTAATATGCATTTCCCCAGTGACTAATGGTGTTACGGTGTTAACCATCTTTTAATGTGTTTACTTGCTATCCATATAGCTTCTCTGATGAAAAGTCTGTTCAAATTTTGACTAGTTTTTATTGTGTTTTGTTTTTGAGAAAGAATGTGTGTGTTTGTGTGTGTGTGTTACACACACATTCTGGATACAAGTTGTTTATCGGATACATTCTTTGAAGAACACTTTCTCCAGTCTCTGGCTTATCTTTTTATTATTTTAACAATGTCCTTCAAAAAGAGCAGAAGTTTTTAATTTTGATGAAGTATAGTTTTTAAAGTTTTTCCTATTATGTATCAAATTGATGTATGTAAGAAATTTTTCACAGTTCAAGGTCACAGAGATTTTTGTTTGATTTCTTCTAGTAGTTATATAGTACTAAGTTTTACATTTAAGTCTGTGATCCTCCTGTGTTAATTTTTACATATCATGCTGCTGCTGCTGCTGCTAAGTTGCTTCAGTCGTGTCTGACTCTGTCTGACCCCATAGACAGCAGCCCACCAGGCTGCCTTCTCCGACATATCATGCTAGGTATTGATAAAAAGAGATTTGGAGATTTTTGCATGTGTATATTCTGTTGTTCTGATACCATTTTTTAAAGACTCATTTCTACTCATTTCTATGCTTAGTCGCATAGTCATGTCTGACTCTGTGACCCCATAGACTGTAGCCCACCAGGCTCCTCTATCGGGGGATTCTCTAGGCAGGAATACTGGAGTAGATTGCCATGCCCTCCCCCAAGGGGTCTTCCCAACCCAGGGATTGAAGCCAGGTCTTCTGCATTGCAAGCGGATTCTTTACAGTCTGAGCCACCGGGTAAACCTGTCTTAGCTAAGACAGGGAACTATCTTAGCAGCTTTGCCAAAAAATAGTTTGTCCATTTAACCTATTTCTGAACTTTGTAGACGGTCCATTGCTCTGCTGTGTCTTTAAGCCAGTACTATACTGTCTTGACAGAGAAGGCGATGGCACCCCACTCCAGTACTCTTGCCTGGAAAGCCCATGGACAGAGGAGCCTAGTAGGCTGCGGTCCATGGGGTCGCGAAGAGTCGGACACACTGAGCAACTTCCCTTTGACTTTTCACTTTCATGCATTGGAGAAGGAAATGGCAACCCACTCCAGTGTTCTTGCCTGGAGAATCCCAGGGACGGGGGAGCCTGGTGGGCTGCCGTCTATGGGGTCGCACAGTCGGACACGGCTGAAGCGACTTAGCAGCAGCAGCATACTGTCTTGATAGTGGTAACTTTATACAACCCTTGAATCAGACAGGGTTATTCCTCGAACTTTACTCCTCTTCAGAGTTGTTTTGGCTCTTTTAGGTCCCTCATGTTTCCATAGGAATTTTAAAATCAGTTTGTCTATTTCTGTTTTTTAAAAAACCTACTGAAAATCGGACTAGAATTACTTAGAATTGTAGATAAATTAACTGTTTAGCAATTTTTAGTCTTCTAAGCCATGGAAACAATGTTGTTGTTATTGTTCAGTCTCTAAGTCATGTCCGACTCTTGGTGACCCCATGGACTGCAGCACTCCAGGCTTCTCTGTCCATCACTGTCTCTCTGAGTTTACTCAAACTCATGTCCATTGAGTCAGTGATGCCATCCAACCATCTCATTGTCTGTTGCGCCCTTCTCCTCTTGCCCTCAATTTTTCCCAGCATCAGGGTCTTTTCCAGTGAATCAGCTCTGCATCAGGTGGCCAGAGTAATGGAGCTTCAGCATCAGTCCTTTCATTGAATTTTCAGGGTTGATCTCCTTTAGAATTGACTGGTTTGATCTCCTTGCTGTCCAAGAGACTCTTGAGAGTCTTTTCCAGTACCACAGTTCAAAAGTGTCAATTCTTCAATGATCAGCCTTCTTTATGGACCAACTCTCACATCCATACATGACTACTGGAAAAACCGTAGCTTTGACTATATGAACCTTTGTCTCAAAGTGATGACCCCGCTTTTTAATACATAGTCTAGGTTGGTTATACCTTCTCCTCCAAGGAGCAAGCATCTTTTAATTTCGTGGCTGTAGTCACCGTCTGCGTTGATTTTGGAGCCCAAGAAAATGAAATGTGACATTTTCCCCATCTATTTGAAAACAGTGTAGCTTTCCATTAATTTAGGTCATCATTAGTTTCTCTCAGCAGCATTTTATAGATTTCAGAGCACAGGTCTTATACATCTCTTGTCAGATTTATGCCTAAGTATATCATATTTTCATGCTATTTTAAATGGTGTTTTTAGGTCAGTTTCTTATTGGTTAATAATAATACATGGAAATATAATTAATTTTGTATTCTGCAATGTTGCTAAAATTTATCAGCTTTTTTGTAGATTCCATCAGATTTTCTACATAGGCAACATGCCATCTGTGAATAATGACAGTTTTACTTCATGCTTTCTAGTTTGATGGTTTTTAATTTCTTTTTCTTGATTTACCGTGCTGGCCAAAGCCAGTAGAAGCAGTAAAAGAGAATATCCTTGCCTTCTTTCATTAAATACGATGTTAGCTCTAGGTTTCTTGAAGATTACTTTTATTAACTAAAGGAAATTCCCTTCTATAACCTCGTTTGCTGAGAGGTTTTATCAGAAGACACTGGATTTTGTTTTTCCATATCTCTTAAGATGATCATATGGTTCTTTAGTTTGTTGATGTGGTAAATTATATTGACTACTTTATGAATACTAAGTCTCGCATTTTTGCAAAAAAAAAAAAGAAAACTTGGTCATGATACACTCTTTTTTAAATGGTATTTACGTTTGGCTGTGCTGGGTCTTTGTTGCTGCGTGGACGTTGCTCTAGTTGCGGTCAGCAGGGGCTACCCTCTAGCTGCAGTGTGAGGGCTTCTCATTTCGGGGGTTTCACGTGCTGGGTAGCATGGGCTCTAGGGCATGCGGGCTTTAGTGGCTGCAGCATGGGCTCAGGAGTTGAAGCTCACGGGCTCTAGAGCGCAGGCTCAGCAGTTGTGGCACATGGCCTTAGTTGCTCCATGGCACGTGGGATCTTCCCAGATCAGGAATCGAACCCATGTCTCCTGCACTGGCAGGAAGATTCTTTACCACTGAGCCACCAGGGAAGCCCTGTCTATTTCCTGAGTGAGCTTTGATGGTCTGGTCTTTGGAGAATTTGTCCACTTCATCTAAATTGTCTAGTTTATTGGCATAACACTGATCCTAATATCCTCTTATCTTTTTAATGTCTTTAGAATCTGTAGCAATGTCACCTCTTTGATTCCTGATATTGGCAATTTGTATATTATTTCACTTTTTCTTGATCAGTCTAGCTGATCAGTCTATCTATTTTATTGGTATTCTCAAAGAACCAACTTTGGTTTCATTGATGTTTCTGTTGCTTTTCTGTTATCTGTTCATTGACATTTGCTCTGGTTTTTATTCTTTCCTTTCTTCTGTTTGGTTGGTATTCAATCAGTTCTTCCTCTAGCTTTTTAAGGTTGAAAATGAAATCACTGATTTCTCATCTTTCTTCTCTTATAATATAGGCACTTGGCTGGACACCACAGATTTTTATTTTCATTTAGTTCAAAATACTTTGTAATTTCCCTGTTGATTTCTTCCTTTGGTCTATGAGCTGTTTAGAAGCATATTGTTTGAAAAAAAAAACAGAAGCATATTGTTTATACAAAGTTTATCATTGGTTTTCTTAGTATCTTTCTGTTATTGTTTCTGATGTAATTACCTTATAGTCAGAAAACATGAAAGTGTCTTGAATCCTTTTCAAGACCCAAAGTTTATCTTGGTAAATGTTCTACATGTACTTGGAAAGAATGTATGTTCTGCTATTAAAAGTGTAGTGTTCTTTTGAATGTCAAATTGGTTGATAGTGTTTTAGTATTATATCCCTATTGATTTTTTGTCTACTTATTCTGCCATTATTCAGAGAGGAATGTTGAAATCCCTGACTATAATTGCAAGTTTGTCTCATTTCTTTTTTTAATACTTTTTTGAGATATAACTCATATACTATACAATTCATCCATTAAGGTTTACAACTAAGTGATTTTTTCATCACCACTATCCAATTTTAGAATATTTTTGTTCCCCCGCAGAAAAGAAACCCCATACCCATTAGCATTCATTTCCCATTTCTAATCAGCACCAGTTCAGTCCAGTCGCTCAGTCGTGTCCGACTCTTTGCAACCCCATGGACTGCAGCACACCAGGCCTCCCTGTCCATCACCAACTCCCGGAGTTTACTCAAACTCGTGTCCATTGAGTCAGTGATGCCATCTATCCATCGCATCCTCTGTTGTCCCCTTCTCCTCCCGCCTTCATCTTTCCCAGCATCAGGGTCTTTTCAGATGAGCCAGCTCTTCACATCATGTGGCCAAAGTACTGGAGTTTCAGCTTCAGCATCTGTCCTTCTAATGAATATTCAGGACTGATTTCTTTTAGGATGGACTGGTTGGATCTCCTTGCAGTCCAAGGGACTCTCAAGAGTCTTCTCCAACACCACAGTTCAAAAGTGTCAATTCTTCAGCGATCAGCCTTCTTTATGGACCAACTCTCATATGCATACATGACTACTGGAAAAACTATAGTTTTGACTAGATGGACCTTTGTTGGCAAAGTAATGTTTCTGCTTCTTAATATGCTGTCTAGGTTGGTCATAACTTCATCACCACAGCCCTAAACCACCACTCATTTACTTTTTCTCTCTACAGAGTTGCAGATGTTTTATATAAACATAATCATACAATATGTGGGATTTTGTAATTGATGTGTTACAGTTGGCATAATGTTTTTACATTTTATCTATGTTATAATATGTAGTGTTGGAACTTCATTCCTTTTTGTGGCCAAGCAATAATTGCATTGTATGGATGTGCTCATTTTACTTGTCCATTCATCAGTTGATGGATGTTTAGATTGTTTCTACATTTTCCATGTTATGAATAATGCTTCTGTGAACACTGGTGTACATAAATTTTTGTGTTGTCTGTTTTATTTTTCTTGCACATTTGCTTAAGAGTGGAATTCCTGGATCATATAATAATTCTATGTTTAACTTTCTGAGGAACTGCCAAATTGTTTTCCAAAGCAGTTGCAACATTTTTCATTCCCACTGGGAATGCATGAGGTTTCTCCACATCCTTGCCAATATTTGTTATTATATTTTTAATTATAGCCAATTTAGTGGGCTCATCGTGGTTTTGATTTACATTTCACTAAAGACTACTTATTCTGCCATTAAGCCTCTTTTTATATACTTATTGCCCATTTGTATATCTTTGGAGAAATGTCTGTTTGGATCCTTTCTCATTTTTTTTACTTGTTTTCATTTAAGCTGTTCTTTTTGTTATTGAGTTATAATTCAATTAACCCTATAGATAAATAATTTGAAAATATGTCCTCTTATTCTATGAGTTTTCTTGTCATTTTCTTGGTACTGTTTATAACACAAAGGTTTTTAATTTTGATACAGTCCAATTTATCTTTTTGTTCTTTTTTTTTCTTTTGGTGTACTGGAGTGGGTTGCCAATCCCTTCTCCAGGGGATTTTCCTGACCCAGGGATCAAAGCATACAAGCATGCTTTAGTGTTTCCACCTTTGAAAACCCTTGGCTCCAGATGTTCTACTCCCTTTCATACCCACAGTTAAGCGTTTCTCTCACACTGCCTCCACGTCTCACCAGTAATTCCTCTTTAGCCCCCTCCAGCTATTCACTGAACCGCTCTGATCAGACACCAACGATCTCCATATTGCTAAGTCCAAGGTGACTGTTTCCCTTTTTCAGCCTCAGCACAATTAGCCAGTTTCCACACCCTTCTCCACAAAGCACTCCTTTGTCAGCTTCTGTGACTCCACACTCCTAGTTATCCCCACTTCCTTGGTTATTTCCTCTGTATCCTTTCTCCAGCTCCTCTACTTTTACTCAACTACTGGAGAAGGCAGTGGCACTCCACTCCAGTAATCTTGCCTGGAAAATCCCATGGTCAGAGGAGCCTGGTAGGCTGCAGTCCATGGGGTCACTAAGAGTCGGGCACAACCGAGCGACTTCACTTTCTCTTTTCATTTTCATGCATTGGAGAAGGAAATGGCTACCCACTCCAGTATTCTTGGCCTGGAGAATCCCAGGGACGGGGAGCCTGATGGGCTGCTGTCTATGGGGTTGCACAGAGTCGGACACGACTGAAGCGACTTAGCAGCAGCAGCAACTAAATACTGGAGCACCTCAGAATTAAGCCTGGGCCTTCTTCCCTATAAACTCGGTAACCTTATCCATTTTCATGACTTTTAATATTATTTGTGTGCTGGTGCTTTCCCTGTGCGCATCTCCAGCTCAGATTTGTCCTGTGTGCTCCATACTGGTAGATCTGACCTCCTTCTCTGTGTATCTCTAGACATCCTTCTAGAACTAACATGCTGTCTACTCTGCTTTTTCTCATCTCAGTAAATGACACCACATCGATCCATTTGCTCAGGCCCCAAAACTAGGTCTCCTCCATGTTTACTTCCCTCTGTCACCTCCCACGTCAGTTCATCATCAAGTTCTGACTGTCCTGCCTCCAGAATATAGTCTGTGTTTCCACTCCGCTCCCTCCTGACCTAATCTAAACACCCATCATCTCTGATTTGAACCCCTGTGTTAGACTCCCCTAGGGAGTCTCTCTGCCTGTACTCTTGCCCCTTCCCAGTCCATTTTCATCAGAGAAACCCACTGTAGGTTTGACAGTGGTTATCATTGTAGGTTTGACTATTTCTTGTCACAGTTTTCATGAGAAAGGGAGGCTTTTTCTAATTTGCACCAAGGTAGATTTGCATTTAGGCTAGCATTTTTATGCCTTTCCCTTCTCTGATGCATCAAGGTCTTTTTGTGACTAGGCCCCAGCCTTATCTTATAAGCTTTTCTTTCTTTCAAATATTTCAGACTTAAAGAAGTCAAACAAAAAACTGCCATATAACCTTTCTGCCTAGGGAGTCTCTCAGCCTTTGCTCTTGCCCCATCCTAGTCCATTTTCTTCTTGCTTCAGCTTGTCTTTCCAGTGAATATTTAGGAATTGATTTCCTTTAGGACTGACTGGTTTGAACTCCTTGCAGTCCCAGAGACTTTCAAGAGTCTTCTCCAACACCACAGTTCCAAAGCATCAATTCTTCGGCATTCAGCCTTCTTTATGGTCCAGCTCTCACATCCATACATGACAACTGGAAAAACCATAGCTTTGACTAGACGGACCTTTGTCAGCAAAATAATGTCTGCTTCTTAATACACTATCTAAGTTTGTCATAGCTTTTCTTCCAAGGAGCAAGTGTCTTTTAATTTCATGGCTGCAGTCAACATCTGCAGTGATTTTGAAGCCCAAGAAAATAAAGTCTGTCACTGTTTTCATTATTTTCCCATCTATTTGCCATGTAGTGATGGGTCCAGATGCCATAATCTTATTTTTTTTAACGTTGAGTTTTAAGCCAGCTTTTTCACTCTCCTCTTTCACCTTCATCAAGAGGCTCTTGAGTTCCTCTTCATTTTCTGCCATAAGGGTGGTGTTATCTGCATATCTGAGGTTATTGACATTTCTAATGGCAGTCTTCATTCCAGCTTGTGCTTCATCCAGCCGGTGTTTTGCATAAGGTACTCTGCATATAAGTTAAATAAGCAAGGTGACAATATACAGCCTTGGTGTACTCCTTTCTCAATTTGAAACCAGTCCATTGTTCCCTGTCTGGTTCTGACTGTTGCTTCTTGACCTGCATACGGGTTTCTCGGGAGGCAGGTAGGGGATCTGGTATTCCCATCTCTTTAAGAATTTTCCACAGTTTGTGGTGATCCACACAATTAAAGGCTTTAGCACAGTCAGTGAAGCAGAAATAGATGTTTTTCTGGAATTACCTTGATTTTTCTGTGATCTGACGGATGTTGGCAATTTGATCTCTGGTTCCTCTGCCTTTTCTAAATCCAGCTTGAACATCTGGAATTTCTTGGTTCATGTACTGTTGAAGCCTAGCTTGGAGAATTTTGAGCATTACTTTGCTAGCATGTGAGATGAGTGCACTTGTGCAGTAGTTTGAACATTCTTTGGGATTGGAATGAAAACTGACCTTTTCCAGCCATGTGTCCATTGCTGAGTTTTCCAAATTTGCTGGCATACTGAGTGCAGCATTTCAACAGCATCCATCTTTGAAAGGATTGGAAATAGCTCAGCTGGAATTCCATCACCTGCACTAGCTTTGTTCATAGTGAGGCTTCCTAAGGTCCACATGTCAAGTTACCTTTGGTTTTATAGTCTGTTGACCCAGCTGTTGATAATTTATAAGCCTGGTTTGCTTAATTTAGTCAACAGTTTTCAAGCTTTTCCCACAGTTGCTCTACTGAACCATTTAAAGTAAATGACCCTTTATTCCATTGTACTTGAGTAGCCATGACTAAAAACTAAGTTTCTATAAACCTATCCAGAAACCAGAAAAACCTTTGGCAGTGTGAACCATCCCTGATGTAATTTGATTCTCCTTGGTTTTTATTTACTGTCTTGAGGAGGGGTGCACCTGGAACCGCACGCTAGTGTAAGGCTTGTCAGGTGTGCGGAACACAGAACAGACAGTCCCGGCCTCGTGACTCGTGAGAGGTCATCTAACTCACGCTCCCTTTTCTGTTGGCAGTGCACGACTTGATTCTCTGGCGAGATGTGAAGAAGACTGGCTTTGTCTTTGGCACCACACTGACCGTGCTGCTGTCCCTGGCCGCCTTCAGCGTCATCAGTGTGGCTTCCTACCTCATCCTGGCCCTTCTGTCTGTCACCATCAGCTTCAGGGTCTACAAGTCTGTCATCCAAGCTGTGCAGAAATCAGAAGAAGGCCACCCATTCAAGTGAGTTGAAGTATCATAAGTAATGCTCTACAACTTAAGGAGGGGTTTGCAGAGGCTGGTCAGATCCAAATCAGGCCTGATTAGAAATCAGGAATTATAGGGCCTAATGCAGCTACTCAGTGGCGTGAAACATCAACTTGAGACTACTTTATGAAGTGACCAAGTTAGGAGCCAGGAACTTTTCTGACGAACTAGAGGCTCACCTAAAAGGACTGTCTGAATTCCTGGGCAGGGTCGTCCTATAGAGAAAGCAGAGCATCTGGACAGCACTCAGGTAAATGGGGTCCCAGGTGCATGTTTAAGCCCCACAGAGTTAATACTTAAAACAGCCTTGGAATGTTGTTGTTGAGGATGCATTCTTGCCAACATCAGAACTCGGTGTGTATATTCATGATTTTATTACTGATTTCCTTCCTGTCTCTCCTTTAGTTACCTTAATACCAGGGGCAAGTCGTGATGAAGTCAGTAGGTCATGCATTTGTAGAATCCAGTTGCTAGCTTTTCTAACTGTGCTATGATTTAACAAATGTTTTCCTCACTCCTTTCCTCTTTAAAGTCTTGGCCTGTAAAAAGTTTTAACTTCAACAAATGGCAGTATTTTATTATTTTCAAATAGCAGGCTTTTAAAACCCCTTCTCATGGAAAAAGAAGTATTTCTGTGATCTCTCAGAACTATGACAGAATAGGTGTCTGACTGCAGCTTTGGTCCTTGTGTTTTCTCCTGGTGAAAATAGAAGGAATAATTTAAGCTATATGTGGCATTTTAAAAGTTACTTGCAAATTGGTTTTAACAAATCCGTAGTTGTTGATTGATTGAGTGGATAAATTTTACAGTTTTGGTACAAGCTGCAATGTAGAAGTTTTTTTTTTCCTCCTTTCGCATGACGCTGTTACAGATTTATAAAATGTGTTTTGCTGGGTTGTATTAATTACAGCATCTAATTTTTATAACTTGTGTTTGATAGTAAATATTTCCTTAATAAACAGGAAAGAAAACCATTCCTATTACTCTTCTGACTTTTCCCGCAAGACTGTAGGCTGTTTGAGGCAGAAGCAGTTTTATTTTTCTGATATCCCTACACCTAGTGGAGGGTCTGGTACTCATGGGCACTCAGTAAGTGCTGAGTGAATGAACAGATTATGAGCAGGTGGTTACATCTCAGTTCTATAATGCATCCTGGGAACAGAATGCAGGTCTTTGTGTTTTTTTAACAAATATTTTATAATGTCTCCTTTATCATTTTGAAATGAAATTCACAGATAATATTACCAGTAAACAATTTTTAAAACTGATCATAATTATAAGGAGTGATAAAATAGAAAGTCATTGACAATAAAACAACAAGCATTTCAGTCAATATTTTAATTTCTTAGAAATAACTACACCAAAAAAGAAACTAAAGATACTTTAGATCCGATACTTGCATGTACATTTATAATCTCCCTTACAGATGTGATTTTCCAAAATGGCAAAAAAAATCTTAAGGTTTCAGTATAAACAAAATACAGTTTTAGACAATTCGGGATATGTTAAAATTGTGGGGAAAATACTTTGTTTTTATATGTTCTGGGCTCTTGATAATTATAAATGCGTTCACCTTCATGAATATCCTGTGAGATAGTAAAAGTTATGCAGGGCGTTGGGCAGTTCTTCATTGTCCATGACTATGCCACACTGCGGACACAGGGCAGTTTTGCCTCTACCTACCAAATGGCAGTCATGTCCCCCCAACCCACCCCACCCCATGTTAGCAAAATCTGCCTCTGCAGATTTCACACACCCTTCAGGGGATTTCACCCTCTGAGGAACTTCTGTGCTAACGGAAAGAGATCGTCTCCTGCCATGTCAAATGTGTGACTGTTGTTTCCTCTTCTGGAAGAGCCTACCTGGATGTCGACATCACTCTGTCCTCAGAAGCTTTCCATAATTACGTGAACGCTGCCATGGTGCACATCAACAGGGCCCTGAAACTCATCATTCGTCTCTTTCTGGTGGAGGATCTAGTTGACTCCTTAAAGGTTAGTTGCCTCTACAGCTTGTGGTGGTGAGGCTGAGGAAAACCAGGGACTGAGTTATAATTCAGAGGAAAGGCAGTAAATAAGGTTTTATCAGACAAAGGCAAAGTGTATGCAAAATGTATGCTTGTTTCAATCAATCTACAAAAATGGAAGTAGGGGTTAATAAAGAAGGTACTTTCTGCATCAGGAGAACTAACATCAGAATAAGGATAATGTATGTAATTGATAGAAATGCAGTTACAGTCTGTTTGGGGGCCTGAGAGAACCACTGAGTTCTCTTGTGCACCCTCAAATGTATAATAGAAATGAGGTAACCATCTTGAAATTATTAATGGCATACATCACTAAATTTATGAGGACTTAGCTAGAAAAGAATAACATCAAATAACCTGAATTTTGTAAGATCCTCTGGGGGAAGGCATGGCAACCCACTCCAGTATTCTTGCCTGGAGAGAGGAGCCTGGTGGGCTACAGTCCATGGGGTCACAAAGAGTCAGACAGAGCTGAGTGACTAAGCACAGCCCAACCTGAATTCTGCATCATGATTATTCCTGCTTAACCCCCTGACGTTGGCCTTCACAGCTTGCTGTCTTCATGTGGCTGATGACCTATGTTGGTGCCGTTTTCAATGGGATCACCCTTCTGATTCTTGGTAAGGTGGCAAGGAAAATGTCTTCAGGCTCTATGAAGTAATTGGTAAGAGTAAGAGCAAAGAGAGCTCAGCATGGCTCCAGTCTCCAGTCCTTTCACACTGGCCCAGCCTTTAACATCCATGAAGGCCTGTCTAGATATTGGAGGAACCTGTGTTTGTGGGCACAGGTTTATTAAGTGGTCCCACCTATAAAGAAACATCCAGACAACTAGAAATACAGGAGAGTTGTCGAGATTTGGTTTAAATATGAGGATCTTAAAAAAAAAAAAAAGAAAGAAGAAAAAAAATAAATAAATAAATAAATATGAGGATCTTCATAATTTGGAAATTATTAGTGGTATAAGAGGAAAGACTATATATCTATATCTAACTGTCCTTAGTTGAGAGCTCTGGCCAGGATTTCTCATATGGATGAAGTTCTGTGTTTCCCTGTATTTCATGAGGAAAAATGTCCCTGTTACTCAGACTTTGTGACTGTCTCCATTGCCACTTGCCATGTTTCATGATTCTTTCTTACAGCTGAACTACTCGTTTTCAGCGTTCCAATTGTCTATGAGAAGTACAAGGTAAGCATTTGTCTGTTTTGAGTCAGATATACCAGTTAATGTATGACTAATTTTAGTTCTTTTTTTATTTCTTTATTTATTTGGCTACATCAGATCTTTAGTTGCAGCATGTGGGATCTAGTTCCTGAACAGGAATTGAACCCGGGCTCCCTGCATTGGGAGCACAGAGTCTTAGCCACTTGACCAACCAGGGAAGTCCCTAGTTCATTTTTTAGGCATTGAAAGTTCACAGCAATCTTTTCCTAGCCATTTTTACAGTCTAATTTTACAAGTCAAGTTCCTACAAGAAACTGGTAACTGGTTTCCTCTAAGAAGCGAAACTGAATGTCTAGAAGAGACAAGGGTAGAAAGGGAATTTACTGTGTTACCATGCTATGTGTCTTTTGAGTTTTATCAGATGGATCTGTTCCCCCAAAAAAGTCGAGAAAAAGGCTTAAATAAGAGCTGGTATCTGAGAAGAAACAAACTATTAAAGGAGTTGTGGGAATCCATCAGTGTGAATAGATGTCTGCGCTGTAGAGTGGCTTATACTGAGTGTACTGGATGCTATGAAATTATTCTTGATAGACTGTCGTCCATCATCTGACTTGATTCATGGCTTTTTGGTATTAAATGAATTAGTCTCACCAGGATTCAGAACATATTTTTGTTTACTGAGTGTAGATTAGACACACAGTTTCTGGTATTGAGAAAATGATGGTTAAACTAGGCTAAAGAATCTTACCTTCAGGAAAATTGTTAATCTGTGTGTTGCCACAACTGAATGACTTTTCTTCCTTAAAGACCCAGATTGATCACTATGTTGGCATCGCCCGCGATCAGACCAAGTCTATTGTTGAAAAGTGAGTACACTTCGGTTCCACATTTCATCATGACATGAGCTTTTTTCCCCCCAATTATTTTTAGTCTCCTCTGTAAAATGCTAATGCCAAAGAAAGTAATTTTTATCCTGGGGAAAAGGAAAAGCTTGGTTAATGGTTTCATTTTACTAGAAAGTATTTCATCTGCTCCTTTGTAAAGCATTCTTTGTATCTTAAACTGAAAAGGACCAACAGAGTTAGGACCACTCTGCCTTTTTGAACTGGTTTTTAAATGTTTGTGGTTGTCTATTCACAAATATCAATATTAAGCCAAACTCTTGCTTCCCTTTTCAGAAATAAAAGTTGTAGTAAATAAATATATTAAAGCTCAAAACTACCTCTTTTCTAAGACTATATATCCTTCTGTTTTAATCAGTTTCATATTTAAATCATAATAAAATATTTGTAGAATTTTTATGACTCCCTATATCAAGGAACTGTAAGTTAATATTTTTCCATATTTTCTTCAGATACTCTTTTAAGAAACAAAGCATCACAGCAGTTCAATTCTCTTTGTGCCCGCCCCCTACCTTTCACACCCCAGATTTCAGTGCTTTTTCTAGCTTTGATATGAGGAAACGCTGTCTATATCCAGACAGCCCAGACTTAATGCAGGATCTTTACCCACTTTTTGCTTTCTTAGGTAGACACTGGAGCTAAAGCCCGGCAAGGGCAGTTCACACAGATTTGTATATGGTTGTTGCTTATTCCTATAGAGCACAGCCAGCAGGCAGTGTGCTTACATATACCTCATTCTCTGTCATCCCCAGTGAAGGGAGCCAGGAGGTTTGGGCAGCGAAAGAGGTCAGGCAGCAGGCTCAGTGGCAGGGAGGGGGTGGATCTTGGGGGTTCTCTTCAGCTCATCCCAGGCCAGACTCAGCCCCCGCATCTTTTCATCTAGAGGAAGCCCAGTGAAAATGGGAGTGTTGTTCACATGACACTAGTAAGTCCAAGAGCTGTCTTCTAGGATCAGTGTTAAAACAAAAATCTAGAACTAATGTTTGTATTTTCACTCTTTTTTTCTTTCCTTTTCCCAATAGGATCCAAGCAAAACTCCCTGGAATCGCAAAAAAAAAGGCAGAATAAGTACATGGAAACCAGAAACACAACAGTTACTAAAACACCATTTAATAGTTATAACGTTGTTACTTGTACTATGAAGGAACATGCTCAGTGTCAGCTTGAGCCTGCATTCCAAGCTTTTTATTTTTTAATTTGGTGTTTTCTCCCCTCCTTTCCCTCTACCCTCAGTATCAAGCACAAGAATTGTTGGACTTAAAAAAGAACTGATATCTTAGAAAACCCAAAAGAATAAAGAAAGAGTCAAATTAATAGGATAAATCAGTACCTTAATGATGGTGGAGCTTTTACCTGTAACTTGAAAGGAGGGGGGAAATTGGAGGTAAAGGAGAAAATGAAAAATAAAAACACATCTCTCGGGTTCTTTTATCCAAATTTCAAGGACTAGTCAGTCTTCTATAGCTTCCCATCATAGTTTTGCCCTTATTTTTAAGTTAAGAAATAATGATTAACTTATGAAGAAATTATCTGGGGACAAGAATGGGATTCCTTCCCTTGTTCGTTGTTGTTGTTTTGTTCTGCGGTCCTCTGATCCCATCTTCCTGCCCCACAACGTGAGCAGCTACTCCTAATTTTCTTCTTCATTTAATGACATAACTTTCAACTCTGTGAATAACTTATAGTTGATAGTGACGACTCCTGATTCCCAGAATACCATCTGATAACCAAGAATGGAGACGGAGGGTCGGACGGAGGAGTGCACGGGAGCACTGCTGTGACTCCCGCGCGTCCTTAGGAAGGAAAGGCTCCGCATGGGGGACGGTGGTGTCTGTGTCGTTTCTTTTGGACACCAGTTCTGAGCTGTAGTTGGAGAGCTTATTCCTGAATGTGCTTTCCTCCCTCTTTCCTACCCTCAAGTTCAATAAATATGGTTGTACTTTTATTATTATAAAATAAATGTCTGTAACTGCTGTACACTGCTGTAAACTTGTTAGAGAAAAAAAATTAATCTGCATGTGGGCTCCTCCGTTATTGAGTTATTGTAATCCTGTCTCAGTCCATGGCGGGGACACATTCTCAAGAGGTGAACTACAGAAACACAAAGGCCTTTTTCTCTTTTCCCTGCACACTCCATCTTCAACCTGTGCTCATCATTTTACCCTGAGGACCAAAGCTGAGCTAGCTTGCGAGGAGACTGTATCTGTGGTTGAGACACCACAGATGAGAGTAGGGAGGTGCATTTTGCGGTTCAGGTGGAGTTTTAACTTAGAGGCTAGCTTATCGGGCATGTGTGGTTTGAGGATTCCTTCCATTTTCAGGCACTTAAGCTGTCTCAGCACCTGTACCATGGCACAGGGTCCTCCTTTTGAGAGTGTTTTCCAAGAAGCTTTAGGTAAGGGTGACCAGGCAGGGCCAGATTGTGTTGGGGGGCTCCATGTGCAATTAAAAGACAACAAAACAGTTCACGTTGACATCAGGTGGAGGGCATTTGGGAATCTTTGATTCCCACTTAACGTTTTCCTCCTCTTCGAACATGAAAATTCAGTAAACTTGAAAGAAAATCATCTGTGAATTCTTTCAGGTTGTAACTGACAGTTGTGATAACCCAGACGGAATATGCACTGGTGATTTTAAAGTAAGGGCCATAATCTGTGACGGTCCCAAAGCAGTGCAGCTCTGTAGAAGGTAGTGGAAGGACCTTTTCTTTCTACTTTGTTGAGGAAATTACTTAGGAATTTAGATGGGTAAAAAGTACCTTGCCTTACTCCACTCTTATTTTCTTACCCCCTTTCCTTTTGAATGCTTTAACTCATTTCATGTCATGGTAGGAAATGCACTCTCCATCTCCATTCCTTTGCCCTCCCAAGAAGTCAGTGCACTGATTGTCTTTTTGGGCTTCCCCTCCAAAGGACCTTTCCCTGCACTGGAAGCCTCCACACCTAGCTTTTGTTTTGTCACTGCTGTGTTCAGATTGATTGGACAGATCTTTGTGCCACACAGGAATTTTTTTTTTTTTTAAGAAAAATCTATAGGTGAAAAATTACTAATGAACTGTGTGTGCGTATATGTGCGTGCAACATAAAAGTACAGTAGCACCTAAGGAGCTTGAATCTTGGTTCCTGTAAAATGCAAATTGATGTGGTATTAATAAAAAAGAAGAAAAAAGAACAGTGACTGTGCTGTCATTCTGCTAACTTTATTCTTTATACACAGTTTGGGTAAAGTGTGAGAACCAAACAAGGCTTCCACTGACCCCCATCCCCACTCCACTTTTGAGGCTTTAAAAAGTGACTAATACTTGATACTAGTAATGATTTCCAAGATTGCAGAATTTCCATAGTAGAACAAAGCTGTGCATTTGGTTTCTGAAAGAAAATAAGAGACCCTCTTAAGAGGTGACCATAGGAGAAAGATGATGAGTGGAAGGGGCCAGGGGGGTCTGTTGTCCCAGTTCACACCAACCTAGGAGGGTTCCCCCACCTGCAACATGAAGCAGCCTATAACTCCCACACAGTCACAATGTACTTAAAATGAGACTCCGTCACCATGGAAAATGGAAACTTTTCCATCAGGTCTTTGCTCTTTCCCAAAACTAAGGCTGCCATGACCCTTAAGCTGATTTTTTTATTCAACATACCGCTTAGAAAACTTAGGCTGAAATTTTTAAAAAGTAACTGATGCAAACAACTTCACAAATACGCATACAAATGTTCAAATAATGTCACTAACATGGTATATAAATATGTATTCAGAGTAACATTTACATATTGGCCATAATAGCAAGCATACCATTAACAAAAAAAATTCATGAAGAAACTTCACCTGTTCATATCAGACTCCCAAGGCAAGGAGGAGGCACCCAGAGATGAGAACCACCTAATCTCCTGACTGTTAATTCAAGAGGCTATAATAGCTGCAAAGTAGCAATAACTACAGTGCCACTGCGTAGTTCACTGGTGCTCAGAACTTAAGCATGCCTCGTGATCATCGGAGGGCTTATCAAAACATTGCTAGGCTCCACGCCAGTTTCTGATCCATAAGGTGCCGCCCAATAATTTGCATTTCTACTAACTTCCTAATTTCTGTTGGCTACACTTTTGAGAACCAGTGGAGTGCTTGGGGCTGCTTCTCAATGAAGACATCCACTGCTGCCCTCCTAAGGCCTCTCCCTGCCTATCGAGAGCAAAAACCATTCTCACCCTGCTCTCTGCCCTGGCTTACCTGAATTTCGGCAGAGGGTGCGGATGACTGATAGTTGCCCCAGTCTGCCTGTTTTTGAATAGGCAGAGTAGCAAGAGTGGCAGAGCACTCCTGGATCTGAAAACAACATGCATGAAGGAAAATAAAAGAATGGCAGTACCCAACCTGGGGCCATCCATAATCCCTGCTCTTTTAATACTGTCTCAAAAAACCTGGAGGTTCAAACATGCTAGGAATTCACTTTTCAGACGAGTGACAGCCCATGCAGTATTTCCTGAACCCCTGGTGGCATCAACAAAACAATGCCAGAGCCTTTGCTCAGCAAGGAGGCCTTGGAATAGGTGGCAGTCAGCCCTGCTTCTGCAGTTCTGGTCCGGAAAGCTGCTGCTGGCACCCTCCAGCTGAAGCCCATGGTGGCAGGACTGCCCTGTTGAATACTTGTTCCAGGAGCGTGCTGCTCTTTGCCACTCCCGGGAGCCCACAATTGCACTGGGAGGGCCTGCAGAGCCCAGCTGCACATGCCATCCTTCCGCAGGCCAAACCGTAAAAGAAATTTACCTTACCAGAGATGGGGAGGCCATGTGGTGTAGTGCAAAGAACACTGAACTGGGAGTTGAGGTTTTTATTCTGGTGCTAGTACTGCTCCTAACTGGTGTGTGATCATTTCAGTTCCTGGACTCCATCTTACCTATCTGTGAAAGGGGTGGGGGCAGGTACTGGTTGATCTCCAAGGTCTTTCCAGCTCAGACAATCTTGAGTTATATAAAAAATGCTATAAAATCCGTGGTATAAAATTCAATTCCCAATCAGAAGTCAAGGGGACTGGGCCTGAGGCACTTGAACCTTGGGCTCTGGCCTGGGAGCACTGAGATAAGGAAGGCTTTCCTCTCTGCTCTCTGCTTTCCCATCCACAGAGGCGGCTGCCAGGGCCGCTACCCCTCCAGACCCAGCCCTGAAGTCCCCACCCGCTGATCTCCCCACTCAGCCTTGAAGACCAAAGGAACCGGCCTGGCTATGGGAAGAGCGCCAGTGGGTTACTAGAGACTCCTCGGAGGAACCTGGTGAGGCACACATTAGTCTATGATGTTTGGAGTCCTCCCGTCCGCGCCTCCTCTCTCCTACCTTTAGGTCCTTCCTCCACCACCTCACAGCTTATCTCTGATACACGCATAATAAATAAGACATTTGCACATAAGGGTGACGGACAGCTCTCTTCCCGCCCCTCCCCCTCTCATATAAAAGCATTAAATACAGTTTCAAAATAAAATACAAAGAGCAAAAAGGGCCTGATCCCGGGGCCACCTGTTCTCCACAGGAGAATGAATGTACACATCCCTCTCGGACCTGCCTGGGAGATCGCAGGGCCCGTTCCCGGCCCCTCGCGGCCTGGCTCTGCCGCGGAGAGGAGAGAAAGGAAGGCCGAGGCCCGGCCCCAGGCCCAGAGGGCTGCGAATGGGTGGCACGTCCACGGCGTACAAAAGGTGGGGCGGGGAGGGACAGGAACAGAACGCCTACTGCCGGGACCTCCAGTGTCCCGGACTCGGACTGAGGGCGCTTGAAGCAGGCGCGCCTGACTGAGCTTAAGGGTACAGGGAGACCTTCGGAGCAGGCGAGCAAAGGAAGAAAGTGCTAATCCCTTTACAAGATCGCGGCGCCGGCGGGCGAGGCAGGGGCCGGGAAGGAGGGCGGGGCGGTCCCCGCAGAGCCTGCCCTGTGGGCGGGGCTCGGGACTGGCCCCGCCCTCCCGCCCGCGGGCCGGCGGACTCCCAAGCCCCAGGGCCCGTCCTCCCGAGGAAGGCCCTCGTCCGCGGTCCAGGCCTCGGAGCAGCCGCGACAGCCAGTAACGAACGGCGCGGGGGCAGCCGGCCCCGACCCCCGAGAGCCGTGCCTGCCGACGTGCCTCTGTGAAACCTGGGCGCGCCTCCAGCCAAGGAAAAGGGACCGGCGCGTCCCTTCTGCACCCCTTCCGCTCCACCTACTTGGGACCCTAATACTGACGGCGCCCCGCCCGCCTAAGCATGGCCTGGCGGGGTGCGACCGGGGGCCGAAAACTCTCCGTGCACAGACTGAGGCTTCCCAGGAACTCGCCGCCTTGAGCGACTAGGGCCCAGGCTCCGGATCCGAAGGGGAGAGCGCGCTTCCCGCGGCGCCCGCACTAACTTGAACCCGCCACCCCACCCCAGTCCCGAGAGTCTCCGCCCTGCCCGGCCAGCGGGGGTGGGCAGCGGCCAGGGCCGCGGGGAACCGGGGGAGCCGGCTCGGCACCGCCGCCCTCCCCCTCGAGTGATCTACGCCCGACACACGGCGCCCGCCTTGAGGTCCGCGCCGCCGTCGCGCGGCGCCGCCGGGGCGGGCGGCCCGAAGCCCTCGTGACCGTAGCAGCGCAGCGCCGCCTCCTCGTAGGCCTCCAGGATGGTCTGGCGTTCCTCGGGCGTGAAGTCCATGGAGAAGGGGTGCACCTGCAGGATGTGCCGCTTGATGGTGCTGACCTTGAGCGTGGCCAGCGCGCCCCCGCACACCATGCACACCAGGCCGCGCCGGCTGCCGTCGTAGTCCATCAGGTACTCGCCCCGCCAGCGCGGCTGGTAGTTCCGCCGCTGCTCTCGGCTGCGGGGCGGGGGAGGTGGGGGCGGCGGCGGCGGCGGCGGAGGGAAGGCGAGCGCCCCGGGATCCGGGCCGTCCTCGTCGTCCTCCTCTTCCTCCGCCTGCCGCTCCGACGGTTCCCCGGGGGAGAGCGGGACGTCGCCTAGGACGGAACAAAGGACCACGCTGGAGCGTCCCGGCCTCGTGACCCCCCCACCCGTGCCCTCCGGTGCTGACAGCCTCCCGTCTCCCCCTCGACCTTCTACTGTCCCCAACCGCCTTCTACCCCTAGCCCCTCTCCCTCTCCACCTGCGCTGACCCAGCTCACCCCACCATTCCTCCTCCTCTGGCTGCTCCTCCTCTGCCCCTCCCCCCTCCTCGGAGGCTGCGGCTGTGCTGGGGGCGGCGGGGTCCCCGGGCGATTCGGGGCAGGGCAGCCCCAGGGCCAGCAGGTGGGCGGCCTTCTCGCTCCACTCCTGGGCGATGAGGGCCCCGACTCGACCGCCGAGGCGCGCCGAGCCCGGGTGGCGCCGGCGGATGTGCCGCTTGATGGTGCTCATCTTGAGCGAGGCCAGCGCGCCCCCGCACGCCAGGCACACCAGGCCGCGCCGGCCGCCGTCCAAGTCCAGGAGGTACTCCAGCCGCCAGCGCTCCGGGCAGTAGCGGCGGGGGTCACGACCCCGCGCAGACCGGCTGGGGGCCCCCACCCTCTCGCCCTCCGGCTCCTCCTCCCCTGCCGGCCCGGGCACCCTCTCAGGGACCCAGCCAGCCTCTTCCTTTACGTCTGGGGGGCTGAGATCCTGAGAGGACTGGGCTCCAGCAGCGGGGGCCGGGTCCCGGCTCTTGCTGGTCAGGTCCTGGGGGACGAGGTCATCGTCTGTTGGGAAGGGGTGAGGGAGAGGGGCTCAGCTTGCTGGCTGGGTTGCCCTTACCCACGAAGAGGGGGTCCCTTGCTTCTCATCCCAGCCCTAAGCTAGAAGCCCCACCAGAATCTGTGTGCTTGTCTATGGGGGCGGGGGGTGGGGGGGGGGAGCGGGTATGTGTGTGTCTGTGTTGGCGGGGTAGAGNCCGCTATAGCTGACAAATTGTGGCAAAATTTCTGAAAAGATGGGAGGGGTAACGCGCGGATAGAAGGGGAGTGAATGCCATTGTGGGCGAGCCCATCTCTTTAAAAACTGCCCGCCCGTGGGGAAGGTACTGATAGGTCCCCAAGAGGCGCAAGCCATGCTCTCTTCCAGGGAGAACATAGGGAAAAAAGAAAAAGGGTGCCCTTCACTAGGCGAGCCCCCAGAGGAGAAGACAGCCCAACTTAAAGCAGCGGAGTCCCCAGCTCAGCTCCTCTGGAGGGAAGCCCCGGAAAGGGACCCAAGGTCTGGGCAGACTTTTTGAGACAGCCGGTTAAGGGAGACCACCTGGGAGTCTGAAAAAGAAAGGGACGGGGGACGCAAGTCCCAACAGCCTAGAGCGCGCGCCCCGCGGCGCCAGGCCAGGTCCTTCGGGGCCCCTCTAGCTCGGCCTCCGAGGCTGGGGCCGCGGGGCCCTTTAAGGGGGAGGGGATCCGCCCGAGCCCCGCAGGCCAACCCCGGGAGCTGGGCGGGGGGCTCCGCCGCTGGCGCTGCAGCCACAATCCGCGCCCGCCAGGTGGCGCCCCCGCCCGCCCTGCCCGCGTCCCCCGCTTTGTTCGGCGGCGAAGAGGGGCCCGGAGCCCGGAGCCGCAGCCCTCCCCTCCCCCACGCCGGGGCCCCCGCCCGAGCCGCCGGCCCCAGCCAGCTCTTACCGCCGTCGTCCTCCTCGGGTTCCGCGCTGCCGCTCGATCCGGCGGGCGGCAGCCGTCGGCCCCGTGCCGAGGCCGCTGCTGGCCCGGGGCCGCCCCTGCCGCCGCCGCTGCCGCCGCCGCCACTCCGGCTCCGGTGGTCCCCGCCAGGCTCCATGCGCTGCGCTGCGGCGCGGGGCCCCGGGGCGGCAGGGCGCGGGGCCGCGGGGCCGGCGGCGGCCGGCGCGCGGCGCTCGGTGCGCGGGGCCCCGGGGCGCGGGGCGCATGCACAGGGCGGCCGGCAGCACGGACGGCAGGCTGCTCGCTCGGCGGCGCGGGCTGGACCGGGGTGGGGATTCCTGTCTGGGGCCCCTGGGGCTCCTTTAAGGGCTCCTGGGTAAATTTAAAGGGGCCGCGCGCTATTTCCTCCTGCCAGCTCGCGGGGGGCTGGGGGGAGCGTCGGGAGGCTATGAGCCCGACCGAGGCTCCGTATCCGGCGCCCGCCGCGGACGTTAGGAGCACAGACCTCGCCGTCCTAGCGGGCCCGCGCTGCCGCCTGAGGGGCTCGAGTCCCGGCTCCTGGAGGGTCACCGAGGTGGCCAGGGGCGCAGCGTCCGTTGCGACGCGCTTCCACCCAGGCTCGGCTCGCAGCCACTGGCCCCTCGGGGCATGTCAGCGCCCGGCTTCCCGCACCCGCGCTGGCAAAGGGAGTCGCCCGGTGGGGAGGCCCGGGCCCCTGCCAGGGGCTGCCTCCTCCCGCGCGAGCTCGGCGCGGGCCCCAGAGCGGACACGAATGGCAGGGGCCCCAGATGGCCGCGGCCCCGCGGAGAGGGTGGAGCCGCGGGGGCGGCCGCGCCCCCTCCCGGGGGAGCCGCCGGGGAGCGCTGAGAGCTCAGGCTTCAGCCCTGGAGGGCGGACGAGCCAAGCGCCCTCGGAGCTGGCCGGGGCGGGGACCGCGGCCTCGGAGATCCGGGCCGAAGAGAGGGGGCGCGCAGGAGACCGCGGAGAGCCGGCCGCGCCGAGGCCCGACGCCGCTGGGCGTTGGGGGCCCCAGGATGGAAGCCGGGAAGAGAGGGGGTGCGCCGCGGTCGTCTCTGGCTCCTACCCTCGCAGGCCTGGGGGTGGCAGACGCGGCCCTGGACCCTCTGGCCTGCACGAGGAGGCAAAGAACGCTGACCCCGAGCGCGGTGTCGGCACGTGGGGACGCGCCCCACCACGGCTGGGAAGCGCTGGGGCTGACCCTGCCTGCGAGCCCCGGGATGGCTCGGAGCCCCCAGGTCCTGGGAAGCGGAGGAAAGGGGCCCAGAAAAGCAGCCAGGGGCTCGGCAGCCTGGGGTCCTTCCTCGAGGACCGGCTAGAGGAGCAGGTGCTTTCTTTGCCTGTGGTTGGTCGCCCACAACAAAGGCGATTCCTAGAGATCCAAATTACAGAGTGCGGGAGGCCCTGCAGGGTCTTATTATCTCGAGGTGGGTTTTATTCTCTTCGGGGGACGTGCCCAGCAATCCGTTAAAGTCACGCTTGACACACATTCCTTTGCTCACTCCACACCTACTGTGTGCCAGCATGCCCCTAGGCGCTGGGCAGACAGCAGGGAGCAAGACCCACAAGTCTGATACTGATTTAGCACCCAGGGCTTATGAAAAGGAAACAGTCCCCTTGGGGAGCCATGGGAAATTCTAAATTACTTTCAGCACAGGAAGCCCGTCTCCTGGATGTTTGTGAACAGGGGCTGGGAACTAAAATTTCTGTAGTGTCTAAAAGGTGGCTGTCACCACGGGAGATGTCCCATCTCTTCCTCAGTCCCCATGATGACCTGCGAGAGACATCTCCTTGGGTGAGCACGCTCTCCCTCCTGCAAGGCTATTCTGTCCACTGCTGGCCTTCCTACGCTCCCTGACTTAATCGAGGGCAGGGGCCCTGATGCTAATGCAGTGCCAGATGGGGCCATGTGATGGGGGATTCCCTCATTCATGTGTTCTTCACCTCTGCCAGGCCAGGGACACAAAGGTGAAATAAGACACAGACCTGGCCTTCACCTGTTCCTAAGTATGGTTTTTATTTTATATTTTTTAAAAGGTAAATATTTTTATTTATTTGACTGTGCCAGGTCTTAGCTGCAGCACATGGGATCTAGTTCCCCTGACCAAGGATCGAACCCCCACCCCTTGCATTGGGAGCACAGATTCTTAGCCACTGGACCAGGAGGGAAGTCCTCCAAGTTTTTTTTTTTTTTTTTTAATTATGAAGATAACCCATGCTCAGGGCTGACCACTGTGAGACGCTTTTGGTAAATGTCCTGCTGGTTCTTTTTCTCCGAGTATAAATAGGATAATCTTATTTGTTATCAACAAAAAGGTATGGACACCACCTAGAGGCATTTTTAACAACCTCTGGCTCCTCTCCTTGCTCCCATTTGTGAGCATAGCTTCAGGACCAGCTCCAAGTCCATGGTTCCAAGCCATCTTCCACCCACATTTAATCCTCACAGCCATCCACGAAGACAATGAAGAAACGGGGGCTCAGAGTCTAGAGTCTCACTCAAGGCCATTCGTTCATTTGCTTATCCACTTATTCAGAAAGCATTGACTGAGCCTGTCCAGCAAATTACATAACGCAGCCCTGGAACGTTCTGTTCCCTACTTCCTAGGAGCTCTCAGTCTACTGGGTCTACTCAGGGAAGACAACGCAACCCGGGTCACATTATGACTCTTGTTGGTCCTAGGAACTTTTGTCTCTGAGTGTGTATGTGTGTTCAGTCATATCTGATTCTTTGCAACCCCATGGGCTACAACCCACCAGGCTCCTCTGTCCATGCAATTTTCCAGGCAAAAATACTGGAGTGGTTTGCCATTTCCATCTCCAGGGGATCTTCCTGACCCAGAGATTGAACCTGCATCTCTTGTGTCTTCTGCATTGGCAGGCAGATTCTTTACCATTAGCACCACCTGGGAAGCCTTTGCCTCCATGGGAATCTTCTAAAGAAAATTTTTTAAATGGTTTAATGGATTTTTATGGGCCCAACAAATTTTTTTTTCGGATGTGAGAAAAAATAACATTTTCTTTGACCCTTAAAGTGCTTTTTTTCTTCTGATCTTTAAATAAGTTAAAACATTCTCATGACCCAGGACTCTGGGCCCT
This sequence comes from Redunca redunca, assembly GCA_006410935.1. Lineage (NCBI taxonomy): Eukaryota > Metazoa > Chordata > Mammalia > Artiodactyla > Bovidae > Redunca > Redunca redunca. The sequence continues at coordinate 58,571 of SJYQ01003400.1, read as the reverse complement.
GTGTTCCCAGTGCCCAAAGGCTAGGCAGCCTAGATACAATAACAGGGTGACAAGTGCCAAGGAAGAGGTCCCCAACCAACTAGGGAAGACTTTTAGGCAAGGTATGGCTTGAGCCAAGTCTTGAAAGACCAGGAGGTGTTGCCAGGATGAGAAACAGAGGCAAGGAAGATCTAGGGTGAAGGAAAGTTTCACAAGGCTGAAGAAGAAATGGAAAGAGTGGGGACAAGAGCTTGAGGTGCCTTGCTGCAAGCCCTTGAGTTTGTCCCCGAGGTTTGGAAAGTGCCTGGAGCCAGGGCACTGGGCAGTCGGGAGGCAGCCCTGAGACTACAAGGGAGGAGGGAGTGAAGAGAGCGAGGTTGGGCACAGCTGCAGCCATCCACACCAGCCACAGAAAGGCAGCAGCTGCCGGGCTGGTGGAGAAGGAGCCAAAGGTTTGAGCAGGGTTCCAGCACAGCATGGTGCCGTCTTCACTGCACACAGGGGGCCTGAGGGGGATGTGAAATGCTACCTGTTTCATTATTCTGTCTCAGTATGAATCAGCACACCTTGAGGGGGTACGTGATGGAAGACACAAATTGGATCAGTATTTTTTTAAGGAGGGGGAGCGTGTATCTGTTCAGGGGACGGACCACTGCAGGAGAGGTATCCTCGGGTGTGACTTGACCCGACGCTCAGCCGTGCCACCCTGATCTCAGTGTTGAATGGGTCTCTTTGCTTTTACCCTGCTTCCCCCTTTATCAGTTCCCTTTCAGACAGGTCTTTCAAACAGTGGCCCCTAGCAGCTCCAGATGTATGACTTCACCACGCCAGGGCCCTCAGAAAAGAAAAAGATCTTCCTTTCTCCAGCAGTGTGAACAAAATCTCAGGTCTAACTCTCATTGGCCTGAACTGGATCACATGCTTAGTCACATACTTATCCCTCAACCAATCATTGTGGTACACGGGATGTGCCGTTCCCCTGTGCCTGAGATCAGACACCCATTCCCAGAGGAATCAGCATGTGGACTGAGATGGGCAGATGTTGTGAAGAAAAACCATATGAAGTTAACAAAAGAAGGGATGCTGAACGGCAGATGTCTAGTCAGTCATATTGAGGATACATTGTCATTCCAGCTACTAGCAAGACAAGGATGAGGTGCATTTGGGGGGCAAGGCACATGCAGGGGTCATGTCTCCAGTTCTATCCATCACAGTCCTGCTGGACCTGGCTCTTCTTTGGCTATCAGCACAGCTCACCCCTCCCCACCCAGAGTGGGAGCTCCCAGCAACCATCTTTCCTCCACACGTTCCAGCTTAAGAGCCTAGAAGTAGGAGTCCAGCAGGTGTGTCACCCCGACCCATGCAAGGCCAATCAGATTCTCTCTCCTAACACTTTTCAGGATTTCCAGGCAGCTGGATGATGTCAGAGGGTGTACCGGTCAGGACCAGCCCTCTCGCACTGTGAGGAACAGAGTGAGGAGAGCTAGACTGTGGAAAGGGGAGAAGAGGCCATGTACCCTTCCCATTTCCAAACCCTGAAGAAGCCTCGTTACTCTCCTACTTCGGTTTCCTGGGACACATTTTTCATTTCCTCAAAGTAGCTTCTGGTTCTTAGAACAAAAAGCACCTATTATGTGCCAGCAGTAACTATAAGACATAGCCCCTTCCCTCACAAAAGTACAATTTTCTTACAATTCAGTAAGAAAAAATCATACAGTTTAAAGAAGAAAAAAAAAAAGGTCAAAGGTTAAGAATAGGCAATTCACTGTCGAGGAATGACAGGTGGCCAGCTAAGAGTAGCTTGACTTTACTTGCGTTCAGGGAATTTCTTATTAAACAGCAAGAGGACTTCCCTGGCGTTCCAGTGATTGAGACTCTGCACTTCCTCCTGCAGGGGGCACAGGTTTGATCCTTGGTTGGGGAAGTTCCACATGCTGTGCAGTGTAGCAAGTAAATAAATAAATAAATAAACAGCAAGATACTATTAGCCACCTATCTGATTGGCAAATATTTTAAAGTTTGTTACTATCAGAAATGGGAAGCATATGAAGAAAGGAGGACACCCAGCTGAGAATGTGGCAACTAGTAGGGCCACTTTGGAAAGCAATTTGGCCAAACTGATTTATGAATAAATCTAAAAATGCGCATACTCCCAAAGGCAATGTGGTATCCTGGATTGGATCATGGAACAGATAAAGGACATTAGTGGAAAAGCCAGTGCTATAGACTGAATTGTATCCCCTCCTGAATTCATCTGTTGAAGACCTAACCTCCAGTGTGACTCTGTGTGGATACAACCTTGAGAGAGGTAATTAAGGTTAATGAGGTCATAAGGATGGAGTCCTAATCCCATGGCACTAGTGCCCTCTAAGAGGAAGAGGCACCAAAGCGCTCGCTCACTCTTCCCATGCAGGTGTGCAGAGAAGAAAAGCCACATGAGGACGCAGTGAGAAGGTGGCTGTCTGCAAGCCAAGGAGAGAGACCTCACCAAACACCAACCCTGGAGGCACCCTGATCTCAGACTTCCAGCCTTCAGAACTGTGAGAAAAGAAATGTATGTTGCTTAAGTCACCTAAATCTATGATATTCTATTATGGCAGCCTGAGAAGATAATACAACTAATGGAATCCAAATAGGGACCTCTCTGGTGGCCCCGTGGCTAAGACTCCACACTCCCAATGCAGGGGACCCAGGTTCCATCCCTGGTCAGGGGACTAGATCCCACAAGAGTTTGCATGCCCCAGATGAAAAGCCTGCATGCCACAACTAAAAAGATCCCGAGTGCTACGCTAAGACCTGGTGCAGCCACATAAATATTTAAAAAAGAGAGAGAGAGAAAGAAAGAAATCCAACTAAAGCCTGGAGTTTAGTTCACAGTAATATGCAAATGTTGGGTTTCTTAGTCTTGACCCATGTACCATGATAATGTAAGATAATAACATTAGAGGAAACTGGGTGGAGGATATATGGGAACTGTCAATACTCTTACAACTTTTCTATAAATCTAAAATTGTTCCAAATTTTTTTTTAATTTTATTTGCAAAAGTGCCCATATCCTCTGATCCAGCAACTGTATACTAGAGAAACGTACATGTGCAGGAATCATGAATAAAGGGTGTTCCTTGCAGCATGGCAGGTAATGACAACTCAGGAATTACCTAACTGTCCTTTGGTAGGGAAAGAGCTAAATAAGCCAGAGAATGTTCATGCTATAAATATTATGTGACAGTAAAAAAGAATGAGGTAGAGCTATGTGTATAAAAGTAATAAAAGTAAGACACAGAGGATTAAGTTATTCAATAAAATGTTATTATGAGACAAATGGGAAGAGTAGGAAGAGCTGGAGCTTCGGGGAGGCTGCTGGGGCTGGCTTGTGGGCAGGTGGGCAACTCTACCCCCTTGGACACTCAGCACTCTCTGCCCAATGGGCATGCTTCCTCCTGTCTATTTATCTGTTTTCTTTCTTCTCCTTAACTGTTCACTAAAAAAAGTCATTGTATTTCATTAGGTTATATCGCCCAACTCTTAGGAAAAGAGACACTTTTCTGACTATCTCTCTACTTACTCCTGTGGTATACACCCAATTGCTATTACTGGTATGTGGCTTTCAAGAAGTTCTATGAAACAACAACCCTCCAATGTCATTTTCTCTATAATTTAGGGCTCATCGAGTGTGCAAAGCTGACAGCACTGCAGGGATACCTAGAAGCCGCCACTTGAACTATTGGGACATTCACATCCTTTGAGGGGGAGAGGCCCTACCAGTTTTATAATGTTGGGGAATGTCAATTGTCCCCAACATTCGATCGCACAAATGCCTTTAGATTCTAACTCCTAAGCTTCTCTTCCCTACTGACCAACCCCATTGCACAGTCCACTGTTAAAAGATACTGAGGCATATTAAAATTTTAGAAATTTATTTGAGCAAAAATCCATTTGAATTGGTCATCATCAGGTGGAAGTGGTTAGGAGCACTCCATAGATGGGAGCTGGGGAAAAGCTTTTATAGAGAAAAGGTGGGAGCAAAGTAAAGAAATTATTGATTGACTCTAGTTGAAATGCTAGTTGGCTATTAATGATTGGTTGTTAGGTTTTGTTTACGTAACCTTGAGGTATTTACAGGTTTACATTTTGGTTTGCTTACATAGGTGCTGAGACATTGGAGCCACTTCAGTCCAATGGCCTCCTTGATTAATTTAACAATTCCCCCTTTTGGTCATTCAGAGGATGAACAAGACTTTGCTGTTACCCCAATCTCAGTCGCTATGAGAGTTAAATTGCTCTTATCAGTTAATGATGTCAGATCCATAGGTGAATTGCCTTTGCTGTTTATCCGATTATATATCTTGTTTCTGTTTCTCCAAGCTCAGTGAGACCATCTGACGTGCTGCTGTTGGTTGCAAATATGCATTTGAGGTCTCTGACACAACATAGCCCACCAGGGAGACTATAACGATGACTGTGTGTGTGTTCATCGCCCAGTCGTGTCCAACTCTCTGCGACCCCATGGACTGTAGCCTGCAACATTCCTCTGTCCATGGAATTCTCCAGGCAAGAATACTGGAGTGGATTGCCATTCCCTTCTACAAATAATGATGACTACTAGGGGATAATACCAAAAGACCGAAGTGCGCTTCTTAGCCAGGGCCCCATGAACCCAGTATCAAATAAATCAAAGAATGTACCTGATGTGGTACCAATCCATTTTAACCAAGTAGCTTGTCTGTTAATTTCTTATATTTGAGTTTTTACAATACTGGCGGGGTTAATTCAGGTACAGCTGGAGGTATTAGCTATGGTGCAGACCCTTTGTTCAGTCAACAGATAATCTAACGCAGTTCTTACTATCTGAAACCACCTTAGCTAGAAAGCCGAGGTACTTCTGTTGTGCAGCCAAGGCCTTAGCGGTGGTAGGCTCAGCTATCACAGCCAGAGTTAAAGATAAGCTTCTAATCATATGTTTGTTTGTACTAACTCTGAGCCGTGGAAGAAGGGACTGTCCAAATGATCCCCATCTGGAGATATTAACATCTGCCGACAAACTTCTTTTCTGTCTATAGTATAAGTTCAAGGGAGTGGGCCAGTGTTGAGTTTCTGAGGTATTATAAAGGGATAATGAAATAGTAAATAGTAAATGCAGCCAGAGCATGGTGCCGTTTCATTCTCCAGCTGTCATGCTCAAGCATGAGGGCTGACCCCAAAACTTCTGCATACAAAGCCAGGAAGAATGCCTAGGGCTGCTTCATAAGGATTACCATTTGTGGACTCATCGGTTGGTTAGCATCATTTTACCAAGACCCAACATAGTAAAAGACCACCTAAATATACAGGCCTGTCAGCAAACTTACAAATGATTTGGTTACACTGGCTGTTTTACAGCGTCTTTTATATATATATTCAGTGAACCTCATTTTCCATCCCAAGATTGGGTTAAATTGAGGCAAGAAACAGGAATATGTGGCATTAGTATTTTAACTTTAGAAAAAGGACCTGTGGAACAAGTTAGGTACACAGTGGCATTTGGGATGCCAGCGAACTTACTTATAGGGTAAACTGAGGGGTTTCTCCCTTCATGGGCTGATTTTGGTTTAACATGAAAAATCCAGCAGGTAGTTCAGTTTCCTGCAGTAGCTATTGTGTTATCCTAATTATAGTGTTATCTTCCCATGCATTAATAGAGAGAAAGCAGACAGCAAATAGGCAAAAGAGATACAGACTTCATATTGGAGATATATATTTTGATCTGTAATCTAGAGAGAGCCGTTTATCTCAAGATGTCATTTGTTTCTGGGGAGGGATCTCCCTGGTCAATTTTAGCTTTACATCTCTGGCTAGGATGTAGTTCCAAGACTCTGGAACTTTACAACTGGGAGATGTGGACCTAGGGTTAGAGTCCCTGAACTACTATCTGGGTAGTGAGGCGAATATAGATGGTCTCTTCTAATGAGGTTCAAGGTCAGTCTTTCTTAGATGTTTCCAGAATACCCACCCTCCAGGTTCTAAAATGTAGAAGCCTCAACCATCTGTAGAAAAATTATGGAAAGCTTCTTTTACCAGGTAGAAATTTGCATTAAAGCTTTACAATACTGAGTCATATCAGAATTTGAGTCCAGGAGACAGATGTGATTCTATCATCAAGGGTTTCAGTCTTCCCATTACTATTTCATAAGCTTTCCTTTATCCTTTCCCATAGGTGTTGATCTAATCGACATGCCCAGAAGATTCCTCCCCAGAGGCAAAAGACATCTTGAGGTGGTAGACAGCTCTCCCAAGATCACAGATCAAGGTCTTTATCTCCAATACTGGAATTCTATGCAAGGGCTGTCCAATTGATTCCATTAATTTAGCAAGATTCAGTACTTTTTTAATGTTTATTTTATTTATTTAGCTGTGTCGGGGCTTGGTTGCAGCACATGGAATCTTTTTGTTACAGCATCCAGACTCTCTAGTTGTGGCTGAGGGGTTTGATTGCTTCCCAGCATGTGGGATCTTAGTTCCCTGACTCGGGATTGAACCCTTGTCCCCTGCATTGCACAGCAGATTCTCAACCACTGGATCACCAGCAAAGCCCTAGCTAGCTTTAGTTTTAAGATGCCATTTATTTGTTCAACGTCACCAGGTCACTAAGGACAATGATAATGCCTTTGAGTCAGCAGTGCTCTATTTGTTTAATTATTTGTCTGAGGAAATGAGTTCCCCTCTCATCGGAGATTTCTCTGGGGAGGCCCCAGGAAGGAAATATATTTTCTAAAAGTTTCTCAGCTACAGTTGTGGCATCAGCCTTTCTGCATAGGAAGGCTTCAATCCATCCTGAGAACATACAAGCAATTACAAGAACATATTGATAACCGTCCATATAGTCAAAGCTATGGTCTCTCCAGCAGTCATGCATGAATGGGAGAGCTGGACCATAAAGAAGGCTGAGTGCCAAAGAACTGATGCTTTCAAATTGTGCTGGAGAAGACTCTTGAGAGTCCCTTGGACTGCAGGAAGATCAAACCAGTCAATCCTAAAGGAAATCAGTCCTGAATATTCATTGGAAGGACTGATGCTAAAACTGAAGCTCCAGTTCTTTGGCCACCTCACGTGAAGAGCCGACTCGGAAAAGATTCTGATGCTGGGAAATACTGAAGTCAAAACGAGAAGGGGATGGCAGAGGAGAGGGTTAGACAGTGAGCAAACTCCAGGAAATAGTGAAGGACAGAGGAGCCTAGCATGCTCAATCCATGGGGTCACAAAGAGTCGGACATGACTTAGCAACTGAACAACAACAATTGATAACTCACTGAGAGAGGCAATTGAATTAAATCCATTTGTAAGTGTTCAAATGGCCTGCTCAGTAGATGATAGGAATGCCCCATCTAATACCTTAATAGTCTTGCCAGGGTTATGGATTTGACAGATCAGACCTTGGTGGTAAACCAGATTTGTAACCTTGGAGTAGTCATCCCACCAATTCATTTTCATAATTCAGATAGTTTTATCTGTGCCACGGTGAGATGCAGAATGTAGGGCTTTTAGTAATGGCATTTTCAAGGATTCAGGACGAATGAAGCAACTGTCCAGGCCCTCAGTCAGTTCTTGTATAATGTCACATTTGCACCCTTGTTGGTCCCAAGATTGTTGCTCCAGCTCAGATGCCTTATTTTGTCTTTTATATAAATTATCATAAATAATTTGGTTAGAATTGACCTTACAGAGTTCATTCAGGTTGTGTCTTGGTGCAGTTTTAGCGCTGGCTGATTTAGCGTGGAAGTCTGCCACAGCGTTTGCCTGATAAGCATGTTCTGTCTTTCTAGTATGAGCCTCAGTTTTGATAATTGCAATTCAGTTACACAATAGAATGATGGAGAGCAGTTTCATTTATAAGGGGCGCATTTTTCATCAGCCTTCCACTAGTAGTGAAGAACCTGTTTCCATAAAAAACCAGTCATGCACCACCCCAAAGGCATATTTGCTGTTGGTATAAAGGTTTACTGATTTTCCTTTGGATAACTGACAACTCTGAGTGAAAGCATCTAGTTCTGCTGGTTGAATAGAGTTAAAATGGGAAAGGCTTCCCCTTTACCGTAAATCCTTAGATTGAGCTGTCTTGGCATATCCTGCTTGATTTTTCCCCTCTGCATTCCTAGCATAGGACCCAGCGACAAGTACCGAATTTTCTTTTTTTAATGATGTATCCTGTATGTCAATGCAAGGGGTCAATAACCATACCGCCATGTCTATAAGTTACGATGATCTGTACCATCATCTGCAAGGGCAGCAGAGCTGAGAAAGTTGCGGTGCTTAAGATGCTTAGAAAGTGAAAGGAGAAGGGTCTCACGTGAGTCTGCTTGCTGAAAACTGTTGAGTCTGATGGGAGTTTAATAGACTGAACAGCATGAGGTACTTGAAAGTACAAGTCATATGCTAATACCAATTCACCTAAGTCTTCCACTAATTTAGCTGCTATGGCTGCTGCTTTCAAACAATTTGAATATGCTCTGGCTACTGGGTCTAACTGTAAGTTACAGGAAACAATAGCTCTGTTTTCCTCCATGTTCTTGTGTTAGAGTTTCTGCATCCTAGTTATCACTCACGGGCAAATAAGATGAAAGGTTTGGGGGCCCCAGGGCTGGAGTTCATTGCTAGGCTAATTTTAATTGGCGATGAACTTGCTCATGATTATCTTACCAGCGTTAAGCTCTGACATTGAGATCCTTGCAAGCTCATACAGGGGACTTGGTGATCAGAGAAAAATGTGGAACCCAAGATATACAATATCCTGCAAATCCTAGGAAACTCATTTGTTGTTTAGTCATCGGTCTGGGCGCGTTGTGGATAGTCTCTCTTTTTTCAGATGAAAAGGAAATGCCTTCTGCACTCCAATTGTGTTCTAGGTAGTAGACCACTTCCTTTGAGAATCGGAGATTTTCCTTGAGGTCTTAGGGCCTTTACAAGCTAATTATTGTAATAGATAACTCAAATCTATTTCTGAGTTCTCCTTTGTAGTGGAACATAGCAATGAGTTATCTACATAGTGAATGAGTGTAGAGTTCTTAGGAACTGAAAGATTGCCAAGTCTTGATGTAAAACCTGTGAAAAATCAGATGGGGCTCCAGTGAATCTTTGTGGCATTACAGTCCAGGTATGGTGTTGGTTTTTCCTAAGTGAAGACAAATAAATATTGATTATCCTTGTCAACTGGAAAACTAAAGAAAGCAGAGCTAAGATCCACTGCTGTGAACCGTTTTGAGCTTGTAGGTACATTAGATAACAAGGTCTTGGGATCTGGAATGGAAACGTGGCATCATAATTTTATTAATTGCATGCAGACCCTGGACAGATCTCCAGCCTCATCCATTTGGTTTTCTGATGACCAAGATCAGAGTCTCTTCCTTAATTAAGTCTGTATTTGGTGAGAGCCCTAGGATAGCTTCTGGTTTTAGTGGATAGTGAGGCAATTTAGGCAGGAATTTGGAATGTTCTGTTTGGATTTTTTATTGATTCCGTGCTCTTAATTTTGCCTGTGTCACTTGAGGAAGAAGCATACAGGCGTTCAGGCACTTCTGAGAGTTAAGGGTTTTCATACTTTAGAGTCTCCGTTGCATCAGTTCCCGCTTGCAGAGAGTAGGACACCTCAGGTTCAGGGGGATCAGAAAATTCTAAGATCATTGTACCTTCTGAGTTAAATTTTATATAACTCTTCATTTTTAGAAAGCAAACCTCATCCTAACAGGCTTATGGGGGCCATGTCACTCAGAAGGAAAGTATGGTTTCCCAAAAATGTCATCTGGTTCAGTTTAGGTTAGACACAAATACCCTTTGCACTTGGTTAGAAACCCCCAATATGGAAATATTCTCTTTATTCCAAGGGAGTTGCTGTTTTATGAAAGGAAGTTTTAATAGTGATAAAGTGGCAATGGTAAACCCCAATACTGTGCAGTATTCTCCACTGTTTATCTTAGGTTCCGTTTGCTCATTTAGAAAAATCCTGGGGAGCAACTTACAGGAGGACCCCTCAGAGCCCCATCAGTGTTTATTATTACTTCAGTAATCAAAGTTTTTGAACTCCCCCAGTAGAAAAGCAGTCTGGATTAATAAATGGAGGTCTATGAAGCAATGGGTTCTGCAGGGGGCATTGCTTTTTTCAGTGCCCAGCTCTCTACAGTAAAGGCAGACACTTCAGAAGCCCCCTTCAGAGCAGAGTATTCCTGAATGGGGATCTCTAGGTTCTGGCTTGCAATGTGTTTGTGGAGGTCCCCTTGGCCCTTGGAGCTGTTATAACTTCAGGGCCATAAATTGGTTGGCTTTTTGAATTTTATCTTTCTCCAAGGTTTTTTCAAAATGCTTAGCTAGGTCTATTAATTCAGCAAGAAAGGTTGCTTCCCAGCCCAGCTCGTGTCTCCTAACTAGGCTACTTGGTTCAGCCAGAGCTTCCTAATGAATAAGAAAGTAAGAGTGTTTTCTGAACCTGCATTTAATAAAGAATGTTTCACACACAGGGTTTTCAATTTTTGTCTTATAATCTGAGACTGCTTCATTCTTTTCTTGTTTGTTTGCAAGATTGATAGACTAGTCAGTCTCTCTGGGAAATGCCTTATCCATGCTTTCAAGTAGGTCTTCAGCTATTTTTCGAGTGCCTTCTGGGCCATCTGTGGCAAACCACAGTTTGTATGTAGGTCTTTGTCATCAGTCTCAGGATCTTACCATTTGGCTTCAGTCATCCGTTTTGGGGCATTACCACATCCTGATTTATTTAAATAAACTGGCAGAGGTCCAGGAGCCCGATATGGTAGGCTCTAGTTAGACTTCTATATTCCTCATAAAAATTTTGAGGATTCTCTTGAGGGTCTCAAGAACTTTGATGATGGCCTGGATTCAGCCTTTGACCAGGAGAAAAGATGGTTATATTTGGTATTCCAGGCTTAGCAAAGGGCCTCACTTTAAAAAGTAATTGAGGGGATGTCCCCGGTGGCTCAGCAGTAAAGAATCCACTTGCCCACACAGGAGACACAGGTTTGATCCTTGATCTGGAAAGATCCCCCACGAGCTGGAGCAACTAACCCCACGCACCATGACTACGGAGCCTGTGCTCTAGAGCCCAAGACGTGCAGCTACTGCAGTGCACGTGCCCTGGGCCCTGTGTTCCACAAGAGAAACTACCGCGATGAGAAGTCCATGCACCGCAACTAGAGAGTAGCCCCCGCGACTAGGCAAAGGCCCGTGCAGCGGCAGAGACCAGCACAGCCAAAAATAAATAAAGTTACTAAAAAAAAAAGGCCACTGAGGGACTTCCCTGGTGGTCCAGTGGTTGAGACGCCATGGTCCCAATGCAGGGGGCCTGAGTTCAAACCTTGGTCAGGGAACTAGATCCTCCATGCCACAACTAAAGATCCGATGTGCCGCAGCCAAGACCTGGTGCAGCCACATAAATATATGCATGCGTGCTCAGTTATGTCTCACTCTTTGCGACCCCATGAACCGCAACCTGCCCTGCTCCTCTGTCCATGGAATTCTCCAGCCAGGAATCCTGGAATGGGTTGCCATGCCCTCCTCCAGGGGATCTTCCCAACCCAGGAAACAAGCCCACATCTCCTGTTTGGCAGGCAGATTCTTTACCACTGGGCCACCTGGGAAGCCCAAAAGAAAGACAGACACGGCCCTTGCTTCCAAGGAGGCTATGGACTACTGGGCAGAAATGTATCCTAATCCTGGATGGGTTCCCTGCAAGGCACTGATGCTGATGTTGTTTAGTCTCTAAATTGTGTCTGAGTCTTTTTGCGACCCCATGGACTGTAGCCCACAAGACTCTGCTGTCCGTGGGATTTCCCAGGCAAGAATACTGAAGTGGGTTGCCATTTCATTCTCTGGGAATCTTCCGGACCATCTCCTGTGTTGGCAGGTGGATTTTTTACCACTGAGCCACCAGGGAAGCCGCCTAATAAATAAGTATATTTAGAAAATAGAAGGCAACTGAGTAAAGGGATTAGTAGGTTCAGGAAATTTAGGGAGGGGAGGGATACCAGAAGGAACAGTTGGAGTCAAGTCAGGCAGTATGCACTTCTTTTTAGATTCACCACCAACTTGTTGCTTAAAGTTTTCAACTGTGTCTTGTAAAGAACCTTTTAAAGAGGTAATTTTGATTCCTTTCATTTCTAAGAAGCATCTGAATACCACTTAAAAAAAAAATGCACCACACTGTTTCGGGGGAGATTTGGAGCTCTTTTTTCTTTGGAGCACCTTGTAAAGATATGCTTATCTATGTTAAAAATTTCCTGCTATAGCCACTGTAATTCAAGGTTGTCTTTGATAAGATAATACAGGGCCCATAATTTTATACATATAGTTAGCCAGGACCGCAGGTGGAGGAGTCCCAGATTTTTTGGACTCAAGGAAACTTTTCTTTCTCTCTCTCTTTTATGTTTTGTCCATGACATGTGGCATGCATAGTCTTAGTTCTCCAACCAGGGATCAAACTTGTGCCCCCTGCAGTGGAAGCAAGGAGTCTTAACCACTGGACTACCAGGGAAGACTCCCCCAGTCCAATTCCTTTTAAGTCAGCTGATCCCCAGGCCTAGTCCAGAGAAAGAAATCTTCAGATAAATTCAGAGAGTTCTTTCAGACACAAAAACTGCAAAGCTCAAATGGGAAAGTAACTTACCTACAACTTCCAGAGGTAGCAAGAAAGCAGTGAGCCCAATGGGCTCAGTGGGTAACCGCCTGCTTGCTTGCTCCTGGGGCAATTTGGCATCTCCTTTGGATCCCACCTCTGACACCAGAACAGTTAAAAGATAATCTGAGGTGCTCGCTTCGGCAGCACATATACTAAAATTGGAACGATACAGAGAAGATTAGCATGGCCCCTGCGCAAGGATGACACGCAAATTCGTGANTAAATAAATAAAAATAAAAACACTTAGGAAAAGTAAAAAAAAAAAAAAAAGATAATCTGAGGCATACTAAATTTGGGGGGAATTTATTTGAGCAAAAATATATTCAAATAAGGCCATGCCAAACTGGAAGCAGTTAGAAGTGCTCTGCTGATAGGAGCTGAAGAAAAGCTTTTATAGAGAAAAACTGGAAGCAAAGTAAGCAAAGTTTCGATTGGCTGTAATTTTAAATGTAATTGGCTCTTTGTCCTTAGGTTCTGCTTTCATAACCTTGATGTATTCACAGGCTTAGATGTGGCTTTGCTTCCGTAGATGATGTGGGCTTCCCTCGTGGCTCAGCTGGTGAAGAATCCGCCTGCAATGTGGGAGACCTGGGTTCGATCCCTGGGTTGGGAAGATCCCCTGGAGAAGGGAAAGGCTACCCACTCCAGTATTCTGGCCTGGAGAATTCCATGGGCTGTATAGTCCATGGGGCCACAAAGAGTTGGATATGACTGAGTGAGTTTCACTTTCACTTTCACTTTCCATAGATGGTGTAGCGTTAGAGCCCCCTCAGTCTAATGGCCTCCTTGTTGAATTAATTTAACACCATCATCTGTCCTCCTCTATCTCCCTACCCCAGGGTCGTCCCCTGCAACCCACTCCCCACTCAGCATTAGAATGATCTTTCTAAAGCAAATCTGGTGCAGTATCTCCCTTGCTTTTAAAGCCCCTCGACTGGCTTCCCATTGCCCTCAGGATCAGAATCCATTCCTTTCAGCTCATCTTACCCCTTATTCTGGTCTCTCACCACCAGCACTCCAGGACCCCTCAAGGAGGAGGCCAGCGCCCTCTGCCTGGAGTGCACTTCTCTCTCTGTCCTGATTGCAACTTCCTCATTCTTCAGGTTACCTGTAGGGCTTCCCAGGTGAAAGTGAAAGTGAAGTCGCTCAGTCATGTCCGACTGTAGCCCACCAGGCTCCTCCATCCATGGGATTCTCCAGGCAAGAATATTGGAGTGGGATGCCATTTCCTTCTCCAGGAGATCTTCCCAACCCAGGGATCGAACCCAGGTCTCCCGTATTGCAAGCAGATGCTTTAACCTCTGAGCCACCAGGGAAGCCCTGGGCTTCCCAGGTGACTCAGTGGTAAAGAATCCACCTGCCAATTCAAGAGAGAGTTGTAGGTTTGATCCTTGTGTCTGGAAGATCCCCTGGAGAAGGAACTGGCATCCCACTCCAGTATTCTTGCCTGGGAAATCCCATGGACAGGGGAGCCTGGCGGGCTACAGTCCATGGAGTAACAAAAGAGTTGGACATGGCTGAGTGACTAAGCAAGGCATTTCAAGGACCTCCCACATCTGGGACGGTCTCCATGTGCCTGTGCGTGCTCAGTCGTGAGTCCTGTGCTCTTTTTGAGTCCTGAAATGTTAATTTGTCTTTTGTTCTCACTGCTATGGGAGAATTAGCAGGTCACTGATTTGAAAACTTCGATTCACAGGAGCAAGGTGGCGGCATTGTTCCAGAGGGGAGGGATCTCAACTGTTGAAGAGAATCCTCGTGGGATTCCAGGGGAAGCAGGGAAAAAATCAGTTCATCATCAGTTCAGTTGCTCAGTTGCGTCCGACTCTTTGTGACCCCATGGACTGCAGCACACCAGGCCTCCCTGTCCATCACCAACTCCCGGAGTGCACTCAGACTCACGTCCATTGAGTCAGTGATGTCATCCAACCATCTCATCCTCTGTCGTCCCCTTCTCCTCCTGCCTTCAATCTTTCCCAGCCTCAGAGACTTTTCCAATGAGTCAGCTCTTCACATCAGGTGACCAAGGTATTAGAACTTCAGCTTCAGCATCAGTCTTTCCAACGAATATTCAGGACTGATTTCCTTTAGGATGGACTGGTTGGATCTCCTTGCAGTCCAAGGGACTCTCAAGAGCCTTCTCCAACACCACAGTTCAAAAGCATCAGTTCTTTGGCGCTCAGCTTTCTTTATGGTCCAACTCTCACATCCATACCTGACTACCTGTGGACATCTCCTAGGTGCTGAGAGCAATGGGAGGGTCTCTGAGGACAGGAAAAGACTCACCTGAAAAGCAAGGGTAATAGAGAGATCTGAAGGCAGGGCAGGAATGGGTAAGGGGAATGGAGGTGGAGAAGACCATTCTAGGCATCCCAGCATGTACAAAGGTTCTGTAGTAGAAGGGAACAGACTCATATAAGAGGGAAGTAGCATGGGTGAGGTATGGCTTGAGGCATGGCCAGGCACGCAGGGTCTTAAAGGCTTTGTTAAGGATTTTAGTCTTTTTTCTAAGAGCAAGAGTGTTAGGGGAAATACACTGTCTGAAATTGCCCACCCAGATTAGGCACCATCTGCAAGAGTTACTTTACGACAGGAGGTCCTGGTAAGGAACTCCGAACTAGTAGGAACTAATAAGCCACCACCAACTGGAAGAATCCGGAAAAAGTCAAAAGGAGACTCCACCCAGAATCCGTCTCACTGGCATCCATCTTGGCTGAGCAATGTGCACACCACCAAGAAGGACCCTGAGTCCTTGGAATGCTTGGCCAGAGCCAACCGGGAAACTAATCCCATCGATATAAATCCTGAGACTGTGAGCCACGCAGCAGAGCAGTTCTCCTGGGTTGCCTTACTCTCCTGCTCTCTGCCCAGGGACCCCTTCCCAATAAAGTCTCTTGCTTGGTCAGCACATGTATCTCCTTGGACAATCCATTTCCCAGTGGAAATGAGCCCCCTTTCAGACCCCCCTTGCTGCAACAAGAGGAGGTTTTAAACATTCGCGGGGGTCAGGGTGGGGCAGGGGTTGACATTATCAGATTTATATTTTGAAAAGACAACTGTGAAAATTTATTGCAGGGAAAAAAAGAGTAGAGGCAGGAGGTAGATAGAAAGCCTTTGAATGGGACCAAGAGAGTACTGAGGAGCTGCCAGCAATACAACAGCACACTTGGAAATGTAAAAAGGAGGCAGAGTCCTCTCCCTGAGGATACTGAACAAAAACAGGGAAGGGACAGGGGCAGGAGAGGGAGGCTCCAGTGACGGCACTGAAATTTTGGTTTGCTGGAAAGGAAAGGTGCTGGTATTATTCACTGAGCCCTGGGACACCAGGAAAAAAGCTGCCTGGGGCTAGGGAGGGGGCCAGGGAGGAGCAGATCAACTGGGGAGCCTGTGTCTGCTAGCACCAGAAGGCAGCGGCTGAACTGTAAGACTGTCTGTTGTTTACAGAAGAAGCCCAGAGATTAGCTTCCTGAGTTTTCCCAGACTCTTCCCACCGTGCGGCTCCGTCCCTTCTTGCGGGCTGGTTTTTCAGTTCTGTTTGTTGTCTCATGACTGACATTAGCTCCAAATATCATGTGCTCACACCAGCATTACAAGTAGGAAGTGAGGTGCAGGGGCTCTGTCTTTTTATCTGGAAGGCAAGATCTTCAAAAACTCCCCAGGAAATTTCCCATTGCCTCTCATGGGCCAGAACTGGCTGCCTGACCATCGCTGAACACAAAGGGAGCTAGGAAGATTTGTATCGGTGACAAAAAGTCTTCCTTGACAAACTCCAATCAAGCTCCTTTGAAGCCTCTTCTCAGTTGTGCCCTGACTTTTGGACTTCTGTGTTCATCTCTGCATCGCTCAGTTTTAACAAGAATCTGTTGGGTTGGTCTCGCCAGAATCTTGACCTTACCCCCTGAGTTTTCCACTTAGTAATTTTCCTTCCACTGACCCCTACCCTGATCCTTGGCTATAAATCCCTACTTTTCTTTATTGTGTTTAAAGTTGACCCCTAATACAAGCCCTCATTGTAGTAGCTCCTTGGAAAAGTCCACCTGATGATGATCAACAAATGTAATGAATGGTTTTTCCTTTAACATCAATCATTTGGCAAAAAAAAAAANATCCCCCAGGGCTGAGGGCAGAGCCTGTATTCCTAAAATCAAGGGAGCCCATAAAGCGGCTGAGGGAGGGCTACTGGGGTCACAGTGAACTGGATGTGCACAGACAGTGTCAAGGTCAGCTATCATCTGTGCAGCTCACATCCATGCTTCTTTCTGGAAACAGCACTTTCAGTTTTTCTTTTGAGATTGTGCTTCTCACACCCAAACTAAGTGATTGTGTGTGGCTGATCTCATCCGCCACATTGTGGGGTTGGTGTGTGACCCAGGTGAGGTCGCCAGTACAGGATGCAAACTTGGGACATATGGATCTTCACTTTTTTTTTTTTTTTTCTCATAAGATTTTTATTTTATTTTGACGCATTCTGTTAAGGTAAACCAAATCAAGGAAAAACAAGCCAGTCTTACCCCTAATAACTCAGTCCTACCTTACTCAGTGTTTAACTAAGCAAAGTCTCTCAACTGAGGCTATCTACTCAGTATCCAAACTGAGCCTTCCCAGTGCCTTAACACTGAGGGTTCCCTGCTGGAGCAGAATCTTCCTAGTCCTCTGACCGAGAGTATCCCACCCTGTGTCTAAACTGAGCAGCCAGGTACACCTTGAAACAGGATCTTCACATTTTATTCATTATTTATCTAAAATTCAAATGCAGCTGAATGTCTCACTTTTTAATTGATATGTACACACTGTTTATTGTTTTTTGTCTGTGCTGGGTCTGCATAGCTGCATGTGGCCTCTCTCTCGTGGTGAACAGCAGGGGCTATTCTCTAGTTGCGGTGCACGGGATTCTCATCGCGGGGGCTTCTCTTGTTGCGGAGCGTGGGCTCTGGGTGCACGGGCCCTAGAGTTGTGGCACACGGGCCCTAGAGTTGTGGCACACGGGCTTGGCTGCTTGGCTGCACATGGAACCCTGCTGCACAAGGGATCAAATCCATGTCCCCAGCATTGACAGGAAGATTCTTATCTACTGCGCCATCAGGGAAGTCCTGAATGTCTCATTTTTTTACCTTTTTATTTTATACTGGAATATACCCAATTAACAATATTGTGATCGTTTCAGGTGCACAGCAGAGCGACTCAGTCATACATACACATGTATCTCTTCTCCGAACTCCCCTCCCATCCAGGCGGCCACATAACATTGAGCAGAGTTCCCTTGCTATACAGTAAGTCCTTGTTGGTTATCCGTGTTAAATATAGCAGTGTGTACATTGTCCGTCCCAAACTCCCTAACTATCCATTCCCCCCATCCTTACCCCCAGCAACCATAAGTTCCTTCCGGAAGACTGTGAGTCTGTTTCTGTCTTATAAATAAGTTCATTTATATCATTTCTTTTTAGACTCTGCATAGAAGAGATATCGTATGATATTACCCTTTCTCTGTCTGACTTACTCCACTCAGTATGACAATCTCTAGGTCCATCTATGGTGCTGAAAATGTTATTTCATTCTTCTTATGGCTGAGCAATATTCCACTGTATATATGTACCAGATCTTCTTTATACTCATATTTTTATTCACTAAATCTGGCAACTCCAGATCCAGGCCTACCAATAGGACACAGACATTGGTTTGGAAAAGACCATGAGTCCTAAGCCAGGCTGATTAGAGTCCCCCTTCAAACTTTTGTTGGAGCACTCAGGGAGGAGGCTTTTTTAATTGTACTGGGTTGCAAAGCTAGCAGAACATAACTTCAGCTGCAAGAGTGAGCTTCAGACCTAGATCTGGCCCATCCAAAGATTCCTTCTCCAAATTACAATGATTGGGTCATAACTAGGCACAAAACCCAAGCAGAGTCAATAAGACGCAAGCCTGGAGCTGATGATGGAATTATCGGGATAGAGAAATCTCTGTCTGTCTGCCGGAGATGCTGAGCAGGAAGCATGGAAGGCTGTTGGTGCTGGTGATTATCTCACCCCCATGTGAGGGAGGGTAAGCATAGACGTTAACTCAGCAGAGGGGATTCCCTGGCAGTCCAGTGGTTAGGACTCTGCATTTCACTGCAGAGGGACAGTGTTCAGTCTCTGGTCCAGGACGGAAGATCCCACAAGTGAAGTCAGCAGAGAAAAAAGATGAAGCAAGAGATGGAAAAACAGATACTGAGACCTGTCAATATCCTTGAATTTTTAATATCAAACAGCCAGGCCTCAAGCCATTCTTCCTCTGGACTTTTCAGTTAACTGAGCCATTAACCTTGGTTTATGGCTTAAACTAATGTGACCTGGAGTTCTGTGACTTGCCACCAAGGGAATACTGATTAGGGGAAGGTCCCTGGTTCAATTTTGGACATGCTGAGTTGCCTCTGATGTCAGCTATCTGGGTGCACATGTGAATCTGAGCTAGAGGTTTAAATTAGTAAGTCTACTTTGCATAGATGGTGATTGAATTCCCCATGCCTAGAACCAAGCCTGGCATAAGGTAGGCATTCAGTGAATAGTTGATGAATATGTGAATGAATGAATATAGCAATCATTAATTCTTAGTAGCCCTTGAAAACAAGAAGTTCTGATCAGTCCAGGTAGTTGGGATAAATAGAGTGAACACTGCTGAAGAAAATGATAGTGAACATGAAGACCAGATTGAATAACTTTCCCAGATGGGAGAGGTTTTAAAAATCGAAAATATATTTTTTTAATTAGTAAAAGTAGAAGTAAAAATATCCAGATAATAGGATTTCAGAAAGAGAAATATAAAATTGGAGAAAAAAATATTTGAGGAGATAATGAAAGTAAATTTACAGAATATAAGAAAAGATCAAAAGACTTCTGTTTGCAACCAGGATATAGAAATTTTCAGCAGGCCAATGCTCCCACTGCAGAAATTAGAAGAAAAACAAAAAAAAAAAAAGAAAGAAAGAAAATTGCAAGAATCATGTTTTTGAAATCAGCAGTTATGAATGCAAAGCTATGAATGAGATAAAGATACCAGACATGAACCTTCATTCCTGAATAGGCTGAGAGTCACAGGTCAAATATTTTTCTCTGGAGGGATTTGCCAATTGTGGGCACAAAAGCTTAGCTCAGGCAAAGGAACACTGCTGGGAGGAAGAGAAGCGAGCAGAGCTTTTGGTGGTCACGAGGAACCGGAGATTCCTGGAAGTCCTAAACTTGGGAGTGAAGTCTTCTGCAGTCTCACGTGTTTAGGAGACCGTGAGACTCCTAAATTAGAGAAAGAGGGACTGCCTGAAACAAAGGGCACTTGCTATGTTGTAAAGATGTGTGGGGCGGGAGAGGGGAGTTGTTGTTGGAAGTGGGAGAGTTAAAGCTCAAAACTTCCAAACGGCAGAATAAAACATCCCACAGCCCAAAGACCAAGGCAGAGACCTTCTAGGCTCTCATTCAAAAGCCGCAGAATGGAAAATTCCCTGGTGGTCCAATGGTTAACAATCTACCTTCCAATGCAGAGGGTGCTGGTCAGGGAATTAGATCCCACATGTTGTGGGGCAACTAACTCAGTGTGGGCAACTAGAGAACCCACATGCTGCAACTAAGACCCAACACAGTCAAATAAGTAGGTTTTTTTTAGTATAATTAAGTCTTTACAAATAAAAATAATGAACATAAACGAAAGCCCAGAATGCTCATGCCTAAGAAACGAGGATGAAACAAAAGTAGATAGAATATGCATAAAACTGAAATACATCCCCAATTCGGTTAATCCTTAACTAACTAAATGTGAGCAGTCTTAGTGCAGGAGCCCCACAGAGTGAATGCAGAACATCCTCTAGTGGAGGATAGGATCATCTGTATAAAAGCTCATGGTCCTTTGGGAAGTTGCTAGTCTGTGCTAACAGCAAATAGAAAGCTGAGCAAACTGAGAAACGAGCAACTCTTCTTAGATGTGTAAAAGTGAGGTCACAGCAAGTGACGGAAGGTCACAGAGGGCCAGGGACCTGTGACCGTGAGGTCACAGAAGTGAGGGCAGCAAAATGCCACGCCCCAAGTTGGAGGGACAGACAGGCGAATACAGAGCAGAAACCCACAAGCTGAAGCCTCCATGGGAGCCCATGCCAGGCAGGGAAACCTGAAGTGTAGCTGATGGATTGCTAGCAGTTCAGCGTGGAAGGCCATGGCATCACCGACGCAATGGACATGAGTTTGAGCAAGCTCTGAGAGTTGGTGCTGGACAGCGAAGCCTGGCAAGGAGTCGACATGAGTGAGCAACTGAACTGAATGGGAATATTAGAAAAAGGAGAAAGAGTGAAAGGAGCAGAAGAAATACTGGAAACAACAATGACTTTCCCCAACTGAATGTCAGATTCCAAACCAGTAGACTTGCCATTTCTAAGAAATGTTAAAAGAAGTTCTTCAGAGAAAAGGAAAATAATATAGGTCAGAAAGTTGGATCTACATAAAGAAAGGAAGAATATGGAAGAAAGAATAATGAAGGTAAAATTAAAACTTTCATTTTTCTTATTCTTAATTGATCTAACATAACAGTTTGTTCAAATTAATAGTATACACACACACACACACATAATGTAATGTTTATATATAAGTGACACAAATGACAGTGAAGGAACAGAGAAATTATGATTATTCTGATATTATAGGAAACTGGTTACCAAGACTTCCTGGTGGTCCAACAGTTAAGACTCCAGGCTCCTAAAGCAGGGGGCCTAGGTTCCGATCCTTAGTCAGGGAACTAGATACCACATGCCTCAGTGAAGACTGAAGATCCCAAATGCTGCAACTAAGACCTGGCACAGCCATATAAAAAAATATAAAAAAAGGGAAAAACTCATTACCCGTGAGGTTGTACAGTGTTATTAGAGAGTGGACCTGGACTTCCGGTGGTGCAGTGGATAAGAATCTGACTCTCAATGCAGGGGACATGGGTTCAATCCTTGGTCCAGGAAGAGTCCACATGCCGTGGAGCAACTAAGTCCGTTTGCCACAACTACTGAGCCCAAATGCTGCAACTACCGCAGCCCTTGCAGCTAGAGCCTGTGCCCCTCAGCAAGAGAAGCCGCTGCAATGAGAAGCCAGCGCGCTGCAACGAAGACTAGGCCCCTCTCGCCACAGCTAGAGAAAGCCCGCACCCAGCAACCAAGACCCAGTGCAACTGGAGCACAACTGACTAAATGAAATTTTTAGAAAAGAAAATGGACCTGGATTAGTTGTAAATGTAGATTGCAAACTCTAGGGCAACCACTAAAAAACTAAAAAAAAAGGATTTTTCTTTATGCTGGGAAAGGAGAGAAACTGGAATCATAAAATGCTCAGTTAAAAATCATGAAAGGTAAGAGAAGAATGGAATATAAAAACAGGAATAAAGAAGGGCAATAAGGAGGAAACAGTAGCAAATATGGTACATATGAATACAACTATGCCAGTAACTGCTTTTGCATGTCAGTGGTCTAGAGGAACTAAGCAAAGGACAGAGACTGTGAGAGTGGCTCACACCACTGATGAGTAGGGAAATGCAAATAAAAGCTACAGTGAGACACCACCTCTCGTCCATTAGGATGGCTACTAAGAAACAAGCAAACAAAAAAGGAGATAAGTGTTGACGAGGACATGGAGAAATGGAACCTTTGTGTGCTATTGATAAAAATGTAAATGGTACATCTGCTGTGGAAAATAGTATTTAGCATTTCCTCAAAAAATTAAATTAAACTTCCTCAAAAAATTAAATATAGAATTACCACATGACCCAGCAATTCCATTTCTGGGTATACACCCAAAAGAATTGAAAGCGGGGTCTTGAAGAGATATTTGCACACCTAATTTAATAGTAGCGTTATTTACAATATGTGGAAGCAACGCAAGTGTGCATGGACAGAAGAATGAGTGGGGTGTATACATACAATGGAATACTATTCAGTCGTTTAAAAAAACTCTAATTGATGTGTAATTGACATGTAACATTATGTTAGTTCCTGGTGTACAACATAATGATTCAGTGTTTGTGTACATTGAGAAATCATCACCACAGTAAGTCTAGTTAGCATCTTTTCAGTCTTTAAAAGGAAGGAAACACTGATATATACTACATGGTTGAGCCTAGAAGATCTTATGCTAAGTAAAATAAGTCAGTCACAAAGGGCAAATACTATGAATATAGGATTCCCTTCTGTTTATATGAGAGTAGAAGGGCTAGTATTGGGGGTAGTCAAGTTCATAGAGACAAAAAGTAAGATGGTGGTTGCTAGGGGATGGGCAGAAGAGAAAATAAGGGGATTTTGTTTAATACCTACAGGGATTCCATTTTATAAGGTGAAAAGATTTATGGAGATGAATGGTGCTGATGGTTGTATAACATTATGAGTGTATTTAATACCACTGAACCATAAACATAAAATGGTTAACATGAGAAGCTTTATGTGTATTTTACCACAATAAAATAATCGGGGGAAAAAGATCTATAAGAGGAAAGCTGTACAACCTGATGAAAGAAAACAAAGAGCTAAATAAATGGAGAGATATTCCATGTTCATGGATAGGAAGACTCAGTATTGTAAAACTGCAGTAATCAAGACAGTGTATTATTGATGAAGGAATAGACAAATAGATCAGTAGATCAGAACAGAGAGCATATAAACAGACCCACATAAATGTGGTCAATTCATCTTTGATAAAGGGGCGAAAGCAATACAATGGATGGAAGATAGTCTCTTCAATACATAGAACAACTGGACATCCACAAACAAAAAAAGAAAGACACAAACCTTACACCCTTCACAAAAATTAGCTCAAAATGGATCACTGGCCTCAATGTAAAATACAAAGCTATAAAACTCCAAGCAGATAACGTAAGAGAAGATCTAGATGGCCTTAGGTTTCTAAATGACTTTAGATATGACCCCAAGGGCACAATCCATGAGGGAAAAATTGAAATCCTGGACATAATTAAAATTAAAAATTTCTTCTAAGTAAAAGACACTGCTTGGGACTTCCCTAGTAGTCCAGTGGCTTAGATTCTGTGCCCCCAGTGTGGAAGGTGGGCAGAGGCTTCTCTGACTAGGCTCCAACCTGCGCCCCCTGCAGAAGTGCAGAGTATTAACCACTGGACCGCGGAAGGTACCATCACTTATTTTCTCAGGGAGGAAAATATTTTCCAGGAGTCCCCCAGCAGCCTACCCTTTATGTTCTCACTGGCTAAATCCAAGTCACAACCCACAAACCAATCACTGAAGCAGATGGGATTCCAGGGCTTTGTTGTTGATGTTCGGTCGCTAAGTTGTATCTGACTTTGTGACCTCATGGACTGCAGCACACCAGGCTCCCCTGTCCTTCACTATCTCCCTGAGCTTGCTCAAATTCATGACCACTGAGTTGGTGATTCCAGGGCTTGGGTTAAACCAATTATGATTCATACCCTGCAGCTGAGTGAGGGGCTCTCCTTCCCTTAGCTTCTTGCTACCCAACAAAATTTGGATTCTGTTAGCAAAGAAGAGGAACACAGCTATTTGTTAGGTGATGGTACATGCCATATCCTCCTCTTATAATAATGTCATCCCAAATGTTCTTTGTAAATAGATCATACATCACTCTCAAAAAGGTCGTTCAACTGGGGTGACCCCACCCCCAAGCATCAGGAGTGGACAGTAA
This sequence comes from Redunca redunca, assembly GCA_006410935.1. Taxonomy (NCBI): domain Eukaryota; kingdom Metazoa; phylum Chordata; class Mammalia; order Artiodactyla; family Bovidae; genus Redunca; species Redunca redunca. The sequence goes on along the minus strand of SJYQ01003400.1, from coordinate 34,283 downwards.
GCCACAAGGGTGGTCCAAGGATGAGTATATGACTTATTGATACTGATAACAAGCATCCTCTGAGCTTTCCTGGAACTTTCTGGACAAGTTGCATTCACTCCCCATTGAGCTTGCTAAACTACCAGGTTATAAACCTGAAGTCGCTATGGTGTTCATCTCTGCCACGCAGTAGATTCTGCCTGAAAAGGAGGCCAACACAGAGGACAGAGCCTGGAGATGGAGAGAAAAGGCACTCCCCAGAACACGTACACTCCCGAATCCAGCTGTGCCCGAAGTCAGTGTTGCTCAGGACTTTACCAGTGAAAAAGAGAAAATCAGTTTCTATCATGTACAACTGAAGAGTCCTAAATAAACAGAAGACAAGCAGGAGCCAGGTCATAAGAGGCCTGAATGTGAGGCTAATAGTCATTGGAAGGACTGATGCTGATGCTGAAGCTCCAATACTTTGACCACCTGACGCAAACAAATCAACTCATGAAAAAGACCCTGATGCTGGGAGAGTTTGAGGGCAGAAGAAGAAGGGCACGGCAGGATGAGATGGTTGGATGGCATCATCGACTCAATGGACACGAGTCTGAACAAACTCTGGGAGATAGTGAAGGACAAGGATGCCTGGGGTGCTGCAGTCCTTGGGGGTCACAAAGAGTCAGACACAACTTAGCGACTGAATAACAACTGGGAAACATGGACGAGTTCTAAGTAAGGGAAAGACACGAACAGATATGTGAGACATGGTCCCTGTCATAGACACGAACAGATATGTGAGACATGGTCCCTGTCATAGAAACTGGGGAGGCTCTCTCTCTGCCAAAGTCAGATCTGCCACATGTTATCCTGTTTAAATCAGGAAAGTAAAAAAGTCAGTTGCTCTGTCGTGTCCGACTCTTTATGACGCCATGAGCTGTACAGACTCCTCTGTCCATGGGATTTCCCAGGCAAGAGTACTGTGTGGGTTGCCATTTTCTTCTCCAGGAGATCTTCCCAACCCAGAGATCGAACCTAGGTCTTCCACACTGCAGGCAGATTCTTTACCGTCTGACCCAAATCAGGAAGAGGTACCAAATTCCCCAACCCCACCCCTATCGACTTTATCAGAAGAAGACTCTAAATCAAAAGAATTTAATGAAAACCACTCCCTGAGTCATAAGCCAAGTAGCCTTTGAAAGTGGGTATGGATTGGGACTTCCCTGGTGGTTGGGATTCTGAGCTTCCAATGCAGGGGGCACAGGTTCAATCCCTGGTCGAGGAACTCAGATCCTGCATGCCGTGCAGTGTGGCCATAAACAAACAAAAGGATGTGGATTAATGATGTCCCCAAGACCCAGGCAGTGCAGGAAGGAATACTTCCTGAGAAGAGAGCTAGCCATGCAAATGGGGAAAACATCTTTTTAGACATTTATCTTTACTGCCTCTAGAAACTTTTTTGTTGTGGGGGAGGTCTTTGAAAGATGTACTTACTTAGGAAGAAATCTTATAAGGGAGCCAGCAGGCCCTGCGGCTTTCACTCTTCCAGCTGAGCTACAATTGGTGGGTCCACTGAGGCATCCTTGCCCTGGGTCCTGGAAACCATTCATCACCTGGGCTGGGCGGGCAGGAAGCAAACATCAGTGCCCTTCCGGCTGAAGTCCAGGACCCTGCTCTCTTTAGACCACAGGATACAGGAAGGAACCCAGAAGCAAAACCTTCTCCTGTGGAAAAGGAGTGGAGCCTTCCTTAGGAAGAGAGCAGTCATCTTACTGAGACACTAGGAAGGAAGTTCATGTACGAATGCTGGGTGTACCTAGGATGGGGATGCCAAGTCAGAAGAGATGGATGACATAGAGATGGAGACAGACAGTCATATAGTGCTTTTTTGTGTGAGACAAGGGGATGTTCAAGTGTGCCAGGATTGTAATCTCTGCTGCTGCTGCTAAATCACTCAGTCATGTCCGACCCTGTGCGACCCCATAGACTGCAGCCCACCTGGCTCCTCTGTCCCTGGGATTCTCCAGGCAAGAATACTGGAGTGGGTTGCCATTTCCTTATCCAAGGCATGCATGCATGCTTAGTCACTTCAGTCATGTTCAACTCTGTGGGACCCTATGGACAGCAGCCCAGCAGCTCCTCTGTCCACGGGATTCTCCAGGCAAGAACACTGGAGTGGGTTGCCATTTCCTTCTCCATTGTAATCTCTGCTCCACTTATAATGTAAATTCCTTCAGAAAATGCCCTAGTTCTGTGTTTTGCAAACTTTTTTTAGACTGCATAGGAGTCCTCTACAGGGCTTATTACACATCTACATTCCTGGGATCCTTCTAAAGATTCTTTTTGAGTAAAAAATGTGGGTAGCTGTTGTTTATACCCATTCAGCATCCTTCACCCCTTCCTTTGGTATCTTTGGGGAAGCAAAGTGAAGGACAAATGTGTAAGCACTGATTCACTAGCTTCCATCCCTGTCGGTCAGTCATGGCTCCAAGGGCATCCGTTCCACCCATTTCTAGGGTGTGCAAGTGTTAGTGCTGAATAGGGCTCCAAGTATCCCACGCTTGGTCAGAGAAGCGCCAGAGCAAGAAGCGAGAGGTGCAAAGTTTGGGCAGGGTGCAATCAGGCTGCTTCTGTGAGAAGGGAAATTGGCAACAGTGACTGGAAAAGAGCTGTAACTGATAAGATGTGAAGTCTTGTGCCAGAGTTTCCGGTATGGTCCATATCCTGAACTCTCAGATCTGTTCAGGCCCTCCATTAAGTCCAATCCATTATGAGGATACACAGAAGAAGCTATATTAATTGTCCTCCTGGTATATCTTCATTCTTTCTTTAAAATTTATGTATCTGTTTCTTTTTGGCTGTGCTGGGTCTTTGTTGCTGTGTGTGGGCTTTCTCTCACTGCGGTAAGCAGGCTTTGACCGCGGTAGCTTCTCTTGTTTCAGAGCACGTGCTCTGGAGCACAGGCTCAGTAGCTGTGGCACACAGGCTTTGGCTCCACAGTTCGTGGAATCTTCCCAGACCAGGGATCGAAACCGTGACCCCTAAACTGGCAGGCGGATTCTAAACCTCTAGACCGCCGGGGACGTCCCATCTATCCCTGTTCTTGATTTCTTTCACCTACACCCAGCATTGGTATAGAATTGATGCTTTTGAACTGTGATATTGGAAAAGACTCTTGAGAGTCCCTTGGACTGCAAGGAGATCCAACCAGTCCATCCTAAAGGAAATCAGTCCTGAATATTCACTGGAAGGACTGATGTTGAAGCTGAAGCCCCAATACTTTGGCCACCTGATGTGAAGAACTGACTCACTGGAAAAGACCCTGCTGCTGGGAAAGACTGAAGGCAGGAGGAGAAGGGGAGACAGAAGATGCGACGGTTGGATGGCATCACCAACTCAATGGACGTGAGTCTGAGCAAGCTCTGAGAGTTGGTGATGGACAGGGCAGCCTGACATGCTGCAGTCCATGGGGTCACAGAGAGTCGGACACGACTGAGCGACTGAACACCCAGCATTGTGCTCACCTGGCAGTGAGTTGACCCCAGGGTAGAGAAAACACCGTCTTTAAGGGGTAGCTCTAGTGGGGATTTGAACCCACGCAGTTTGTCTCCAGAGCAGCGGCTTTTAACCACTACCGTGCCGAGAAGTTCCCATGGATGGAGAAGCCTGGTAGGCTGCAGTCCACGGGATCTCTAGGAGTCGGACACGACTTCACTTTCACTTTCATGCATTGGAGAAGGAAATGGCAACCCACTCCAGTATTCTTGCCTGGAGAATCCCAGGAATGGGAGAGCCGGGTGGGCTGCCATCTATGGGGTTGCACAGAGTCGGACACGACTGAAGCGACTTAGCAGAGAGCAGAGAGAGTGCCTATGGCACAATGTTGAGGAAAGCTTCAAGGTAGGTGGCATCCAGTTTCAGTGATTAAAAAACCCCACCATAACTGCTTAGGGATGTTGACTACGAACGAGGAAGCTGGTAGACACACCACCAAAAGCAAAAGTGACCAAAGGAAAATAGATGCATTGGACCACATCCAAATTTAAAACTTTCTTGCTGCAAATTAAGAGAGTAAAAAGACACCCCCACAGACGAGAAAATATTTACAAATTGTGTATCAGAGAAAGGTCTAGTTTCCAGAATATACAATGAACACTTACAACTCAAACATACAAAGACTAATAACCTAATTTTAAAATGAGCAAAGGATTTGAGTAGAAATTTTTCCAAAGAAAGTATACAGATGGCGAATGGGCCCATGACAAAATGTTTAACAGCATTAGTCATTTAGGGAAATGAAAATCAAAACTATGATACGCCACTGTGTGCCCACTGCTGCTGCTGCTGCTAAGACGCTTCGGTCGTGTCCGACTCTGTGCGACCCCATAGACGGCAGCCCACCAGGCTCCCCCGTCCATGGGATTCTCCAGGCAAGAACACTGGAGTGGGTTGCCATTTCCTTCTCCAATGCATGAAAATGAAAAGTGAAGGTGAAGTCGCTCAGTCGTGTCTGACTCTTAGCGACCCCATGGACTACAGCCCACCAGGCTCCTCTGTCCAGGGGATTTTCCAGGCAAGAGTACTGGAGTGGGGTGCCATCGCCTTCTCCAGGAGAGCTGTAATAGAAAAGATGGACAATAACAAGTGTTGGCAAGGATGTGGAGAAACTGGATCCCTCTTACAGTGCTGGTAGGAATGTACCTCAGAGCAGCTGGAGCAAACAGTCTGGCAGGTCCTCTATCAGTTAGACATAAAGTTACCATATCAGGCAGCAATTCCACTCCTAGGCAGACACCCAAAACAACTGAAAACAGATGTGCAAACAAAGACCCCTACATAAATGTTCACAGCAGCACTATTCTCAGCAGCCCAAGGTGGAAGCACCCAAATGTCCACCACTGATAAACAGAGGAGTAAAATGTGGTCTATACGTACAACTGAATTTTTCCCAGCAATAAAAAGCAATGAATACCGATACATGTTACAAGAAGGATGAACCTGGGAAACATCATGTTGGTTAAGAAAAAAATAGTCACAAAAGGCTGTACTGTCAGATTCCATTCATATGAGATATCCAAAATATACAAATTGACAGAGACAGGAAGTAGATTAGTGGTTGCTGTGGGATGGGAGGGGAGCAATAGGGACTGACTGCTGATGAGTCTGGAACTCCTTTTAGGAAGAGGGACAAAAATGTTCTCAAACTAGATTTTTGTGATGGCTGTACAACTCTGTGACTATACTAAAAAAACATTGAACTGTACACTGTAAATGAGTGAATTGTATGGGATGTAAATTATACCTCAATAAAGCTATTTTTGAAAATCTGAAAGTCCCATGTCCTAGGAAACCCCTCAATCAGTCAGGAAAACCAAGATGGTTGTTCCCCCTAATGCTACTCTCAGCCATATAAAATTTTATTCAAAAAAGATCAAGGGGCTTGGGGAGAAAAGGCAAGGTCTGGAGTATTAGTCAGCTTCTTGCTGTGGCAAAGGCTGTGTAACGAACAACCCCAGAATGCAGTTGTTTAGAAAAGCAAACGCTCATTTTTCGCTCACAGGTCTTTGGGTCACCTGTGCCTCTACCAGGCCAGCTATGCTCAAATGGACTAGATGTCTCCCGTTCTAGGACCCAGGCTGGAGAAGCAGCATTTCCCTGGGGCATGCTCTTCTCATGGTGGGTGGCACAGGCAGAAAAGGCTAAGGCATGCCACACCCAAATGCAGGAATCCTCAGCTAGAATATAGATTATCTCATGCCTGCTCACATTTCATTGGCCAAGGCAAGTCCCTCTGCCAAGCTCAAAGTCAGTGGGATGGGTAAATATTCACTGCCTAATGAGAGGCACTAAAAAGTCTCCAGGCATAGGGGCTAGGCCTGTAATCTTATTATAGGGGGAGTGGAATAGCTGGAAATAAGCCAATCTACCACAGTTACTAGGCCAAATTCTTGTCATTCCTGCCTTATGAGACATTTGTCTAATATCTGCTACATTGGAAGTCTTTTTTCTTTAATAGAAGTGACTATATTTTAAATTCTGATAACAAAAGTAAATCAGACAATACAGAAAACTTTAAAATATAAAAACTATAATCCCATCATTCAGGCTTAACCAATGTTAACTGTTTATTTTTATACAACTTCTTACATATACGTAATCACACTGATGCTTTAACATAATTATGATGTACACTGTGTTGCAATTGTCAGTTAAAATTTCATGAATACCTTTCTATATAAAAATGTATATCACTGCTATTTTTTTATCACTGCTATTTTTAATGTTCATGTGAATTTCATGGTACTTACATATTTTGAATGTTTATATATTTCTTTACCAATAATTCTGCCATCATAACAGATTTATTTCCATTTCTCAGGTTTGCCTCCAATCTGTATTAAAGTTATTCAATGTTTTTCTTCAACATAATCATAGTTTACGGATTTCCCAGGTAGCATTAGTGGTAAAGAACCTGCCTGCCAATGCAGATGTAAGAGATGCTGGTTCAATCCCTGGGTAAGGAAGATCCCCTGGAGGAGGGCATGGCAACCCACTCCAGTATTCTTGCCTGGAGAATCCCATGGACAGAGGAGCCTGGCTGGCTATGGTCCATAGGGTCGCAAAAAGTCGAACACGACTGAAGCAAGACAGCATGCACTCATGTAATCGTAGTGTTCAGGTGGTCCCCAGTTGACGACGGTTCGAGTGAAGCTGTTCAACTTTATGATGGTTGGAAAACAATATGCACTCAGTAGAAACCACACTTTGAGTTTTGAATTTTGATCTTTTCCCAGACTAGCAATATGCAGCCTCTATCACGATGCGGGGCAGTGGCAGCCACCGCTGCCAGTCAGTCATGTGATCACAAGGGTAAAAAACTGATACACTTCCAACCATCCTGCACCCAGACAACCATTCTGTTTTTCACTTTCAGTACAGTATTCAATAAATTACATGAGCTATTCAACACTTTGTTAGAAAATAGTTGTTATTGTTGTTCAGTCACTAAGTTGTGTCCAACTCTTGCAACCCCATGGACTGTAGCCCACCAGGTTCCTCTGTCCATGGGATTTCCCAGGCAAGAATACTGGAATGGGTTGCCATTTCCTTATCCAGGGAATCTTCTCCACCCAGGAATAGAACCTGCATCTCCTTCAAGTGTCCTGCATTGCGGATGGATTCTTTACCTCTGAGCCACGGGGGAGGCTCTTGACATGGCCATAGGACATGACAAAAACTGGTTAGAACCAGCTAGGTCCAAGATGGCAGACAAGTTGACTGCCAGTAGACCTTGAGCCTCAAATGACACACCCATCAGGACCAGGACAGTTCAGAGGCTAACCGTAAAAGGCCAAAAAGTGGGTGATGGTCCAGTCCCTGGCAATCTCCATCCCCTTCCTAAAATAGAATAATCCTCCCATTTCTTAGCCTATGAAATTATGCAGCCCATAAAAACCAAACATTGTATTGTATTTGGGGGCCTCTCGCCTTTTGAGATAGCCCATGCTCTTGTCTATGGAGTGTGTTTCTCCCAAGGTCATTCTTGCCTTTTGAGACAGACTGCATTCTGTCTATGGAATGTGTATCTCTCTAAATAAGTCCACTTCTTAATAAATCGCTTTGTCTCTCACTGAATTATTTCTGTGATGAGACATGAGCAACCTGAGCTTCATTAAGTCCTGAGACCAGGTGTGTTATCTCAATTAAAAGACTCAGATTAAAAGACAATCTTGAGTTGTACGATTTCAAACTTATGATAGGTTTATGGGAATAAACCTGTAAATCAAGGAATATCTGTGTATGTTTGTGGGTTTGCACACTTAACATTATTCCATAAATCCTTTTCTATGTTGTTACAGTCTGGAAATTTATTCTTCGTGGTGCTATCATACCATCATTTAATTAGCCAATTCCTGTTACTGGCTGTTAATGATTTTTAGTATTTTACTATTATATTAATTTATTCCCAAAATTCCTGTTGCATTCAATTGGCTATTTGTTTTTTAATATTTATGTATTTATTTGGCTGCATTAGGTCTTTCTTAGTTGCAGCACGGGGAACCTTCGTTGAGTCACGTGGGATCTGTGCCAGACTCTCTAGATGTCCTTCGGCATGTGGGATCTTAGTTCCCCGACCAGGGATCAAACCTGTGTCCCCTGCATTGCAAGGCGGATTCTTAACCCCTGGACCACCAGGAAGTCCCTGGCTGAGTTTTTCGGCCGCCTTTTCCACCATTCTTCCCCTCACATCAAGTGGAAGAGGGATGGCCATTGGCAGTTCTGACTGTTGAGTTCAGCAGCTGTGTAGTAGATCAGTGGGAGGAGTTGTATAAATACACTGCTATACATGTGTATTGTTCATAGCCACTTCCCTGTCTAGTTACTAAGAACGGTCCTGAGTGGGCATGGCTTCCAGAAATTCTCTGAATGCCCACTAAGCAGATTCGGCTCCCTTTGTGACACCAAAGTGCAGGATCAGAAGTCTTCTGCTGATAGGAGTGTGTTCTACAGTGCCTGGCACCCAAGGCGCACGTGGGCAGTGGAGGAGGAGCAAGGTTTGAAATGTACCCAGTCCCTGGTGGCTCAGACGGTAAAGAGACCGCCTGCAATGTGGGAGACCTGGGTTCGATCCCCGGGTTGGGAAGATCCCCTGGAGAAGGGCATAGCAACCCACTCTAGTATTCTTACCTGGAGAATCCCCACGGACAGAGGTGCCTGGCGGGCTAGAGTGCATAGCGCTGCAAAGAGCTGGACACGACTGGGTGACCAAGCACAGAAGCTAGTAGATGGGAAATGGTGGGAAATCTCCTGCTATGTGGGAAAAAGCCATCGACAAGGACAGAATAAGGCTGATGCACAGGAAAAGGCAGAGACCAGGAATGGAAAGACTGGATTGGCGGTGTTCACATCCCGCCTGTCTCCCTGCCCTTTGCATGATCGAGTGTTCAACGCTTCCCTGAATTCCATGAGCCAACAGATCCCCCATTTTGGTTTCTGTTTATTTCCTGTTTGCCTGTGCTGGGTGTCTGTTGCCGCCTGGGCTTTTCTTTTGTTGTGATGAGCGGGGGCTACTCTCCAGTCGCAGTGCTCAGGGTTCTCGCGGCAGCATCTCTTGTCGCTGAGCACAGGCTCGAGGGCGTGCGGTCTCAGTAGCTGCAGCTCAGGTTCAGCCATTGCAGCCCCTGGGCTCTACAGCACAGGCTCGGTAGTTGCAGTGCATGGGCTTAGTTCCCGGGCTAGGGATCAAACTCATGGCTCCTGCATTGGCAGCTGGATTCTTTTCCACTGAGCCATCAGGGAAGCCGCTCCCCGACGCCCCCACCCTGCCCTCTGCCCATTTTGTCTGAACAAGACCCTCGCAGTATAGACACCAAGCTGGTGCTAACGCCACAGCTCCTGGGCCTGGGCAGGAACTAGAAAGATGGATGAGAAATGGACCTGCCCTCCGGCAACCCACAGACCAAGAGACTGGGAGATGCAGACAAGTGATTAGAGCACAAGTTCACAATACAAGTGTTGGTGTGAGTACAGAATGCCAAGTACGTTAAAGTGCAGCCCCACACACCCACTCTTAGCCTTCAAACAGCCCTCTCTTCACGTAGAGCTCTGGCTGGCTTTTCCCACAGCAGCCCACTTCTTGTCCCCTCTCATCACCAAGGCCCCAAATGCCAACAGTAAGAGCTGGATCAAAAGGAAATGCTTCTATTCAATGTCTTATAGTAACCTATCATGGAAAAGAATCTAAAAAAGAATATATGCAAATGGAATAATGTAATTTGAAAAAGCTGTATATATATAAAATTGAATTGGGTCTTCCCAGGTGGCTCAGTGGTAAAAAATCCACCTGCAATGTAGGAGACTTCCAGGAGACATGGGTTTGATTCCTGGGTCAGGAAGATCCCCTGGAGGAGGGCATAGCAACCCACTCCAGTATTCTTGCCTGGAGAATGCCAGAGACAGAGGAGTCTAGCGGTCTACAGTCCGTGGGGTCACAAAAGAGTTGGACAGGACGTCGTGAGTAAACAACAACATAACTGAATCACTGCTGTACACCCGAAGCTAACACAACATTGTAAATTAAGTATACTTAAATCTTTTTAAAAAGTAAAAAAAAAAAGGGCAATGCTTCATCCCAGCGTGGGCCTCCTGCTCTGGGATGACGTGGGGAATGGCCTGGAATAGCTAACTACTGGGACAGAGGCCACTGTTTTCAAATCTCCAGCCTGACCTTCCCCTGCTCCAGGAATCTCATAATCCAAGGCCAAATTCATGAGTTGCAGACATACTTGCCTAGTAAATCTCTACCCTCTCCTCCACACAGGCCAACTCAGCAATTAAAGTCCCAATTCCTTCAAAAAGGACTCAGCACGGACTGTGTCCGACAGATGGGAACTGGTAACAGCTTCATTTAAGCTGGTCCTGGAGTTCCCCCTTGGATGCTCTGTGCAGGGAGGGCTCCCTCAGCAGTAGGTATCGTGGAAAAGAGCCCTGGCTTTGCAGTCAGAATCGCTCTGTGACTTGCAAGCTGTTTGATCTCAAGTGACTTATTTCTCTTGGATTCAGTTTCTTTGTATGCATGTATTGGAGCTAATAATATCTACCCTTTCATTCATTTAACAACTATTTAAAGTTCCCAGTGAGGTAGCGTGGTGCTGTAGTGGTTAGAGCAAGGCCAGTGGATGGGTAGAATGGGCAGAACAGGAGTTGAGTCCTGCTTTTGCAACTGATTGGATTTCACTCAATAGAGCACAAGATGTAAGATGAACAATTTTAGGCAACCCTAAAAAAAAAA
>SJYQ01003397.1:272637-406499 GCA_006410935.1 Redunca redunca | reverse complement strand
CTCTGACCTTTGGCATTCTTGTGTCTGGACAGATTCCAAGAGCAGCCTCTGCCCAGGCTTAGGGGAACTGCCGCCTTGGTAGAAATGTGCCTCCTCTGTAGGCAGATAAGCCCTCACTGTCAGGAAACTGGAGGGCTGTGAAAGGATGAGGAGGGGGCTTCCCTGGTGGTCTACTGGTTAAGAATCTGCCTGCAAATGCAGGGGACATGGGTTCGATCCCTGGTCTGGCTCGATGCAACTGAGCCTGTGCGCACAACTACTGAAGCCCGTGGGCTCTAAGAGCCTGTGCTCTGCAGCAAGAAATCTTGGTCTGTGAGAAGCCTGTGCATCGCAACTAGAGAATAGCCCCTCTCACTGCACCTGGAGAAAGCCCTCACGGCAGCGAAGACCCAGTGCAGCCGGAAACTAGTTAATTAATTAAAAAGAAATAAAAAATACTAAAATAAAAGACGAAGGACTGCAGTGGCCATTTGCTCCGGTCTCACTGACTCCTTGTGAGTCCGCTGTGAGTTCTCTTTTCATGATCCCCATTGTGAGAAAACTCCAGTTCAGTGAGACGGCATCTACCCTGCCCGAAACATGGTGCTTCTCAAAGTGTGCCCTGTGAGCCTTCTACTTCAGAATCCCCTGGGAGCTCAAACACTCGCACGTTCTCAGGCTGCATCATGGGCCAGCGTTGTCAGTCTTCAGGGTCAGCCCCTGGAGCTAGAGTTTAGGTCTTCTGGGTAGACCAAGAGTCCAGGGAGGAGACCTCCTGAGCTGGCCTTCCATCACACTCCTGTTTTTTTTTTTCTTTTAAATCGGAGTATAGTTGATTTACAGTGTTGTTAATTTCTGCTGTACAACAAAGTTAATCAGCATACGTATACATATACCCTTCCCTCTTGGACCTCCCACCTACCTCCAGTCCTACCCTTCTAAGTCATCACTGAGCCCTGAGCTGGGCTCCTTGTGCCTTGCAGCAGCTTCCCACTAGCTATCTGTTTTATACACGGTAGTGTATATATGTCAATACCAATCTCCCAATTCATCCCACCACCCTCAGTTCAGTCATTTCAGCTCAGTAGTGTCCAACTCTTTGCCACCTCATGGACTGCAGCACACCAGACTTCTCTGTCCATCACCAACTCCCGGAGCTTACTCAAACTCATGTCCATCGAGTCGGTGACGCCATCCAACCATCTCATCCTCTGTCGTCCCCTTCTCTTCTTGCCTTCAATCTTTCCCAGCATCAGGGTATTTTCCAATGAGTCAGTTCTTCGCATCAGGTGGCCAGAGTATTAGAGTTTCAGCTTTAGCGCTTCCAATGAATATTAAAGACTGATTTCCTTTAGGATTGATTGGTTTGATCTCCTTGCAGTCCAAGGAACTCTCAAGAGTCGTCTCCAACACCACAGTTCAAAAGCATGAATTCTTCGGCGCTCAGCTTTCTTTATAGTCCAACTCTCACATCCATACATGACTGCTGGAAAAACCATAGCCTTGACTAGATGGACCTTTGTTGGCACAGTAATGTCTCTGCTTTTTAATATGCTGTCTAGGTTGGTCATAGCTTTTCTTCCAAGGAGCAAGCGTCTTTTAATTTCATAGCTGCAATCACCATCTGCAGTGATTTTGGAATCCAAGAAAATAGTCTGTCACTGTTTCCATTGTTTCCCCATCTATCCCACCACCCTACCCCCTGTCAACACATTTGTTTGCCTCTCTATTCCAGTCCTGCAAATAGGTACATCTGTACCATTTTTTCTAGACTCCACATGTATGTGTTAGTATGTTATATTTTTCTCTTTTCTTCACTCCGTACGACAGACTCTTGCTGCGGGGCTTTGTATAAATTGCTTACTGATCCTGAGTTTCAATTTCCTCATTTGTAACCTGGGGCTAGCAGCAGTTTCTATCTCACAGGACCATCATGGGTACCCAGGGACTTAATAAGTACAACACGTTGACCCAACACTTTCCTGGCAGCATCTGTGGTGGCCAAGCAGAGGGGTCTCTTGGTTGAGGGGAGGGGGAGGGGGATGGTTCTTCCCAGGGCAGAATGCAAAATGACCAGGCTGTTTGTTCCAAAAGGCTGACCAGCTCATCAGCTCAAAGTACAAGCAACATAATTGGGCCTCAATTATGTGTTGGGTTTTACGGTTGGGAAAAGTAGGGGGTTAGTGCTGGAAACTTTCCTTGGGCCTGCCAGCGTATCCTTTGTGTATGTGTGTGTGTGTGCACTGCGCCAGGCAGCATGTGGAATCTTAGTTCCCTGACCAGGGATCGAACCCACACCCCCTGCCTTGGGAACTCGAAGTCTTAACCACTGGACTACCAGAGAAGTCCCCCATCCAGTGTGTAGAGTGCTAAGAGGAAGTGGTGAGGGGTTGGGAATTTGAGGCAAAAGACTTGGAATCTAGTGTGATTCCAATCTGAACGTAAGGGTTCAGAGAGGCCTTAACTTCTCCAGACCGCAGCTGCCCTCTGTGGTTTCTGCAACAGAGTTCAGGCTCTGGACAGTGGGCAGGACTTTGCCCTGTGAGTTGCCAGTGCAGCCTGTGTTTCTGCTCTGGTTCTAGACTGACAGGCCTCCTAGCTGCAGATTCCCTCATAGATTCCCACACTGGTACATTGTAATACTGCCTTCCCGCATCAGGGGACCTTGTGAGGAACAACAGCCTCGGGGACTCCATCATTCCTGTTTGCTAGAGGGATTTCCCATTATATGTGCTGGGGAGTCCTACTGAAGGGCTTCCTTCAGCATGAACAGCCAGGGAAAAAGCCTGGCTCCCCCCAAAAAGGCTGGTATGTGTTCTTCCTCTTGAACAGTGAGGACAAAGTAACCTGATTTCCCTTTTCTCTTTGGCCACTGGGAGGCTCAACATTAAATGCAGAGCCCATGTCTGGTAGCTGCCTGAGGACCTTATGACCTGTTGATGTGAACCCGTCCTTCCTTTCTGGTTTAGATGCTTTCTTCAGATCCGCTCCTGATTTTTAGCATTTATATTTCACTACCTTCTTCTCTTCGTGTATCCTTGCCCTTTGTGGAACCAGGCTGGGGGTATGTAAAAATGCTTACCCTGTAAACACACATGAAGCTGTCTTCACAAGTGCTTTGTTGGCATGGTGCTTTTTTTTTTTTTGCTTCCTCAGCTTCATGAAACTGTTAGCGTGATTGCAGTCTACTGGTCAGTTATGAGATGTGTGGGGTTGGGCATGGTGGCTGCTTTTTGCTTTGTTTTTCTTTTCTTATCAGCTGCTTAGAATTTTTTAAATGATTTCCCTCCAAATCCATTAGTCACTGAGAGCACAGGCAGTACCCTGGTGGATAGATGTGTGTGTCTATCTTCTTCTTCCTTTCCTTCTAATTTATTTCTTTAGCATTGCACAAGTATAACCTGTAGAATCAAAGAAAATGATAACAAATGCAAAGGGAAAAAAAATTACCTAGAATTCTACCAGGATACTACTTTTCAGTATTTTGTGATTCATCCTTCTTGACTTTTTTTTTTTTGTTTATGTTTTTCCCACAAAAAAAAAAGAATCTAACTATGCATAGTGTTTTTTCATTTTCATTTAATAGTAGATAACTAGTATCTTTCCTTGTTATTACATATTCAACAACAATGAAAGATACTTGAAATTTATATGATATATACATGCACATAGTATTTTTTTTTCTTTAAAGCATTGAAGGACTTATTGTCAAAAGCAGTAATTGCCTCAGTCTTCCCCAGCTGCAGGCAATTTTAACCAGTTAGACTTCTTGTTACAGAGTGGTTCCCTCCGCTTAAATAAAATGTTTACTCCACGATTTCCTCGTTTATTGGATTTACTGACTTGCCCCTAAGAAAAGTAAAGGTTTCCGTCACTTCCATCACCCTTCCCTACTTCCTCCAAGCATTGTCTCCCTCTATATTTGGTTACCTTTGCAATTTAAAATGTAAGTAATATACTCAGGCCTCAAGTGCTTGTTCTACAAACCATAGTCTCTTATGGCCCTTATTCTCAGAGGCCCTTCCTCTCAGAGGAAGATACAGAGACTGCGTTTTCCTTGATTTCCTTTCAGCCCCTAGCATCACAGTGCTTGTCTGATGTACATTCAAGTTTCTGAAGTCAAGGTTATTAGCATTTGCTGCTGCTGCTGCTGCTGCTAAGTCGCTTCAGTCGTGTCCGACTCTGTGCGACCCCACTGATGGCAGCCCACCAGGCTCTCCCATCCCTGGGATTCTCCAGGCAAGAACACTAGAGTGGGTTGCCATTTCCTTCTCCAATGTGTGAAAGTGAAAAAAGTCAAGTCGCTCAGTCGTGTCCGACTTCTTGACCCCATGGACTGCAGCCTACCAGGCTCCTCCATCCATGGGATTTTCCAGGCAAGAGTACTGGAGTGGGGTGCCGTTGCCTTCTCTGTTCTGTTTAATAACCATAAATCGCCCGTGAGTGACACGAAGCAGTGCTGAGAACTGAAGGCTGGCTCCCCGTGTTTGCATTCCTCTGACTCTCGATCACTGCTGCCCATGGGAGTGGGCTGTGCTTTCAAGTCCTTCTCTTTGGATCTAATGCCACTCAAAGGAGAATGTTAAAGAGACTTTCGTTTTCTTACATTCTGTTAGATACTCAAAATCCATCACTTTCTATTTCAGTTCACTTAATATTTTGGCCATGCCTTTCTTAGATAACTTGGCTTGGTTGTCCGGAATTGCTAATACAACAGCATTTTACCAGCTGCATAGTATTCCAGCATAGAAAGTGTTGAGGTTTATTTTCACTCAGCCCCCTGTGGTTGGATTTGAGGTGATTTCAGTCATTCATTAACATGAATGGTGCTGTAACTAATGTTCTTTGACATTCATCATTGTGCGTTTGTTTTCATACATAATGTTTGAGAATCCGGGAGTGCTGCTTCTCTTAAATCTGACTGCCGGTCCTCAGCCCCATGCACCCATTGCCTTGCTGATCTACCTTCAGTCGCATCAGTCTGTTCTAGAAGTTGCTGTAAGAGCGTTCTCAGGGGAGGAGTGGCCCCCAGGTAATGTCCATCATCCTCTCTCCAGGGTCTGAAAAGCGACCATTCTTCAGATTTGAAGCCGAAAATATCTTCAACTACACATCCCTCCTGCTGAGCAAGGATGGCAGGACTGTGTACGTGGGTGCTCGAGAGGCCCTCTTGGCACTCAACAGCAGCGTCAGCTTCCTGCCAGGCGGGCAGTACCAGGAGGTCAGATGATGCTCAGGGCTAGGCTGGGTGGAGGGTGGAACTTCTGGGCCCCAGGATGATGCAAACTGGGGAGGGGGCGAAGAAATGGGAGGTGGAGCCTCTGCTCCCAGGGGGAGGGGTGAAGAATGGGAGGTGGAGCCTCTGCTCCTAGGTGCACACTTACCTTCCCCTTTCTGGTTCCCCAGCTGCAGTGGCCCGCAGATGCAGAGAGAAAGCAGCAGTGCAGTTTCAAGGGCAAAAACCCAGAGGTGAGCCAGCACCTGGAGGTGACCTTGGCTGAAGGAGGGCTGGAGGTGGTAGGTCTGGGCCCAGGATGGAGGCCGGAGGTGGGAGCAGATACTGCCAGCTGTGGTGGAAAGCACATGGGCTTCTGAGATGGCCAGACCCGGGTTTGTGTCTCGACCCTGTACTTATTATCTCTGTGATCTCGGACAAAGTGATTTGCCTCTCCAAGCCTTAGTAAAATGGAGGTAAGGATGGCTGTCTCACTGGACTCACCACAAGGATCCAGTGAGCTAATACATATGATAAGGGCCAAACAGACGGCAGCTTCCAGCAGGAGCAGTGATTGGGTGGGGGTGGGAGTCTGCCCCTTTGAGGATGGTGTTTGATGTGGCAAGCCTGACATATCCCAGCTTGGTTTTGGCCAGACCAATGAGTGGGGACCGGTCAGCTCAGAGTTCTTTGGGAAGACTCCCCACGATTCCCAGAGGCCTCCTGGTCCTGAGTGCAGCAGGGGGCAGCTAAGGTGAAGGCAAAAGACCCCAGTCTTGGGGTCAAGACACAAGTTCAGGGAATTTCATGGGGTCCAGTGTTTAGGACTCCTAATCCCTGGTCTGGTAACTAAAATCCCATAAGCCAAGTGGCATGACCCCGCCCCCCCAACACCAAACACCAAATTTTTTTTTTTTAAGACACAGGTTCAAAAAAAAAAAAAAAAAGACACAGGTTCAAGTCCTGACTGCTTTTGATTTCTTTTATTCAACAGAAATGTGTTAAGTACTTACTCTGTGCCTGGGTGCTTGGTTATTATCGTTGTTGTTGTTGTTGTTGAATCACAAAGTTGTGTCTGACTCTTTGCAACCGTATGAACTGCTGCACACCAGGCTTCTCTGTCCGTCACTGTCTCCCTGAGTTTCCTCAAATTCATGTCCATTGAAACAGTGATAACATCCAACCATCTCATCCTCTGTTGCCCCCTTCTCCTCTTGCCCTTAGTCTTTCCTAGCATCAGGGTCTTTTCCAGTGAATTGACTCTTCACATCAGGTGACCAAAGTATTGGAGCTTCAGCATCAGTCCTTTCAATGAATATTCAGGGTTGATTTCCTTTAGGATTGACTGGTTTGATCTCCTGGTTATTATATCATTGTGAAAAAGAAGAAATCAGTCTTGTTTTAAGGGTAGTCAGGTTACACTTCCTTAAGAAAGTGACATTGGAGCCAAGATTAGGAGGGAGGGGTGAGGGGTTTGACGTGGAGAAAGAACAGGACTGTGAATGTCACTGTGAGTGAGATATTTGGGGAACCACTGGCAGGCTGAGCAGCGCAGTGGCGTGGTCTAGTGTGGGTTTTCAGAAAGTTGCTCTAACCACTGTGGTGGGGAGTGGGCTCCTGGAGGCAAGGATAGAAGGAGACCAGTGAGGGGTGAAAGGGGATGGTGGCCCAGACCAGGGTTGGACCAACAAAGGGAGCGAGAAGTCTCGGTCAGATCCTGGACGTATCTTGAAGATGGAGCCACCAGAATTTCCTGATGGAAGAACCAGGGTGGAGGTGGTATAAGATGGGAGTCGCAGATGCTGTGAGGTTTGGGGCCTGAGAAGATGGAGTTGGCGTCTATAAAAGCGGGGAGACCCCAGAGGAGGGAGTTTTGGGGGAACAGTCAAAAGCTCAGGAGATGCCTGTTAGGATAGCCTCTCAGAGGCAGTCTGCGAGTCTGGAGTCCAGGGTTCAGGGCTGTGTTTCCTCTTGTTCTGGGCTCAACTTCCTCACCAGGTGGGGATAAGACAGCTCAAAAGGGAGATGTTTTGTGCCTTCACCCCAGACTGAAGTGAAGTTTCCTAGTCACAGAACTAGCTGAGCCCCAAGGTCCCCTCCTACACACACACACACACACTCACTCACTCACACACTCACACTCGCGCACACACTCTCACGCACTCTCCTCTGCTCTAGGAGGTGTTGCCCCTTGTGTCTGGTTGCAGGGGCGGGGNTCGGAGCAGCCAGGTTCTGAGTCAGATGTTCCTGGGTTTGAACCATATCACTGCCCTTTCCTAGCTCATGTCACCTTTCTGAGCCTCTTCTCGGCCCCGTGGGCCAGCCACCGTGAGGGGTCATGGCGAGTCGCTGCGGAGACTGTGCCCTGGGGGCCAGGATGGGGAGGAGGCCCTCAGACTGCTGCCCTCGCTCTGAACACCTCCCTGCTCTTCCACCAAGCTCACTCACTCCCCAGTGTGGCCCTGACCTCCCCGCTCTGCTCCCCTGCAGGACGTGGAGAACTTCACACTTGCACAGGACAAGCGGGGGAACATCCTCCTGGAAGATGGCAAGGGCCGTTGTCCTTTTGACCCCAATTTCAAGTCCACGGCCCTGGTGGTTGGTGAGTGGGGGCGGGGCAGGCAGGGTGGCCCGGGTGGTCGGTGCCATGCTGGTTCCCAGGGGTGCAGTGACCCCAGGCTGCTTTCAGTTTGGCTCTTCTTAGTTCTTATTCCCTCCTCTGTCCTCCTCAAGCAAGAAAGGCCGCACTCAGGTAACTCTGGGCCCTGAGCAGGAAGGGGCTGTGCCCAGGGCCCATTCTCATGGGAAATGTTCTCTTGGCAGATGGCGAGTTGTACACGGGAACAGTCAGCAGCTTCCAGGGGAATGACCCGACCATTTCCAGGAGCCAAAGCCGCCGCCCCATCAAGACTGAGACCTCCCTCAACTGGCTGCAAGGTGAAATCCTCCCACCGCCCACCCAGTGGGCAGTCCCCAGGCCCCAGGGAGGGGGCCCTGTCCCCCCAGCAGGGCCAGAGAGCAGAGTCTTGCCTGTCTGGGATCACTGGGCTGATGGTGCTCCCCACCGGCCCCCCAACAGACCCAGCGTTTATGGCCTCAGCCTACATTCCCGAGAGCCTGGGCAGCCCGGAAGGGGACGATGACAAGATCTACTTCTTCTTCAGAGAGATTGGCCAGGAGTTGGAATTCTTTGAGAACACCGTGGTGTCCCGCATCGCCCGTATTTGCAAGGTGAGGGGGCTGGGCCACCCCAGAGGTGGCCTTCTCCTATCCTCCAGAGGAATGGCTTGGCTACTGGCATTTCTCTCTTTTTCTTGAATTTTTGGCTGAGCTACATCTTCACTGCTTCCCGGGCTCTTCTCTAGTTGTGGTGAGCAGGAGCTTTTTCTCTTGTTGAGGTGCACGGGCTTAGTTGCCCTGCGACATGTGGGACCTTCCTGGACCAGGGATCAAATCCGTGTCCCCTACATTGGCTGGCAGATTCATAACCACTGCACCACCAGAGAAGTCTTTTCTTTTAAGTTAAAATGTCTGTTTTTTTTTTTTTCTTATTTAAAAGAAATGTGAAAACATAGCAAAGTACACACAAAAATCACAAGATAAAGAGGCAGCTGGGTATGGTGATTAAGAGTGTCGACGCTGGAGCCCAGCTGCCTGGGTTCAAACCCTGCAGGTCGTGTGATCTTGGGCAGTTTCCTTGCTGAGAAATCTGTTTCAGTTCCCACCTCTGTTCAGCATGTAGGGTGCTTGGAAATGTGCTGAGCAACCACTAGATGGTGACTGTCGGTGTTACAATCTCCTCAGTCTTCCACAAGAAGTGACCACTGTTAACAGTTTCGAATGTTCCTTGCTAATCTTTATTCTTTTGCCCATGTGTAAAGACTTACATATTTGTATTATGTAAAACCATGTGCAAACAATGAGATGCTGTAATGCAACTCTTTAGCCTCCCTTTCTGCTCAGCAGTAAATCATGACATCTTTTCATGTTTGTAGACAAACTTCCCTTCGTCCTTTTCTCTGGCTCCTTGCAGTTAGGGGAGCACTGTCTCATTTACCTCCCCAGCCTTCTGGCAAGGGGGAACTGAAGGCTGCCACTTCAAGTCTTTTTTTTTTTTTTTTAATTTATGTGAAATTTAGATCTAGTTGGAGGCATGCTCTCTCTCTATGTATCACACACACACACACACACACACATACACAGGCCATGGGATGCAACATGTGGGATCTTAGTTCCCTGATCAGGGATTGAACCAGCGTCCCCTGCACTGGAAGCATAGAGTCTTAACCACTGGACCACCAGGGAAGTCCCCTGTCTTCTTGATTTGAGATGAGCTCAGGCCTGGTGGTGTGTCTGTCTGGCCCTTCCTGGTGTCCATCTCAGTCACCGCTGGGGAGGGGAAGCAAGGAGCCGTCCTTGAGCCCAGCCCCTCTCCCCCTCATGCAGGGTGACGAAGGGGGCGGGCGCGTCCTGCAGCAGCGCTGGACGTCCTTCCTGAAGGCACAGTTGCTGTGCCTGCGGCCTGATGACGGCTTCCCATTCAACATGCTACAGGACGTGTTCACGCTGACGCCCCGACCCGAGGACTGGCCGGACACCCTCTTCTATGGGGTCTTCACATCCCAGTGGTGCGCCTCTGGGGACCTCGCTGGGAAGGGGCCTGATGAGGGGTGAGTGGCTGGCCTCACTGTGAGCCCCAAGGCTCCTGGGGCTCATTCAGCCAACTTCCTTGGTAGGAACTGGGGGACCACGGAGGGCTCTGCCGTCTGTGTCTTCACCATGAAGAATGTGCAGTCCGCCTTCAACGGCTTCTACAAGGAGGTGAACCGCGAGACGCAGCAGTGGTACACAGCGACCCACCCAGTACCCTCGCCCCGGCCGGGAGCGGTGAGTGCTGCTCCCTGCCGCAGGGCAGCGCGCTGGGAGGATGGGTCCACGCCCCGTGCTGGGCTTGGTTGCTTTCTCTAAGCCTGTTGTCTCATCTTGAAAGTAGGGGCAGAACCCAGGGCTGCTTGTCTTTCCAAGTTGGACGTGACCGTGGATGTCAGGATGGCAGTGGACTGGGCAGGGCTGTCGCAGGGCTGCCTGCAGCGTGCCTCTCTCCCACTCCACTGTGAGCTCCTTGTTGAGTGGCCGGCCGTGGGCAAATGATCCTCTCTTCTTTCCTTCCAGCCTCATGGGCTTCTCACAAAGCAGACCTTGAGACAAGGATGTGGGTGCTGGCAGTTTCTAGGGGAGCTACTCCCTGGAAGCAGCAAAGAGGGGACAGGATTGTGGAGGGAGGGGCGGAGCCAAGAAAGCGGGGGTCGCGATGCTGCTGCTGCAGTGGGCGCCTGGAGCTGAGGCCCTGGGGCCCTGGGAGGCTATGTGGAGTACATCTCAGCGTTGTCCCCCAGGGGTGTTTGTTACCAACTGCTGGGCCTCAGTGATTGAGGGTCACTCTGGGATGTTAATTCCTGGAGCTGCTGCAGAGAATGCCCCTTGGCAGAGAATCAGGAACCCTTGTGCTGTCGCTCAGTCGTCTCCGACTCTTTGTGACCCCATGGACTGTAGCCCGCCAGACTCCTCTGTCCATGGGGATTCTCCAGGCAAGAATACTGGAGTGGGTTGCCATGCCCTCTTCCAGGGGATCTTCCCGACCCAAGGACTTGAACTGGGATCTCCTGCATTGCAGGTGGATTCTTTAACACCTGAGCTATCAGGGAAGCCCAGGAAGCCTCTGGCAATATGGCAGACTAACTGCAGGCACCCTTGTTGCCCCTACGCTAGGACACCTTGCTCAGCCAGGGCTTCTTGAGAAAGGGACTCTCTCACTTCCTGCTGAAAGGATGCTACAGGAGCAGAAAGTGTGGTCATGCCCAGGGGAGGGGGTGGGGGAAGGATGGGCAGGAAGGAGAGACGGTTGGTGGGCAGAGAGGAGGAAACCCTGGCAGCCAGGGCCCATGGCCCCACATCCTTGGACCTGCAGATAAGCATGTTGGCTCCACAGAACTGGAGAGCCATGCTATGGCCTGGCTTCTGAGGGTGGGGGAATCCCTGCTGTCCACTGGGGAGGCAGGGCTTGGCAATCCTGGCGGGATCTGTAGAACACCCATCCTGCTGGCCACCCCAATGCCGCCCATCTCAAACCAACGCCTTCTCCTTCAGTGCATCACCAATAGTGCCCGGGAGAGGAAGATCAACTCGTCGCTGCAGCTCCCCGACCGTGTGCTGAACTTCCTCAAGGACCACTTCCTGATGGATGGATCGGTCCGCGGCCGCATGCTGCTGTTGCAGCCCCAGGCCCACTACCAGCGCGTGACTGTCCACCGTGTGCCAGCCCTGAACCGCACCTATGACGTCCTCTTCCTGGGCACTGGTGCGTGCCCACCGCGGCGGGCTGGGGGTCGAGGGGGCACAGGCGGCAGGCTCTTCACAGGGCCTGAGCAATGTTCCTATTGCAGGTGATGGCTGGGTGCACAAGGCGGTGAGCGTGGGCACCACGGTTCACGTCATCGAAAAGCTCCAGGTCTTCCCAGCAGGACAGCCCGTGCGGAACCTGCAACTGGACGCTGACAGGGTGAGCAGAGGAGGGAGTCTGGGCAGTGGGCTTGGGGTGCCCGCCCTCCTGCCCCAGCCAGGTGGAAAGATCCAGGCTCTGGGCATGAGCTGTCAGAATGTGGGGGGAGGGGCAGGTGCATGAGAAGCGGCTCCTAGGAGGTGGCTCTGTGGGGCACTGGAGCCGGGTGTAGCTGTGGGAGCCGGGGCCTGCCTTCCATGCTGCGTGTCTCTTGCAGGGATTGCTGTACGCTGCCTCACACTCGAGCGTAGTCAAGGTACCTGTGGCCAACTGCAGCCTGTACCAGAGCTGCAGGGACTGCCTCCTGGCCCGGGACCCCTATTGCGCTTGGAGCGGCTCGAGGTGTGCGTCCATCAGCCTCTACCAGCCGGAGGTGGCCTCCAGGTAAGAGCTCGTTCGGGCCCCTTTCCCTTGTCCCTCCTGGCGCACCCGCCTCCAAGTGTCTTTGCTTTAGACCCTCTGTGGAATCACCACACAGCCTCATTT
Source organism: Redunca redunca (assembly GCA_006410935.1). NCBI lineage: Eukaryota > Metazoa > Chordata > Mammalia > Artiodactyla > Bovidae > Redunca > Redunca redunca. The sequence continues at coordinate 394,260 of SJYQ01003397.1, read as the reverse complement.
GTGTCCGCTGTCTAGGCATCATTTTTTTTTTAATAATTGTATTTATTTATTTTTGACTATGCTGGGTCTTTGTTGCTATGCAGGCGTTGTCCTGGTTGTGGCGAGTCGGGGCTACTCTAATTGTGGTGCACAGGCTTCTCCTTGCAGTGGCTTCTCTTGCTGGGGAGCACGGGCTTCAGTGGTTGCGGCTCTCAGGCTCTAGAGCACAGGCTCAGGAGTTGTGGTGCACAGGTTGCTTCGCAGCAGGTGAGACGTTCCTGGACCAGGGACTGAAGCCGTTATCTCCTGCGTCGGCAGGTGGATTCTTCACCACTGAGCCAGCCACCAGGGAAGCCCTGGGCATAATTATTAATCAGCTCCCTTCCTGACTCTCAAAAGAGTTGTAATTCAGACAGTAAATTATGTTTGTCTTACCCATCTGTAAAGCAGGGATAGGATTTGGTAGTTAGTATGAAATGTCATAGCTGTGAAAAGATTTGCTGGAGAATGTGAACTGGCACGTGAATGTAGTTAAATAACAGAAAATAAGGGCTCCATAACAGTCCATTAACAGACCCATTAAGGGACTTCCCGGTGGTCCAGTGGTTAGAACTCTGCTCTTCCACTGCAGGGGACGAGGGTTTATTCCCTGATCAGGAAAGTAAGATCCCAAAAGTGGTGTGGCCAAAAACAAACCAATTAAAAATTGTTTTCAAAATAACTTATTTTGTCTAAGAAAACTTAGACAATAGAGATAAGCACAAACCAAATAAAAACTACCCAAATTTTACAACCTAGAGAGACTTAGATTTAATATATATCCTCCCAGATTTTTCCACATATGTGTAATATAAACAAAAATACTTTTTTTTTAAATTAAAAAAAAAAAGATTGTTTGGCTGCAGTTGGTCTTTGATCTTTGTTGTGACATGTGGGATCTAGCTTCCAGACCAGGGATCAAGCCCAGGCCCCCTACATTGGAAGCTAAGGGTCTTAACCACTGGACCATGAGGGAAGTCCCAAATACATACATTTTAAGTAAAAATTGGATCTGTCCTATTTGTAGTGTCTGTACTTCACTCAAGGGCATACCTGTTTCCAGTTTTATATTTTAAAACATCACATGTGTGTGTGTACACATATATATACCTGAAGGGACGCTCCAAAAAATGCCACCATTATTGTTGAATGGGTAATTGCGTTTTTTAAATTATATTTTAGCTCCATAAAGTTTTGTTTTGTTTTTAATACTTATGTATGTATTTGGTTATTCCAAGTCTTAGTTGCAGCATGTGGGATCCAATACCCTGACCAGGGATGGAACCTGGGCTCCCTGCATTGGGAGCTTGGACTCCTAGCCACTGGACCACCAGGGAAGCCTCTGATTGTGATTTTTGTAATGTTTGGTTGAGTTTGTGCTTGGTTGAGTTCTGTGTTTTCCAAAATTAAATCAATGCCTGTGCTTTGCTTTAAAAGAGACAGATATATGTTAATACATACAGATTTGGCTGCTCTTCCAGACGTTCTCTAGGGGCTCACTCTGCTTTTGTGATTAAGGAAGTATCACAGCAACTTTTATATGAAGTGAATACTGTGTAGACAGAGGAGATGCCAGCTCTGTCTACAGAGCCTCTGTACTGGGGAATTGTGAAGGGAGGCCGCCTGCCTTTCACCCCTGCCTTGGTCCTGGCGGTCCCTGAGCCCTTCCCCAGGCCCGCGTCTGCAGGGCTGTGTGACAGCACATAGTGCACGGAGAAGGAGGGGCAGGTGCAGGCTGGTGGGGTTTCCTGGCCCACCCCAGACTCTCTTTGGTCCCTAGGCCGTGGATCCAGGACATCGAAGGGGTCAATACCAAGAACGTCTGCAGCCCTTCCAAGGCCCGGGCGTCTGTACCAAAAGGTAAGGTGCCCCATCAAAAGGTGGCGGAAAGGCAGGGGCCAAATCTGCCTGGCAGGCTCCTGCAGCCACTGATGGGTGTAAATGCCTTTCCTCATTTGCTCATCCCTCTGGCCCCAGAAGCAGGGTCCTGTCAAGTGAGACCCACAGTTCCCAAAGTCCCCAAGCTGCCATTACAGCAACGAGGCACACAGCCTGGAGGGAAGTGGGTGAGTGAGCCTGGGGCGAGTGGAGACACCAGCCCCCCCTTGACCGGGAACTGCCTCTTCTGCCTGCAGGTGAGAAGCCCTGTGAGCAGGTTCATTTCCAGCCCCACACGGTGAACACCTTGGCCTGCCCCCTCCTGTCCAACCTGGCGACCCGGTTCTGGCTGCACAATGGGGCCCCCATCAACGCCTCGGCCTCCTTCCGCATGCTGGCCACTGGAGACCTGCTGCTGGTGGGCAGCCAGCACGAGCTGGGGCTGTTCCAGTGCTGGTCGCTGGAGGGAGGCATCCAGCAGCTGGAGGCCAGCTACTGCCCAAAGGTGGTGGAGGATGAGGTGGCCGGCAACGCGGACCAGAGCGGCAGTGTGCCCGTCATCATCAACACATCTCGGGTGAGCGCACCGGTGGGCGGCCAGGCCAGCTGGCGCATGGACAAGTCGTACTGGACGGAGTTCCTGGTGATGTGTTTGCTCTTCGTGGTCGCCGTGATGGTCCTCATCTTATTCTTCCTCCACCGGCATCGCGGCGGCATGAAGGTCTTCCTGAAGCAGGGGGAGTGTGCCAGCGTGCACCCCAAAACCCGCCCGGTGGTGCTGCCGCCTGAGACCCGGCCACTCAACGGCGTGGGCCCTCCTGGCACCTCGCTTGACCACCAAGGCTACCAGGCCCTGTTGGACAGCTTCCTGAGGCCCCGCGTCATCACGGAGTCAGAGAAGAGGCCACTGAGTATCCAGGACAGCTTCGTGGAGGTGTCCCCGGCATGCCCCCGGCCCCGGGTCCGCCTGGGCTCTGAGATCCGGGACTCGGTAGTGTGAGAGCAGACTTCTGGAGGCGGCCTTCCTTTAGGGGCCCCGAGCGCTCAGAGCCAGTTGACTGGACCTCTGCTCCTCCTTGTGGAAGAAGCCACGGTGTCCAGCCCTCAGGAGCGACAGAGGCCGCTGCCAAGTAGCAAGGCCCCCCACCCCCCTCTACCCCAGATGGCCATGTCCCTGTGGGTCCTGGCTGAAGATGGAGGCCTGCCCGAGTGAGCAGATGCTCCTTAAGTGAACTGAGCCCTTTGTTTAAAAACAGTCGAAAATGTGAAACAGGAAAAGAAAGACAAGATGACGCCACACATGGCCAGCCCAGTGCCCGGCTCCAGCTTCCAGATTGGAAGGATGCATCCAAAGTGGCTGTGAGACGAGCTGGAAATGGCGCACCAACTGGCCTCTTCCGCCTTCCCCTGCTGTCACAGGCTGACCCTGCTCACTGCAGAGACAGGGGCCAGCTTGGGCTCCAAGGGGTCCAGCCTCCTCAGCTGGCCAAGTCCTTGCAGCCATCATCCTGTCACCTCAGGGACCAGAGGGCCATGCTGGCCCCGCAGCCCTCCCGAGGCCCTGGGCTCAGGCCCACCTCCTCCTGGACTTTTCTGGCCTGTATCAGGCTGTGGCCACATTAGAGCGACAGGGCAGCGCCAGTCCAGAAGAGTCTATGTCAGTGAACATCATCCCCCGGAATTCTAGGAAGAGACTGCTGCCTGCCTTCCTCCAGCCTACAAACCTGTGTCCCTTTTTCCCATACCTGCCCTGGCCTTCAGACCCAGCCCCCAGTTCATCCCTACACCTGCAACCTCCACTCTTAAGGGACAAATAAGCCCATGCACCACTGATAACTGCCCAGCACAGGGACCCTGAGTTTATGTGGGTTTTATATATATATTTTTTTTAAATAAAAATGCACTTTACTTTTTTTTTTAAAATAAAATCTAAAGAATTGAAATTGAATCCTGGGCCCTTCCTCTTAAAGGACGGTGGCTTTTTGAGGTTGGTCCAGTTCTCTTGAGTTCTGGGAGGTTCTAGGCTGCCCCTTTCGGGTGCTAGGCTAACGCCAACCCAGCCTGGCTGACCACTTCTCTCTTTTTTTCTTGTTTTTGGCTGTGCTGGGTCTTCGTTGCTGTACAGGCTTTTCTCTAGTTGTGGCAAGTGGGGGCTACTCTAGATGTGGCACACCGGCTTCTCACTGCAGTGGCTTCTCTCGTTGCAGAGCGTGAGCGCTAGGGCTCATGGTCGTGGGCTTCAGTAGTTGTGGGCTCTAGAGCACGGGCTCAGGAGCTGGGGTGCCTGGGCTTAGTTGCTTCGCAGCATGTGGGATCTTCCAGGATCAGGGATCGAACCCGTGGCTCCTGCATTGGCAGGCAGATTCTTTACCACTGAGCCACCAGGGAAGCCTGAGTCAGGTTTGTAAAGTGGGTAAGGGAGAGGATTTGTTTACTTGAGTCCCTTTACTCTGCACCCCTGGTTCGGTTCAGGGATGGGGTGCAGGGGAAAAGGTCTTGGCTTTTCTTGTTTTGACTTGAAAAGCACCTTTATTTTCCAAATGATCACACAGTGAAACTGACTTTTTTCATTTAGTACACAGGTCTATGAGTTTTAACACATGTAGAAGTTCATGTACCCACCACCATCAGGATACAAGAGTCCCACCCTTCATGCTCCTCTTCATAGCCCCTCACAAGAGAGGGTGGGACAGGCAGATACAGTCTGACTTCCTGCTGTCTCCTTTGCATGCATGCTTAGTTGCTCAGTTGCGTCCAAATCTTTGCGGTCCCATGGGCCGTAATCCACCAGGCTCCTCTGGCCGTGGGATTCTCCAGGCAAGAATACTGGAGTCGGTTGCCATTTCCTACTCCAGGGGATCTTCCTGACCCAAGGCTTGAACCTGGGTCTCCTGCATTGCAGGCAGATTCTTCACCATATGAGCCATCAGCCATCCCCTTTAAGTCCTACTTATCCCCAGGGTGACTGAGGGCTCATATATATATATAAGTCCACTCCTTCACACCAGTAATTCTAGTATTGCACAAAGGCTCAAAACTTCTAAACCTTTATTATTGATTAGTAGAAACACAAATAGAGCAATGACAGTGAGAAGGGGAAAGGCCCTGACATGAAGGGCCCTCCACAGCCCCGGGCAAGACTGCACAGTGCCAGCTCCAGGCTGGGCCAGCTTGGCCGGTGCTGACAACACGGGGGGTAACCGTGACCACAGCTCAGCAGTGGACATTCTTCAACAGGGTGCTGCTACACACGCTGTGGCTCCCATCACAGTACAATCTTAAAGGAACTGAACAAGAGAAGAGTGTGTTGGGGCTTTCTGCTGAAAGAGGAGGGTAGGGACTGAACCCTAAGTTTCCCCTCCCCCAAGATCCCTTGGAATGGGCTGTGAGTCCCCTCTAGAAGAAGAGCTACTGTAATATATTCAGAGGAAGCAGGAGGCCTTTTCCTACCCCAGAGACCACCTCCAGAAATAACGTCCCAGACCTGGTGCAGCAGGTGAGGACCACAGTCATACCTGGCAAAATCTGGTGAGCGGGAGATGACATGCTGGAACTCGGAGAGGTTGATGGTCCCATCCCTATCAATGTCGGACTCCTCTAGGATCTGGAAAGGGGAAGCTTCAAGGCCAAAGCCCAAGCTTTCCCCGCCTGCTCCCCGGCCCAGCCCACCCACCNTCCTCAAAGGAGCTACCCTGAACTTTCTCCCCCTTAGGCCCTACCTCATTCGCAGTGGCATTATTTTTTGCCAAGAGAAGCCTAGGAGCTCAGGTGTGCGGCCACATAAAGCTGGCTAGGAAAGGGGTTCCAGCCCCAGTTCAAATCCTCTGACTCAAGAATGTCGTCTTAGGCAAGTTTCACTGTCCCCATACCTCCCTCGTGAGGGTTACAAAGGAAACGTAGACAACCCTTCAGCAGAGCATGGAAACTGCTCAGTAAGCGTTAACGGCTACGGTAGTATTCAGATAAAGGAGGAGTCAGAGGGCTCCCCAAGGTTTCTCTGGCTTTGCCAGCAGACAAAGCAGCCCAGAACTACAGCCGGACTGGGGCAGGAAGTTCCGTTTGGCAGAAGCCAGGGGAGCGGGGTCAAAGAGCACCCAACTCCGGCTGGAGGCTGCTCCGCGGTGCACCGCTGGGGCCGCCGGCGCGAGATGGGAGGGCGTGCCGGGAAGAGGGCACAGCCGAGGGCCCGGAGCCCCGGCCTCCAGTTCTGGCTCAGCTGCTGGCCTCATGCAGGCCCCTGCTCCTCCCGCTGGCGGGACCTCAGTTTGCCCATCAGTAAGACGGAGCCTCCCCAGTTCCGGAAGCCGTTCCGAGAGCATCCCGGAGGTGAGGTTCGAAACAGCACTTACAGAAGGATCTCCTGTTTGGTCAGGAACGTCAAGTCCTGGAAGGCAAAACGAGAGAGGAGGGTCAACAGGCCGCCCGGGGCCAGAGGCCGCGCCCACCCGCCCGGCCGCGGCTCGGGGACCGTCCTCTCCCGAGCGCAGGCCGCGCGCAAACTCCCTGGGGACCGGCGTCTCGCGCACCTGGTACTCGGCCAGCAGCTCCTTGGACAGGCGACTGCCCGAACCCCCCATCGCTGCCGCTCTCACACAGCTGCGCCAACTTGTCTCGGGACGCTGGCAACTTTCTCACTTCCGCCCTCGGGCCGCGTCACCACCCGGTGCCCGCGGCAACCGCTCCTGGGGCCACCGCCCCCCGGGCCCGCCCCCTCCTTAAGGCTCCCAGGCGTTCCCAGCCCGGTTCAGCCGGTTGGCTCCCAGCTCCGGGCGGTCCCTGGCGAGCTGGAGGCGGGGCCCGAGGCGGGGCCTGACGCTCCGAGGCGGGGCCCAGGCCTCACGGCCCCGCCTCCAGGGTGGGCGGGCCGGGCCGGGCAGTCTTCGCGCTCTGGCGTGCAGGCCGCGCATGCGTTGAGGGCGCCACGACCCCGCGTTGGCCCCGGTAGGAGTTTGGGGGATGTCGCGCGGTGTGTCCGCTTCACCTGCAGTAGGTGTCAGGGGTGGTAGCCGGCCTTGGGCGGAGTCCGGGGAGTGTTTGGAGCCGGGATTACCGAGAAACCTCGTGGCTCACTGAGTGGCCCGTGGCGATCGGCTGCCATCTTTGTCCAGCTAGGGCTTTTCCACCCGGACGTTGCCATTCCTCACCTGCCGTACTAGTTGGAACTCTCATGCCACGTCTGCAGAAATTACCATAACCTTGCTGCCTGCTGAGGCTGTTTATTGAGGGCCCACCGAGTCCCAAGCGCTGTGCATAATTAGCTTCAATTCTTAAATCTTTGCAAGGTGAGTTACTGTTTTCCAAAGGGGGAAATACAAAGGCTCACTGGAGTTCAGTGACTTATCTGTGTGTGTGTGTATGTGGGTGTGTGCGTTTAGTCGTGTCCGACTCTTTGCGGCCCCATGGACTGTAGCCTGCCAGGCTCCTCTGTCCATGGGGATTCTCTAGGCAAAGAATACTGGAGTGGGTTACCATACCCTCCTCCAGGGGATCTTCCAGCCTAGGTATGGAACCCACCAAGTCTAGAGATTTGTCTAGACTCCAGCTTTTAAAAAGCCGTGGCTCCATTCTAAGGCCCTTTTCAAGGATCCCCACTGCTGTACTCCTCTCCCCAGCCTGCATGCTGCCCTGTGACCTGCTCCCAGACTGCATACTGGGGGAGTAGGAATTGAAACTGAACTATTTGCTCTTGTCCCCTCTCAACCTCTAAGACAATGCTTGACATATGCATGGTACACTCTCAGTTTGTATTGAATGCATGCATGAATGAGTATTCCGAAAGCTAGGGGTTACAAGCTACTGAGTGGAGGAGGTAGTGAGATTCGTTATTTTTTATTGTTGTTTTCTACTTTAATACGGTATAACAGACAAAATATAGTTCTTGATTCTTTTAATTCATTCCACTAGCTGATCTTTGTAAAGTCTAAATATGAGCATGTCACTCTGTTTAAAACCATTAAGGAGTTAAATACCCAAACCAACCCCTGTAATTCCACTTCAACCTCTCTTTCTCTCTCTGCCAGTCTCCTCAGGCTTTCTGGGTTTCAGCCTTTATGGGTTCTCCGTTCCTCTTCCATCTTATCCTCAGGGAATCCTTTCCTGATTTCCTAGACTAGATTAAGAATCTGTATTACACTCACAGAGGATCCAGTGCTTTCCTTGACAGCGTCTGTCATGTTTGCCATCTATATTTACATGTGTGATGATTGGATTAATGTCTTTTTCTCCTGCTAGACTGCAAACTCCATGAGGAGCAGTGGGAATCATGATTTTCAGACACAAGGTGTGGCAGTTGTTGAGTGAATGCTTTTGCTGAGTAACTTTAATTTTCCCAGCACTCAATAGTGATAAGGTGATCGTCGGAGAATGACTTAGTAAGACTCATTATATCAACCTGTGAGTCCCACCACTGCGGAAATATTACCTTCCAGAAAGTAGAGGCTACAGAGCAGTGGGAACACCAAAGCCAGTCAAAGCGACTGGAGTGTATAGTCTCTTGACAATAGACTCCTGTCCAAGAAAGAGCTGGTCTTCAGTTAATAAAAGGCAACAAACAAGAATCTGCCTGCAATGCAGGAGACCCAGGTTTGATTTCTGCATCGGATGATCCCCCGGAGAAGGGATAGGCTATTCACTCCAGTATTCTTGGGGTTTCCTGGTGACTCAGCTGGTAAAGAATCTGCCTGCAATGCAGGAGACGTGGGTTTGAGCCCTGGGTTGGGAAGATCCCCTGGAGAAGGGATAGGCTACTCACTCCAGTATTCTTGGGGTTCCCTGGTGACTCAGCTGGTAAAGAATCCACCTGCAATGCAGGAGACGTGGGTTTGAGCCATGGGTTGGGAAGATCCCCCGGAGAAGGGAACGGCTACCCACTCCAGTATTCTGGCCTGGATAATTCCATGGACTGGATAGTCCTTGGGATCGCAAGTCACACTTTGTTTAAACGAACAAGAAGCTGTCATGATGTCTCCTATGCTAGACTCAGAAGACAGAACACCAGCCAGTGAGTGCACATCCTTGGACTTCAGGGTGAGACTGCATCTTTTTATGGTGAAGGTGTGGGACTTGATACTGCCCCGCCATGGTGGCCAGCTGTGATGTAGATTGCTCAGCCACCTCCCTTTACTTTGAACCCTTCTTCAATGACCAATCTTTTGATTATAATTTTGATTCCTGGTAAATTTTTGTACAGAGGAAGGCCTATAGCAACCAGCCACCAAGAACATTTTGTGCTCTTTGCCATGTTTCTCATTATAAATAAATCAGCATTCTGAGTCATCTAGCAGTCCCTGGTGAGCTTGCTTAACATATTGTCCTTCCTGTGTTCAATAAACCCTTGATAACAGTGATAAAAGTGAGTGACTGATTAAAAATAGCTCCTGGTATTTATTTTCCAAGACATTTCTTTCCCTGCTTGTCATACCATTTATTTCCCTCTTCCTCTTTCCCTTGAGACATTAGATAGTGTGGCCACCAAGGTGTGTCTGAGGTGGTGGTGGTTTAGTTGCTAAGTCAGGTCCGACTCTGTGACCCCATGAACTGTAGCCTGCCAGGCTCCTCTGTCCATGGGATAGCCCAGGCAAGAATACTGGAGTGGGTTGCTATTTCCTTCGGGGGATCTTCCTGAGCCAGGGATTGAACCTTGGTTTCCTGCTTGCTTCCCTAAGCCACCAGGAAGCCCATGTCTGAGGTGGTGCTATTTGCTCTGAGACTTAAACGAGATAGGCGTGTGAAGACACTCTGGGAGAAGGGTAATTTAGACCGAAAGAATAGCACCAAAGCCTTGAGCAGGAACAGGTTTAGGAAGAATGAGGAGCAGAGTGGGTGAGGGGAAGAGTGGTCTGAGAGGAGGTGAGGGGGAGACACAGCTAAGCCTTGAGAGCCCAGAGCCCATGCTGTGGAAATGGGTTGTGTTCTAGGGGCTCAAGGTCACATCATCCCTAGTGAATGGAAGAGTCCGAATTCAAACATCTTGTCAGCCTCCAAAATCAGATCTCTCACCTTCCTGCCAGGATGATACCCACCACACAGGCTTGTTGTGAGGGTCACCTCAGTAAACTTGGAAAGCCCCCAGCCCATGCCTGGCATAGTAGAGACATGGGGCCTGTGTTCCCTTCCTCCTGGTTTTCCTATGAAGATTCAGTCCTGTCACCTGGTCACTATGATTTGTTATTCTCAGTATTCCTCTTTATTACTAGGTATTGTTTTTTGCCTCTTAGTTCACTTGAATATCTTTCCTGGTGGCTCAGATGGTAAAGAGTCTGCCTGCAGTGTGGGAGACCCGGGTTCCATCCAGGGAAGAGCCCCCTGGAGAAGGAAATGGAAACCCACTCCAGTTTTCTTGGAGCCTGGAGAATCCCAAGGACTCAGGATCCTGGCCGGCTACAGTCCAGGGGATTGCAAAGAGTCAAACACGACTGAGCGACTTCAATTCTTTCTTTCTATTCTTTCACTTGAATATCAGTATAACCATACCCACTTTCTATTGATTCTGTTGATTGATATGTCTTTATTCATATTTTTAGTCTTTTGGTACCATCTTGGCCCTGGGTCCTTGGTCCTAGCCCCTGGGTCTTAATGTTATTGTAAATTTCTGTCTAGCCCAGACTTCAACCTTGACCTCCAGGTTTGACTGTCCAGCATCGTGCACCTCTTCTCTTGAAACCCAGGTGACATCTCAAGCTCAGTAATGAAAGCTGATCTCTTGATCTCTCCCTTCCTCTAGTCACCTGTTCCTGGCCGCACCCCATCTCCACCCTCTCCATCTCTGTAAATGCCATTGCAGGGCCTGGTTCCCGAAGCTGAGTCACTCCCAGTTCTTCCTTTTCCCTCAGTCTTCACAGTCAGCATGTCAGCAGGCCCTGTCAGTTCTGTCTCTAAAACTTGACCCATATCCCCAGCTCCTCCTAACTCTGTTGCCATCTGTGTTGTCTAGTCACCTCACTGCTCACTTAGCCACCAGAGTGGCCTCCACAGTGGTCTCTGCTTCCCCTCTGCTCCCCTACAATCCATTCTCCACATAACAGAAAAAAGTTTATAAAATATCAGACAGTCCTGGACTTCCTGGGTTCAATCCTTGGTCAGAGAAGTTCCACATGCTGTGTGGTGTGGCCAAAAAATAAAATATCAAATGATCCTTCTGTTTAGAACCTACCAGTGATTTCTTACTCCATTTAGAATAGAATCCAATGGCATGGGGTGGGAGGTGGGAGGGGATTCATGTTTGGGAACGCTTGTACACTCGTGGTGAATTCATGTCAATGTTTGGCAAAACCAATACAGTAATGTAAAGTAAACTAAAGTTAAAATAAAAATTTTAAAAGAAAAAAAAAAAAAAAAAGAATAGAATCCAAGTTCCTGTCCATGATGCATAAGGCCCTGCAGCTAATCTGGCCTCCACCTTCCTCTCCAGCTTCTCTGGTTGGGGCGGGGCGGGGGTCCTCTCCCCTTTGCCGGCCATACCCCAGTAACATTGCCTCCTTTCTGTTCCTAGAACAGGCCAACCAGCTGCCTGCAAGACTCGTGGCCTTGGACTTCTGGGTTCTTTTGCCTGGAGAACACTTAGCTCTTCATTGCAGGCCTCTTCTTATCCTTCCTGTCTTAGCTCAGCTGTCACATCCCTCTTAGAGAAATGGGATGCCCTGGTCCCACCGCTCAGTCACCCCCTGTTTTATGACTTGTTTCCCACAGAATGCTGTCACCACAGGTAGTTAATGTTTTCCTTTTGCTTATCATCTAACTTCATCCCAGGATGTAAGTTCCATAAGGATATGGACTTGGTTCTCTTTATTTGCTGCCATGTCTTCATTGTCTCATACACAGCAGTTACTTCCTAAATACTTTGATATTTGTGGCTCAGCAGAACTTGGACCAGGGTGCACAGAAGAGGTGGCCCTAGATTGTCAACAGTGGGGTTGAAGTGGGTTGATTCTGAATGAATGAATGAGAGACACTTAAGTGAATGTTGTTGAGTTGCTTAATCGTGTCCGACCCCGTGGACCGCAGCATGCCAGGCTTCCCTGTCCTTCACTATCTCCTGGAGTTTTTTTAAATGCATGTCCATTGAGTCAGTGATGCCATCCTACTTAGGTTTAATTCGGCAAATTGTTGGATTTCTTAAATCTATTTTGAGAATCAATTAAATTGTTTTGAATTGTGGCAAAATACACATGAAATTTACCATCCTGACATTTAAAAAATTTGTTAAAAAAAATGTAGCATAAACTTTAAAACCTTAACCATTTCCGAGTGTATAGTTCAGTAGTATTAAGTATATTCACATTATTTGGTAGCCCAGTCTCCAGAACTTTTTTCTTCTTGCAAAACTGAAACTCTGCGCCCATTAAACAGCAAACAGTTTCTCATTTCCCCCTCCCTCCAGCCCTTGGGAACCACCATTCTACTTTCTGTCTCTATGAATTTGAGCATTTTTTTTTTAAGTTAATTTACTTATTTGGTTGCACTGTGTCTTAGTTGTGGCATGTGGGATCTAGTTCCCCAACCAGGGATCCACCCTGGGCATCCTGCATTGGGAGTGCAATGTTGCAGCCACTAGACCACCAAGGAAATCCCAGAATTTGAGCACTTTAGGTACTTTGTATAAGTGAAATCATAAATAACTTGTCCTTTGGTGACTGGCTTATTTCAGTTAGCATAAAGTCCTCAAGGTTCATCCATGTTGTAGCCTTTGTTGGCATTGCCTTCTTTTTAAGGCTGAATAACATTCCATTGCCTGTATAGGCCACCTCTTATTTATCCGTTTATCTATTGATGGATACTTAAGTTGCTTCCACCTCTTGGCTACTGTGAATAATACTGTTCTGAACACAGGTGTATAAATACCTCTTTGAGACCCTGCTTTCAGTTCTTTTGGGTATACCCCCAGAACTGGAACTGCTGTATCACATAGTAATTTTATTTTTATTTTTTTGAGGAGCTGCTCTGCTGTTTTCCATAGCAACTGTATCACTTTACATTCCCACCAATAGTGCCTAAGGGGTCCAATTTCTGCATATCCTTGCCAACACCTACCTGTTATTTTCTGTTTTTGATGGTAGTCACCCTAAAAAATGTCAAGTGGTATCTTACTGTGATTTTGGTTTTATTTCCTTACTTAGTGATGTTGAGCATCTTTTCATATGCTTGTTGGCCATTTGTATATCTTTGGAGGAGTGTCCTAGACTCACTTTTAATTGAATAATTTAAGACTTTGTATTTTACTTATGCTTAGTAAATTATGCATAAATTATGTATAAATTTTTATGCTTAGTAAATTAAGTATAAAATTTAAGCTCAAGTTTAAAAAAAATGTTTATTATGGTAAAAAATGCAAAAGTTTTACCATCTTAGCCATCTCTAAGTGTGCAGTTCAGTCTTGTTACCATCTTAAACATCTCTGAGCATACAGTTTAGTAGCATTAAGTATATTCACATTACTGTGTTGCCAATCTCTGGAATATTTTTACCTTACAAAACTGAAACTCTATACCCATTAAACTCAGCTTGACTTTTAACAAAACATTGTTTTGTATGTTTTTCTGTTTTATTAATGTAAAGTTTCTGGACCAGGAGAGCTGAGGGTACCCATGCTTGTGCTGAGGCAACTCAACTGAGGTAAACCTTCTTCTGAAGTCCCCTGTGGACCAACAGCAGGTCATGTCCCTGACCCCTTGGGTCCCCTGGGCTTCAGGGACCCAGTGGAGATGAAGACTGACACCTATTTCCACCTTAAAGAATTGGCTCTGGGCACTCATGATTGGCCATCCTCACCCAGGTGGTTGTGTGCATGGCCATTTGGAATTACTGCACAACAGTGGAAAAGCTGTTCCCGTAAAAGGAGTAGTAAGCTGTGAAGCCATGGCCACTCTCAGGCACTGGAACGCTGGTGCAGTTTTCTGGAGGGCAGTTTGTCAGACTGTGTATTGAAAGCCTGAGCCATGAGCCTCTTCTGAACCCATGGTCAACGAAGATTTTATTTTAAATGAAAATAAAGTATCTGCAAAGATAGATACACAGGATGTCCATCACAACATCGTATATGGTAGTAAGAAGTCAGAAAAAACTAAATGTATAAGAGTTAAAGATCAGTTAAAAAAAAAACAAAACAAGTTCTAGGACTTCCCTGGTAGTCCAGTGGTTAAGACTGGACAATGCAGGGAGCATGGGTTTGATCCCTGGTTGGGGAACTAAGATCCTGCATGCCTCATGGCATGGCCAAAAAAAAAAAATCAAGGTCTATCTACATATGAATATGAGGCTACGTATATAAATTGTGATTTTTCCCTGGGCATTGGAATAAGTGTTGTAATTTATCTGTATTTCTTCTCTCCATTAAGAAAGTTTACTCATTATGTGTAATTTTTAGAAAGAGAAAGAATTTGATTTATATCTTTAATTCAGCAAAAATGTATGCTAACCTGCAGGTGATAGAATTGTGAGTGATTTCTGTGTTTTCAAAATATTTTACCAAAAGCATATATTACTTTTGAAATCAGAACAAAGAGTAAAGTTTATTTAAAAATTAAAATAGGGGAGTTCCCTGGTGGGCTAGTGGTTAGGATTCTGGGCTTTCACCGCCATGGCCCAGGTTCAATCCCTGCTCGAGGAACTGATCCTGCAAGCTGAGTGGCGCAACCAAATAAATTAATAAATAAAACAAATAAAAATCTCACATGCTGCAACTAAAGATCCCACATGCCACAACTAAGATGGAAAACCACTTGTGCTGCAACTAGGACCCCAAACAGCCAAATAAGTAAATAAAAATACTTTGTGTGTGTGCATTAGTCGCTCAGTTGTGTCTGACTCTTTGCAACCCCATGGACTGTAGCCCACCAGGCTCTCCTGTCCATGGAATTCTCAGGCAAAAATACTGGAGTGGGTTGCCATTTCCTTCTCCAAGATATCTTCCTGCCCCAGGGATGGAACCCAGGTCTCCTGCATTGCAGGCAGATTCTTTACCATCTGAGCCACCAGGGAAACACCCAAAAAAGATTAAAAAAAATAAAAATACATAAGTAAAATGTAGTGAGTTTATTATTGAAAAATAAAATCTTTAGAAATGGGATGGCATCATGTATTTTTCACCTTATGATTGTTTCAGGTCAGCCCTATGGCTATTCCACATGCTTCAAATGAAACTTCCTATTTGCTGCCTTCAAACAAGGAGGACTGGGAAGGGCAGGGCATTCCTGACTTTGTCTACGGGCAGGAGGAACTCGTGATGGAAGGGGTTCAGTGGCCAAGGGGCACGCTCAGCCTCCTGAACACGCTGCCACTGTCTCACTTTGACTCTGCCCTCTGCTCAGCCTGGAGGCAGCGGATGGAGCTGGGGCTGTTCCGATACCCACTAGGGGAGCTGCCGACCCAAACCCTCCCTGGGACCGTGGGTTTTGTGGCTCAGCTAAACGTGGAACGAGGTGTGCAGAGAAGGTGCCCCCAGAACATCAAGAGTGTGAGGCAGGAGTTTGACCCTGAACAGTTTAACTTCAACCAGATCCGTCCAGGAGAGGTTCTTTTTCGTCTGCACCGGAAGCAGGATTGCCCTGGCACTGTCCAGCAAGAGGACATCCTGGTAGTGATCAATGTCAGCCCCTTGGAGTGGGGGCACGTGCTGCTGGTGCCCGAACCTGCCCGAGGGCTCCCCCAGCGCCTGCTGCCCGGGGCACTGCGGGCCGGGGTCGAGGCTGTACTGCTGAGCTCACACCCAGGCTTCCGCGTGGGCTTCAACAGCCTGGGCGGCCTGGCCTCGGTGAACCACCTCCACCTGCATGGCTACTACCTGGCTCACCGGCTGCCCGTGGAGGGGTCCCCCAGTGAACCCCTGGACCCTCAGGGCCGTCTGCATGTGCTCCAGGCCCTCCCAGCTCCTGGCTTCCTCTTTTACACCAGTAGGCCAGGGCCTGACTTGGAAACCTTGATAAGCAGGGTGTGTCGGGCCACTGACTACCTGACTGACTGTGAGATTGCTCATAACTTGTTTGTTACCCGGGGGGCCCCACCTGGAAAGACATCATCTTCCTCAGCTCTTTCAGGAGTCCGGGTCATTCTGTGGCCCCGGAAGCCCAGCTTTGGGATAAAGGAAGGTGAGGCATTCAACGTTGCCCTCTGTGAGCTGGCTGGGCACCTCCCGGTCAAAACGGCCCAAGACTTCAGCAGCCTGACAGAGGCGGCAGCTCTGGCTCTCATCAGAGAATGTCTGCTGCCCCCAGCCCAGGCAGAAGATGTGCGGGCGGCGCTGGTGGCCTTGATAGCCCAGGAAGAAGAGTAATCCTCCCAGCAGTATTTATTCTAACTGATCCGGAGAACTGTCCATCGTGGTGCTGTGAGCGCATTCATGAATGCCTTCTCACTGGTTTCAGCATAAGGGGAGGGATAAAGAACTGGTAAGTTGTCTCTTTAAAGAGGGAGATTGTTGGAATAAATGGCACGAATGAGCCCTCTTGGATGTATCTGCCACTTTTCACCTTGCTTCTTGGACAAGCCCCAGGGATGTCAAATCTGTTACTAAGAAGAGAGTATGTGCAGGAGTTACACGCTCCTGACTCTATATGCTGACTTTAAGTGTTAGCAAAGTGATAGTTTATCACTTGTTCTGTTCTTGCCTCTGCTGGTTCTGCCTCTGCCCACCACTGAGTTGTGTTTCTTCATTCTGCTCCTGTATTCATCCCCTCCATCCATATACTGTATTTGTAGGACATATTTTGCCTACCTGGGCACCTTGAATTTCCTCCAGCCCCAATGCTGAGCTAAGTGTTCTTCACATACATTATTTCATGTGAGAACACAGTGTCCTCACAACTTGAGTGTTGCACATTCTTTTAATAGCCACATTTAGCAGATGAAGAGATGGAGGCTGACCGAAGTTTAGTAACCCATCCAAGGTCAAGTAGCTCAAAAGTAGTGGAGTCAGGAGAGCGACACAGGCAGTCAAGACACCATGAAGCTGAGCTGGGGCTGTGCACCTGTGACCATCATGTTAATAAAGTCTCCTTGAGATGAGGCAGAATACACATCACAACCCATTTCATAAGAAAGTTTAATCTTGAAATTCCTCTGAACATTTTGGTCACCCTCAACCTGCCTGTTTTTGGCAATTGCAGTAATTTTAGCTCAGTGCCTCTCTCTACAAGCCTTTGCAAATACAGTCTCTAGAAACATCACTTTATTTTGCTTGCTTACTCTGAAGGGAGTGCAGTGACCATTATAGCAAAGTGGACTTTGAGTGCCTAAGGTGGTGAGTCCAAATACCAGGATTTCCCTAGCTTTCCCTTAGGACTGATATTCAGAGGAAAGCCTTCTGGCCCCAAATAAATCTTTACACAAAAGTTAAAAGGTAGGTTTTTTTTTATGGTGGTACTTCTTAGCCATGTATACTTTGTGAATCGTCAAGAAAGGGATTTATGGAAGCCTTTTCTAAGCTTAAATATGGAACACTTAGGAGCTGCTTTGTACCCAGGGCCCTGGGCTTTGAGCACAGTAGGACCGTAAAAAGGGGTGATCCAGCTCAGGGCCTTTCCACCTCTGCTTGCTTTTTGTTTGTTTATATGTTTGTTTCTTGCTTTTTGATGGAGGGCCTTTTGTCCTAAGAGGTGTTGGTCTTGAGCTAATGGGAAACCTTGAGTTTTTAAATTGAGGGGTAACAAATTTGCATTTTAGCTCTGATGGATGGATGAAGAAGGGAAGACAGGGAATCCAATTAAGATCCTGCTGAATGTTGGCAATTCAGGCAAGCAATGATGATAGTTCAGGTACTAGAACAAAATATTTGTCTAAATAGTGAGAAAAGTGCATCCTGTAAGGCAAGGACTCCAAAACATTTTAAGGAGGAGGTAATGGAGTATCATACACTGAAGGAGGATCCAGAAATCTAGGAATCAGGAAATGTCCATGTCTTTTTAAAGGAGAGAAAAATTTTAAGTGTCCTTTAGATGTAGGCACATGGTATAATCTTAAAGTGACAAATCTGGGCTGAGTTTGNCTCAGGTACCTTTTTCTGTCAACTTTTCCATATTGTGCGCTGAGCTCAGTCTACCTAAACAACCAGTGCTGTGGCTGGACCAGCTGTTGTGTCTTAAGATTACAACATGCCCTTCAATGACCTCAGCTTTGGCTGGGGGTGGGTGGAAGTTTATTACTTATAGGACCTGAAAATTACACAGCCCACCTGAGGCCACACAGCAAGGCCATGGCTAGAGAGTTGCAAGGGCCTGGAGTTCTACTTTTACTGGGTTTGAACACTGGGGCCTGAGTTTTTTTTGGGGGGGTAGGGGGCGCAGGTTTGAGGGCTCACTCTTTATTGGTGAACTCAATGGGAATTTATTTGTTTATTTTGTGTTTCAATGGGAATTTAAAGCACAGGAAGAGAAAAAGCAAGTGGCCCAAGTGGTTAATTATTGAAGTCAACCATGATCTCTAAAACAAAGGTGCCTCAGTGGGGTGGCTGGAGCCTGGCTTTTTAT
Source organism: Redunca redunca (assembly GCA_006410935.1). Lineage (NCBI taxonomy): Eukaryota > Metazoa > Chordata > Mammalia > Artiodactyla > Bovidae > Redunca > Redunca redunca. Next base: position 375,907 of record SJYQ01003397.1, on the reverse strand, counting down.
CTAGTTGTGTGGCTGGCAGTGTGTTTATTGAAGACAGCCACCTTCAAAGTGCGTGCCTTGGCAAGCAAAGCTTAAGTCAGTCACTTGTATTACAAAAAAAAAAAAAGGAAACCCAGCTGTCAGGTTTACTCTATACTCCCTCCTCCTTTAGTTCCCTCCTGGCTCCCTACTCTCCTTTTTGTTTGTTTATTTCATCATGACAATGAAACTGCTCACAAATATACCAGTGACTTCATCAGTGCTAGGCATAAATGACTCTCAACACTTTAGCTTGTCTAATACTTCTCAGCATTTGACCTTATCTGCATTCTTGAAATTCTCCCTTGACCCTTACAGGTTATTATTGTTCATTAATACACAGATTATAGTTCAAGGAATCTAATTGATGACTGCACTCTGTTTCACTATCACTGGGTTGAGCTTCAAAATTTTGAGCAATGAAAATGTGCTCATGGCGTTGTGCTGCTTAAAATTCTTCATTGCTTCGCTGTTCTGAGATACACTCCAGAATCCCTAAACGGGACATGGTCTTGACCCAGGGGACCACTCACCTCTCTTTATAGGACTGGCTTTCTGTTTCCTCTCTGGGCTTCCCTTCTTCCTCCGATACCTTAAGTATTGTAGATTTTTACAGTTGTGCCCTGGCTCTTTTAATCTCATTTTGCATATTTCCCTGCCTGATACCAGGTGGCTTCAACCACTCCTGCTGTTGGCTTATGACTTCCAGTTCTCTCATGTCCAGGCCATGTTCTTCTGAACTCTGTCGTCAGTTGTTCACTAGACATCACTGTTGGGCTGTCGCACAAGTTCCTCAAGCTCAACATGTACAAAATAGAATTCATCATTGTTCCCTGACAATTTCATTCTTCTATTTTTGCTATATCCCTGAATGTTCCCACCAACCACCTACTCAAAAAATACTGACTCTCAACCTATTTCTTAACCCAGTATTTAGTTCCTTACCAAGTACACCTATTTGGCCTTCTTAAAGTATTTCTCAAGTCTCTCTCCTCTTCTGCTCTCATTGTCCCTGCCTGAGTTCAGACTGCCTGAATTCCTGACAGCCTCTTCCCTGATCTTTCCACCTCTGGTCTTGTGCCAAAATTTACTGTTAGTGAACCAGGTAACTGAACCATGTTCGTTTACCTGATGCACAGCAAGCCAGTGCTGAAACCTTGAGGTCTGCAGCAGAGAAAGTGTTTATTCACAGGCAGCCAAGCAAGGAGACTTGAGAACAAATCTCAAATCAGCATCCTTGAAGGAGAGGCTTAGAATATTTATGGGGTAAAGAAGCAACAAGGGGGACTTCCTGGTGGTCTGGTAGCTAAGACTCCATGCTCCCAATGCAGAGGACCCGGGTCTAGTTCCTGGTTGGGGAACTAGATTCTGCGTGGCACAGCTAAGACCCAGGGTAGTCAAATAAATAGGTATTAAAAAAAGAGAAGCAGGGTGGTTTGAAGCTTCAGGAAAAGTTATTGATGGTTAGAAAAAGGTGAAGTAATTGGAGCTCTGCACAGGGGTATCTGAGTTATGTGGTTCTTCATGGGGTGCACGTTCAGAAAATGATGGGCAGCATTAGCATGATCTCAGGATGGAGATTTTGGCCCTTGACAATGAAAGGGCATTCATTGGACACTTATACAGGCCCAGTTGAATGGTCAGGGGTCTCCACTGGCTTGAACTGGGCAAAACTAGCCCCATGGCCTGAACAGCAACTTAAGCAACTGTCACTACACTGACCCCTGCTCAGAAGTGTTGTCTACAGGGAGCAGTTAAAGGAATCATGTGAGATACTGTCTAGGCTGTGAAGCTGGGAGGGTATGCACTTTGCAGAAACAATTAACGCATGCTTGGTCAGTGAAAGTAAGTTACAGGTTATTGTTCATTAATATACAGATTATAGTTCAAGGATACTAAGTGATGACTGCACCCTGTTGCACTTTGAGCTTCAAAATGAAAATTTGCTCATGGCGTTCTGCTGCTTAAAATTCTTTCTTTGTTCACTGTTGCTCTGAGATAAACTCCAGAATCCCTAAGCGGGGTATGGCCTTGCTCCTTCTCCAACTGTCACACAGATAGAGCTCTTCCCAACAAAGGGGATGTGCTTCTTTGTATTTCACCTGCTGCCTGCTCTGCCATCAGTTCCTTTGACCCCCTGTTCCTCTCCTCCCCTCTCCTAGCTTACAACTGCCCATGTTTTCAGACCAGCTCTAGGGTAGACTTCCTGAAGAATTCTTAGGCTGCCCCACAGGTGTGGTGCTAGCCTGGCGTCCCTGCCTCACCCTCCCTGGTTCTCTCATAGCGTCTTCTGCTGAGATCCTTCTCATAGTGTTGCTGGTTTTGCTGGGTGTTAATACATTTGTCTCCACCACCAGATTGTATGTTGTTTTTTTTTTTAATGAATGTCTATTTAGGGATAGGCCCTGGGCTGGATATTTATTATATAATCAATAATCAGTTTATTACTAGCCAATTTAATAATGAATTTATTATTCAGTCAGTGCAGCAGTCTTTTTTTGCTTTGTTTTTTAGCTGCATAGTGGGGCATGCAGGATCTTACTTCCCTAACCAGGGATCAAACCTGCCTGCATTGGGTCTTCCAGCTCCCTGCATTGGAAGCACAGAGTCTTCATCACTGTACTGTCAGGCATGTCTGGATTGTATATTCTTTGAAGGGAAAGACTGTCTTGCATCCCCTGGATCTTACTGGGGCCTGTCATGCAGTGAGAGGAATCCAGTTGACATTAAATGACTAAAAGTAGTTGGGTGTTGCTGTCAGCACAGAAGAATTGGCTGCAGACATTTAGTGGTGCAAGACAGAGACTGCGTTTGCAGTTTTTCCAAGCCTCCTTCTTTTCATGTATTTATCACTAGTGTTACATAATCTGTTAACTGTTCTGATAGGTGATGTCTTCACAGATGGAAAATCTGCTTCTTTTTTTCACAGGTATTTACACAGGGAATTTGCAGAGTCTTGGTCAGTTCCCAGACTGGCTGAAGGCTTTGATGTCAGCACTGATGTGATCCGAAGGGTTTTAAAAAGCAAGTTCGTACCCACATTGGAACAGAAACTGAAGCAGGATCAAAAAGTCCTTAAGAAAATCGGACTTGCCCGTGCGCTCCCGGAGCTCCCAGGCCCTGGAGATTCCTCCAAACTGCTTTCTGAAGGCCAGTCTGTATCAGGTTCTTTGCTGATGCCTGGGGATGAAGCCTCATCCAAAGGACATGGTCACAGCACAGCTTTGAAAGTGATTGAATTGAACACTCAGAGTACAAATATAACAATGAGACAGACGGAAAGGAATAAAGGAGTCCAGGGCCTGGAGGAGGGGAAGAACTTTGTGCCTGTTGCTGCAGATCACCCTACCGGCACTTGTAGGGGCTCCAGAGGAATTGACAGTGATGGATTACCCAGTGACAAGAGGCTGGAAAAGCTGAAGGCAGGGGAGGTGGGTGACCAGATCTTTAGCAAGAGAGTCGTGCAGAGGGGACAAGAGTTCTTTGACAGCAATGGGAACTTCCTGTACAGAATCTGAGCCAGAGATGTGCCACGTGACACACAGCTGGGCGAGTATATTTGGTTCTGCCTGGATTTCTGTGTGCAGATTTCCACCTTGGAAGTGGGGGGAACGATGAGCCTGGAATGTGGGATGAAAGGTTTGAATCTGATAAAGGGCAGAGGACTTCACATGTCAGATGTGTCTGGGAGCAGGGCAGTGACCCGCCAGGTAGAGTCTAGCTTCCTGGAGCACACCCCTGCTCTGACCCACATGCATCTTCAGGATTCACCCTTCTCCCTTGGGCTGTCTGTGTGTTAAAAAACCTGTATTGCATGTGTTATTACAAGTTTCTGTGATACTTGGAGTATATTTGTGAGGAGAGTAAATTTGTCTTCTCACTTCATTTACTTCTTGATTAATGAACACTTAACAGTTCTGGAACTGCTTAGTCAATTGGTTGTCCTCATTATGTGCAAAATAAAGCAAAATGAAGCAGTCTGTTTCAATTGGTGCTCTGTGGGATTGGGAGGGTTTGTTTACCTGGGAAGGGAAGGGAAGAAAAACAGAGCCTCTAAATGTTGGGAGAGAAATGTGGCCAGAGGCATCACCAGCAGAGGGCTCTGTGCTGATCAGCCCTGCTTAGTTACAGACTTTGACACTTAAAAACTGGACATTAGGCCTCCCCTAAGCACTGTAAGTCTAAAGTCACTCTTATAGTTTCTGGGGCCCTGAAGATCAGGGTGTGGGGTCTGTCCAAACACAATAAATACAGGGCAGGCACAGGCTTTACAGGCTCTCAACATAATCTCCAAAAGCTTAAATAGGATCTTATTTTACAGTTTTTATCAGATTTTTACAAGGCTCTTGTGATCTAGCCAAGAACATAATAGATGACATTTACAAATTTGGTATCCAGGGTTTTTGGATATACCCCCAGCCATGCAGCTGTGAGTGAGGGACAGCACAGCACTGGGACTTGAACCCAGGTCTCACTCTTTAAGTCTTCTTAAATTCCTGGAATCCAGCATTGCCTGGCATGATTTCTGTTAACTTGCTGATTCTTTTAGAAATATTTGATGAATATAATCACCAGAAAGTGATTATCAAAAGACAGAGACATATCCAGGCAACATAAGAGTCCAGCGGTAGTTCTCAACAATGTCTCACTTTAACAGTTTACCGGCAAAAATAGGCTAGTCAGAATTTAAATGTATGCAGAATGTTTTTCTAATAGAGACGTAGATATCCCAACCCTGTCATTCATGTATCTTGTTGCTATTTCAGATGTCATTAATAGCAATTATAGTATCACTGATTGCTGTTAACTGGAGCATTCGCTAAGTGGGTAAGGCCCTATCACATGCCAATCAAAGTTAGGGGAATCCAGGTTCTGGTAATAGAGCAGTGGACACACAAGGCCCTTGTCACTGCTCTGTCACTTTCAAGTAATTTACAAACATAAGTATTTTTATGATTTAAAGAATAATTTGCCTTGAGAACCTTCGAGCAGCAAGATGCTATTTGACTGCTTAAATAGGCATTTCTAACTCCTGCACATCATTTGACTACGCCCTTTCCCCAGGGGATTATGAAAAAAATAGAAGCTTTTATTACTAGCTTAGATACGTTTTCAATTTACCCCATCACCTAGCTCTAATGCTCACTAGCTTAAATATTTGTTTTCCGTTGTAAATGCTAATCTTAGGCTTTTGCACTTACTAGTTCGTTGTGGTCAGATTTTCATTTGGCTGGATCCTTACCATTCAGGTCTCAGGTCAAATGTTACTTTCATAGGCCTTCCCTAATCACCCTAGTCTAAAACAACTCCCTTCATGGTCTAGCTATCCGCACAGCCTGTTTAATTTTTCCCAGTATTTGAAATGTATTAGTAATGTATTGGAGAAGGCAGTGGCACCCCACTCCAGTACTCTTGCCTGGAAAATCCCATGGATGGAGGAGCCTGGTAGGCTACAGTCCATGGGGTTGTGAAGAGTTGGACATGACTGAGCAACTTCACTTTCACTTTTCACTTTCATGCATTGAAGGAAATGGCAACCCACTCCAGTATTCTTGTCTGGAGAATCCCAGGGACAGAGGAGCCTGGTGGGCTGCCATCTATGGGGTCACACAGGGTCGGACATGACTGACGTGACTTAGCAGCATCAGCAGCAGTAATGTGTTATTTGTCATCACCGTTCTTGCTCCATTAGCAAGTAGATCCCATAAGGGCAGGAGACCTGTCTGTTCATTGCTGTAGTTCCAACCGGACGTAGATTCTTTTTTTTGCAGAGTGGCAAGTGGTATTTTATTTTAGTTCCATGACCAGGGACTGAACTCATGTCCGCTTCAGTGGAAGCACGGAGTCCTAACCACTGTACCTCCAAGGACTTACCCTAACATTGATGTCAATATTGGTTGAGTGAATGAAAAAATGGCTGGGAAACCTTACATGTGTACTCAGTTGCTTCAGTGTCCAACTCTTTGTGACCCTGTAGACTAGCCCACCAGGCTCCTCTGTTCATGGGGATTCTTCAGGCAAGAATACTGGAGTGGGTTGCCATGCCCTCCCTCCAGGGGATCTTCCTGACCCAGGAATCCAATCCAAGCCTCTTGGGTCTCCAGCATTGGCAGGTGGGTTCTTTACCACTAGCCCCACCTGGGAAACCCAATCTATCAGCCAATTCACAATGGCAGAAAGTCCAGCCTTTTACCTTTGCCTGTCAAGAAGGCCTACACTTCCTACAGGTCCACCCGTCCCTGCTCTATACAGTCAGAGTCTCGGATCTTCACCCACTGGCACTGAGGTGTTTGGGGATACTGTCGTCCTCTCCTCCCTGGTCCCTCACTGCCCCAGCCCAAGCTGGGAGGCTGGACAGGGGAATGGGGATTCCTTGGGCAGGGGTCAGAGGACTCCATGGTGCCCTATCCCCAGTCAGTCCTAGTTCTGGACACAAAGGACTTTCACGTCACACTGGATGAGGGGGAGGCAACAAGACAAGATCCCCAAGCTGGACTGAAACAGACTGTGGGCAGAATGGACAACTCAGAGCAACTTTGGGGCCAGATTCAAGAGGCTAGCAAACTTATGATAGAAGGGACTAAAGTCCCTGTGACCTGGAGGGTGTATATGTCACTCATCTGTGAAGGGCAGCTTCCTTTCTGTGCAGCTGAGATTTGATCTAACCAAAAGGGAGGGGGTGAGAGGAAGCTCAGTGAAAAACACTCGATGAGCATAAAAGCTTTGTATTGTTGTATTGTTTTTTAAGTTTTCAAATATTTGAAAGCAGAATATTGTAATGCCATGAACCCCTGTGTACCCATCACCCAGCTTCAGCATTTAACAAATGGCCAAACTTTCTTTGTTAACATGCATGCCACAACTACAGTTCTCAGCCGTGACAAAAAAAAAAGATCCCACATGCCACAGCTAAAGATCCTGCATGCCTCATCAAAGGTCAGAGACCCCACATGCTGCAACTAAGAGCCAGTGCAACCAAATAAATAAAAATAAATATTAAAAATAGCAAATTTGAGACATTGTATTATTTCATCTGTAAGTACTTCAGTATGTGTCTCAGAAATAGGAACTCCTTTTTAACACAAGACATATGAACCATATGCTGAAGCTGAAGCTCCAGTACTTTGGACACCTGATGCGAAGAGTTGATTCATTGGAAAAGACTCTGATGCTGGGAGGGATTGGGGGCGGGAGGAGAAGGGGACGACCCAGGATGAGATGGCTGGATGGCATCACGGACACGATGGACGTGAGTCTGAGTGAACTCTGGGAGATGGTGATGCACAGGGAGGCCTGGCGTGCTGTGATTCATGGGGTCGCAAAGAGTTGGACATGACTGAGCGACTGAACTGAACTGATATGAACCATTTCTATACCTTGAAAGTTTTAGTAATTCCTTACTATCAGCTAATATTCTGGTTGATTTCTTTGAATTAGGATCCACACAAAGTCCACACAATATTGTATTGTGTCATGTCCCAGAAATCTTTTGATTTTAAAGGTATTTCCCCTTCCACTTTCTTCTCTTTGTCATTTGACAGGTTATTTGACCCATAAAATTTTGTGCATTTTGGATATGCTTGATTTTATCCTTATGATGTCTATTATCACGTTTCCACTACCTTCTGTATTTTCTATGAACCGACAGTTAGATCTTGAGGCTTGATCAGGTTCAATTTGTACTTCCTATGCATCTCACCAGGAGATGAGTTTGCGATGTCACGATTGGTTAGTGAGTTCAGGTATTGTCAGCCAGACCTGTCCATTATAATGTCTTTCATAAGCTCCTTAAAAACAAACAAAACAAACCCCAAACAAGGTAGATATAGATCTTTATCATCACCCCTGAAATTCCCTAAGCTTCCCCAATTCAATCACTTTTCTGAAATTTTCACTAGTTTTTTCCTGTTCAAGAACCTGTTGTAAATAGTATAGAAGTCACTTTTGTGTCTGGCTTCTTTCATTTATTCAGTTATTTTTACTGTATGACTATGTCACAATTTATCCGTTTTCCCACGAAAAGTCAGAACTCTGATACTGAAAGGTCACAGGTGGTGAGACTCAGCTTCCATTGGCTCCTAACGCGTTCTTCTCTCCCTTCACACCCGCCTCCATCTCGGACGTCTAGCCTCCCGCAGGTCAGAAGCGGGAGAGCTCAGAGCTCGCCGCTAACTGTGGAGTAGATGTAATCGACAGCCAAGATCCCCGGTGATCAGTGCCCTTCGGACTCCCAATTGGTTTCGCCCATTTCACGAAGTTCTGAAAATTGAGCAAGTGCCCAACGCTTCCTTGCGTGAGCTAGGAGAATTGGGTGTACCCTTCAAAGTTGGTTTAAGGTAAAATCCTTTTATCACAGGAACACTCGCCTCTGGTCCGGGAAGAAACTGGAACGTTGACGCGTTGCCGCGCGTTTTCAAATGTCCCTTCCAGGACGCCGTCCTTTTCCGGGTACCCTGAGCGGTGCTCAAGAGTACGGGACTTCCGGGAGGTCTAGGAAGCCGCCCCTCTCTTTGGTATCTCTGCAGGTGTAGACCCGAATCCTGCGGACGGGCGGAGTGGACCGGGAGGGGCGGGGCGGGATACAGTGGCTGCAGGCCTGAAGCAAGGTCCCTTTGGCTGCAGCTGTCTGGCCGAGAGGTGGCCGGCCATTCATTCCTCCAGTGTGGCTGACGAGCGAGGGCCCCTTGGGGGGCTCTTTCGGGTTCTGTGCCCTTACCTGAAGGAGAGCCGTCCTGCGCTTACCCGGGCCGCTGCGGGCCTCCTCGGAGCGGAGGGCGTCCCCCTTCTTCCACCTTGCGGCTCAGGTGACCGCCGCCATGGCTTTTCCCCATCGACCGGACGCCCCAGAGCTGCCTGACTTCTCCATGCTCAAGAGGCTGGCCCGAGACCAGCTCATCTACCTGCTGGAGCAGGTCAGTGCCCGCCACGTCGGGGGCCTTTACTGTATCAGCAGTTTAGCACTCACTGGATGCCTAGTTCTTTCTTACTGAGTTCCCTTGATCTTGCCTTGGTCCTTGGAGCTTCTGTGGCAGGTCCAAAATGAAGCACAGATTTTTTTTTTTTTAATACGGGCAAGGGAGACACCACTAGTGTCAGGCATCACTGGGGATGGAAATATGGTTGAAACAACTTGGACCTTGGGGATCTTACTTCCTGATCTATTCATAGGCATTACTGGGAGCCTGTGAAACACAAATTAGCACACATAGGGTATCCTATGGTGAATGAGTGACAGCTAGGGTTCATGAAACAGTCATTTCTAGCTGGAGTAATCTAGGAGTTTCGAGGAATGGAGTGTGAAGATAAACATACTTTAATTAGAGATGGGAGAGGGTATTCCAGGCAGATGTACTGGTGGGAGCAAAGTTGAGGAACCTGGAAAGGACAAGGCATGTAATAAATGAAAGAGAGGGATGAAATAGACAGTAGGCATTAGGTAGCTACTGAAGGTTTATCCCCAATTCCTGTGAATGTTTCAGCCTTGTTTCCCACCATTCCCTGACATCCAAGATTTCCCAACCTTGGTAACACTGACATTTTGGGCTGGTTAATTCTTTGTAGTGGGACTGTCCTGTGCATTGTAGGATATTTAGCAGCATTCCTAACCTTTACCAGTAACACCAGATGTCAGTAACACCCCCTGGCCCAAGATGAGACAACCTAAATGTCTCCACACTTTGCTAGATATCCCCTGAAGGGCAAAATCAGTCCTGGTTGAGGACCACTGCTTACATGCACCTTACCCATCAGGCAAACTGAACTGCTGTTCTGCCCTTGCCATTCAGCCTGTTGGCTTTCCCGGGCCTTGGCTGAATTACCATCGCGATCTGTCACTGCCCACAGCCTACCCATTTGTCAAAATCGTGTTGAGAGGAAGCTTTCAATGACTTCACCCTCTCTTCTGCTCAGTGTGACCTCTCCTTCCTCTGGACAGATGAGAGAGCAGCGCCAGGGATGGTGAAGCAGGAAGTGGGTGGGAGGGTGAGGACTGCCCTGGGTTAAGTTTTCTGCCTTGAACATTGGTTCTTTTTGTGATTAGAAGTAAAATGCCATTTGAAGAGAGATTCGGCAGTTGGTTGTGGGGTTGCAGGATACATGGTGCAGTTTTGTTTTGTTTGGCTTCGTTCAGCAGGAGATTGGTTGGTTTATCAGGAGCTATAGAGGAGGAGGCAGTGGAGCAGAGGAGCAGTGATGTAGAACAGGGCCACAGGCGAGCAGGAGGGTTGAGTGACAAGATGTGACCTTAGAAAGAAGGTGAGGGACTTCCCAGGCAGTCCGGTGGTTAAGACTCCAAGCTTTAGTGTAGGGGACATGGATTGGATCCTTGAGCAGGGAACTAGGATCCCACATGCTGCGTGGCCATAAAAAAAGATGAAATATCTTTCCACTGGATCCAGTGAATAGAAGGTTAGGTGAGGTCTAGTGCCTTTCCAAGGAACTCAGAGACTTTTTTTTTTTTAGTAATTTTCTTTATTGACTTATGGCTGTGCTGGGTCTTCGTTGCTGCTCCTGGGCTTTCTCTAGCTGTGGTGAGCAGGGCTACTCCTCGTTGCAGTGCATGGGCTTCTCATCACAGTGACATTTTTGTTGCAGATCATGGGCTCTAAGACATGCAGGCTTCAATAGTTGTGGCACATGGGCTTAGTTGTTCCATGGCATGTGGGATCTTCCTAGACCAGGGATCAAACCCATGTACCCTGTGTTGGCAGGTGGATTACTGTCCACTGTGCCACCAAGGAAGTCCCCAGCTCAGAGACTTCTATTAAATGGATGACTGAGTGAACTCTTGACTGAGGGGCTTGTATGACCTGAGAGTGATCCAACATACTGTGTCTCCTCCAGCTTCCCGGAAAGAAAGACTTGTTCATTGAGGCAGATCTCATGAGCCCTTTGGATCGAATCGCCAATGTCTCCATTCTAAAGGTACCTTGCCCCATTCCCAGGTGGATCAGGCCCCTCTTTCCTCATTAAGCAGTTTTTCTTTTGATGAATGGTACAAATTACTGAGGAGTAATTACTACCCTTCTAGGGTAAATATAGGATAGTAGAGTTGAGTGGACTGGGCGGGGGGATTGATCCTCTTTGTATTGTTTTTGAATTATTTAAATGTTGATTTTTCTACTGACAGTTTGAGGAAGATTCAGTGGAATGGTTGTTAGGGAGGCATTTTGACTCCTAGAGTTAGTGTAAATAGGAGGAGGCCCTTTCAGAAGACCCCTGTCTTTGTATCAGGCTTCAGGTTCCCAGTCACACTTAACGTCTGTTGTTTCATTTGATTCTTGTCTGTAGCAACACGAGGTAGACAAGCTGTACAAAGTGGAGAACAAACCAGCCCTCAGCTCCAGTGAACAGTGAGTGTCCGGGAGCCTCGGTCCCTGCACATTTGCCTTTGATCAGTCCTTGGCTGAGATCTAGCCCCGTGACATTTGTGATATCAAAGCATTCACTTCCCTGCACTTTTACAATTTCTCCCCTAGGTTATGATTTATCCTCCTAATTAGTCTCCTTGTCTGCAGTTTCTCCCTCCTTTGTCCTCTTCTCTCACTAACCCAATCTACCAGCTCTAACCACATTGATTGAAAGAAAGTGAAAAAGTCTCTCAGTCGTGTCTGACTCTTTGCAACCCCATGGACTGTACAGCCCATGGAATTCTCCAGGCCAGAATACTGGAGTGGATAGCCTTTCCCTTCTCCAGGGGATCTTCCCAACCCAGGGATTGAACCCAGGTCTCCTGCATTGCAGGTGGATTCTTTACCAGCTGAGCCACAAGGGAAGCCCAAGAATCCTGGAGTGGGTCGTCTATCCCTTCTCCAGTGGATCTTCCCGACCCAGGAGTTGAACCAGGGTCTCCTGCATTGCAGGTGGATTCTTTACCAACTGAGCTATCAGGGAAGCACTCCCCCACCACATTGATTAATCTCTCACAAATAATTTCCTTGTGATCTCCTCCAGAACCTTCAGGCCTTCCCTTACTTACCCACTGAAGTCTCCATTGCTCATCATAGATTCCAAAGCTGCCTCCCAGAAGGCCTTGCGCCCTCTTTCCAGCCTGGCCTCTTGCACATACTCTCTCACCTGATTCACTTTCGTGTGTTTCCCCGCTCTACACACAAACCTCCGTGCTTCTGGCTACTCCACCCACTCTGCCTGACCTTCTCTCCTCTCCTCACTGTTCTTGTGACAGACACCCAGCCTTCAGCGCCCAGCCCCACCTCCTCCACGAAGCCATCCCAGGGTCGCCACCCTGGAGTGATTGTCTCCTCCCCTGGATTTGCATGGAGCTCAGTGTTTGTCCTGTTCACCTGGCACTCAGTCACATGCTGTCTGTTGTCTGGCGTTTGTTTTTATTTTCAGTATTTCTCAACTTAAGTCATGTACACCCTCCCTTAGAGGAAAAAACCCTCCTAGATACATGGAGAATACATCCACAAATCCCGGTTTGAAAAACATGTCATATACTTCATTGTATTATTTTTGAATACTTGATGGTTAATATAGTCCATGCATACGTGCATCTTATTTTGCCCAGTAAACTGTAAATTATTTGAGAGCAGAAGCTTCTGGGTCCACCATAAGGCCAATAAGTTCCCCCAGCTCATCACAATATACCTGCTTTATGTTTTTTAATTTACTTTTAATTAGAGGATAATTGCTTTACAATGTTGTTTTTGTTTCTGCCATACAACAGTGTGAATCAGCCACAAGTATACATATGTCCCCTCCCTCTTGAACCTCCCTCCTGTCCCTCACCCCATCCCACCCCTCTAGGTTGTCACAGATCATGGGACTGAGCTCCCTGTGTTATACAGAGGCTTCCCACTAGCTATCTCTTTCACATGTGGTGGTGGATATATGTTGATGCTCCTCTCAATTTTCCCACCCTCTCCTTCCCCTGCTATGGCCACAAGTCTGTTCTCCACGTCTGCATCTCTATTCCTGCCCTGCAAATGGGTTCTCCTGTACCTATACCTGCTTTACTGAGGGGAGTCTTCTGTGGTGAGTCAGCCGAGAACGCTGGCATGGCTTTGGCTGGGTGAGAACTGTAGCATGGTGGGAGAGTTAGCATTACTATCACCAACTTCATGATTTTTCTTCACTAGGATTTTTCCCCCTTCTCTCCCATAGGTTGTGCTTCCTGGTCAGACCTCGCATCAAGAATATGCGGTACATCGCCAGTGAGTGTGTCACAGCGTTCACTGTCACTAAGACCCGGGGGAGGGCGGGAATGTCTGAGGGCCGCGGCCAAAAGAACCCTTTCATAAGAAAAGAATTGTTGGGGTCGGCCGTGCCCCGAGGCTCCTCGCTACCTTGCTTCTGCATCCCTTCTGTCTGTAGGTCTCGTCAATGCTGACAAAATGGCTGGCCGAACTCGGAAATACAAAGTGATCTTCAGTCCTCAGAAGGTGAGTTTGGACCCATGTGGGAGTGCGATAAGGTAGAAGAGCATGGGGGGCTGGGACGGGGTAAGGGGCCAACAGCTGTGTCTCCCTCTAAGCAAATTCTGTGTGACCGAACAAAACACCTGCCATTGTCTTTTTATTAATGTAGCAGAGAGTCTCCTATCAAATCACCCCAAATACAGATAGTACAGTGGTGAGAGGTGGCCTCTACACGTGAGTGTGTCTATTCTCGGTTGTGTCTGACTCTTTGTGACCCCATGGACTGTAGCCCTCTAGGTTCCATGACCATGGCATTCTCCAGGCAAGAATACTGGAGGGGGTTTCTATGCCTTCCTCCAGGGGATCTTCCCGACGCAGGGATCGAACTTGAATCTCCTATGTCTTTTGCATTTGAGGTGGACCCTTTTACCACTGTGCCACCTAGGAAGCTATCTTGTTTAGGAATATAAATATATGAAGTATAACATTATGACTAGGGCAAGAATATTATTGAGTAAAATAACCAATCAGAATTACAAGATACTTTTTAATGTTATTTAAAGGAGCTATAGTAGTTAATTTCTAGTTTGGGGAGTCTTACAGAACCCTTTTTTTCCAGTTACACTTCCAAGGACAGATTTGTTTAAATAGGAAACAGAACAAGTTGGTAACAGTTTCAAATAATGTTGCAAGCCTCCATAACACACAGAAAAACAAAACTGAGATTTTAATGAATTTTTTTCTTTCTAACACCCTATCTAATCAAATTCTTTGACCTGATTTTCCATCACAGGACCGTCTCTTGAGTGGCTGTAGGGAGGAGGAGATCTCTCTTCCTTCCTGAGCTCCCTCTGTTAATTATGAAGATTGGCAGTTTTCCAAGTGGGCAAAGGAATCCCATTAGTTAGAATTAAAAATAGGCCTATAAGATTTCAGGTTTTTTTTTTTGGAGTGAAATAATTAGATATTTTATGTACAAAAGTAAAAATAAGATTTGAGTTTTGTGAATCAATCAGTTTGATCTTGAAAAGGAAAAATATGGGAAATAATAATAATAGTTACATATAAAAGATGTCAATTTACATAGCACACAAAAGTAGGCAGATAATTTTATACAATAAACAGTCGTAGGAGATGCTAATAAAAGTACTGGATAATATGCCACTTAGTAAAGGAAAATAACCTACACAAAGGTTAAAAATTGACATAAACCACTAACATAAAAATTATGAAAGCTAAACCAAATTGGGAAAATATTTATAAGTATTGCTATACACAAAACTCACACCCGTAAGAAAACTTTGATTCTAATAAATGAATTAGCAAGAGCATTATTTTAATTACAAAAGGAATGGCTTAGAAACATTTGGAAAACTCAGCCTCATTAATAAAACAATGCTGATTAATAGATTTAACTTTTTTTGGACCTATCAGAAAAGTTGTTTTCCCTCACTTTGCTTTTTTTTATATGTCAATTATATATATATATATTTAATATAAATTTATTTATTTTAATTGGAGGCTAATTACTTTACAATATTGTATTGGTTTTGCCATACATTGACATGAATCCACCCCGGGTGTACATGTGTTCCCCATCCTGAAACCTCCTTCCACCTCCCTCCCCATCCCATCCCTCTGGGTCATCCCAGTGCACCAGCCCCGAGCATCCTGTATCATGCATCGAACCTGGTCTGGTGATTCATTTCACATGCAATAATATACGTGTTTCAATGCCATTCTCCCAAGTCTTACCACCCTCGCCCTCTCCCACAGAGTCCAGAAGACTGTTCTATACATCTGTGTCTCTTTTGCTGTCTTGCATGCAGGGTTATTGTTACCATCTTTCTAAATTGCATATATATGTGTTAGTATACTTTATTGGTGTTTTTCCTTCTGACTTACTTCATTCTGTATAATAGGCTCCAGTTTCATCCACCTCATTAGAACTGATTCAAATGTATTCTTTTTAATGGCTGAGTAATACTCCATTGTGTATATGTATCACAGCTTTTTTATCCATTCATCTGCTGATGGACATCTAGGTTGCTTCCATGTCCTGGTTATTATAAACGGTGCTGCGATGAACATTGGGGTACACGTGTCTCTCAATTCTGGTTTCCTTGGTGTGTATGCCCAGCAGTGGGATTGCTGGGTCGTATGGCAGTTCTGTTTCCAGTTTTTTAAGGAATCTCCACACTGTTCTCCATAGTGGCTGTACTAGTTTGCATTCCCACCAACAGTGTAAGAGGGTTCCCTTTTCTCCACACCCTCTCCAGCATTTATTGCTTGTAGACTTTTGGATAGCAGCCATTCTGACTGGCATGAAATGGTACCTCATTGTGGTTTTGATTTGCATTTCTCTGATAATAAGTGATGTTGAGCATCTTTTCATGTGTTTGTTAGCCATCTGTATGCCTTCTTTCGAGAAATGTCTGTTTAGTTATTTGGCCCATTTTTGATTGGGTCCTTTATTTTTCTGGAATTGAGCTGCAGGAGTTGCTTGTATATTTTTGAGATTAATTCTTTGTCAGTTGCTTTATTTGCTATTATTTTCTCCCATTCTGAAGGCTGTCTTTTCACCTTGCTTATAGTTTCCTTTGCTGTGCAGAAGCTTTTAATTGTAATTAGGTCCCATTTGTTTATTTTTGCTTTCATTTCCAATATTCTGGGAGGTGGGTCATAGAGGATCCTGCTGTGATTTATGTCAGAGAGTGTTTTGCCTGTGTTCTCCTCTTGGGGTTTTATAGTTTCTGGTCTTACATTTAGATCTCTGATCCATTTTGAGTTTATTTTTGTGTATGGTGCTAGAAAGTGTTCTACTTTCATTCTTTTATAAGTAGTTGACCAGTTTTCCCAGCACCCCTTGTTAAAGAGATTGTCTTTTCTCCACTGTATATTCTTGCCTCCTTTATCAAAGATAAGGTGTCCATAGGTACGTGGATTTGTCTCTGAGCTTTCTATTTTGTTCATTGATCTATATGTCTGTCTTTGTGCCAATACCATACTGTCTTGATGACTGTGGCTTTGTAGTAGAGCCTGAAGTCAGGCAGGTTGATTCTGCCAGTTCCATTCTTCTTTCTCAAGATTGCTTTGGCTATTCGAGGTTTTTTGTATTTTCATACAAACTGTGAAATTATTTGTTCTAGCTCTGTGAAAAATACCGTTGGTAGATTGATAGGGATTGCATTGAATCTATAGATTGCTCTGGGTAGTATACTCATTTTCACTATATCGATTCTTCTGATCCATGAACACAGTATATTTCTCCATTTATTAGTGTCCTCTTTGATTTCTTTCACCAATGTTCTATAGTTTTCTATATATAGGTCTTTTGTTTCTTTAGGTAGATATATTCCTAAGTATTTTATTCTTTTCATTGCAATGGTGAATGGGATTGTTTCTTTATTTTCTCTTTCTCATTATTAGTGTATAGGAATACAAGGGATTTCTGTGTGTTGATTTTATATCCTGCAACTTTATTATATTCATTGATTAGCTCTAGTAATTTTCTGGTGGAGTCTTTAGGGTTTTCTATGTAAAGGTTCATGTCATCTGCAAACAGTGAGAGTTTTACTTCTTCTTTTCCAATTTGGATTCCTTTTATTTCTTTTTCTGCTCTGATTAGGGTGTTGGTAGCCTCATAGAATGAATTTGGAAGTTTACCTTCCTCTGCAATTTTCTGGAAGAGTTTGAGTCCTGGGCTTTTGTTTGCTGGAAGATTTCTGATTACAGTTTCAATTTCTGTGCTTGTGATGGGTCTGTTAAAATTTTCTATTTCTTCCTAGTTCAGTTTTGGAAAGGTGTACTTTTCTAAGAATTTGTCCATTTCTTCCACGTTGTCCATTTTATTGGCATATAATTGCTGATAGTAGTCTCTTATAATCCTTTGTATTTCTGGTTGTCTGTTGTGATGTCTTCATTTTCATTTCTAATTTTATTGATTTGATTTTTCTCCCTTTGTTTCTTGATGAGTCTGGCTAATGGTTTGTCAATTTTATTTATCTTCTCAAAGAACTAGCTTTTGGCTTTGTTGATTTTTGCTATGGTTTCTTTTGTTTCTTTTGCATTTATTTCTGCCCTGATTTTTAAGATTTCTTTCCTTCTACTAGCCTAGGGGTTCTTCATTTCTTCCTTTTCTAGTTGCTTTAGGTGTAGAGTTAGGTTATTTATTTGACTTTTTTCTTGTTTCCTGAGGTAATCCTGTATTGCTATGAACCTTCCCATTAGCACTGCTTTTACAGTGTCCCACAGGTTCGGGGTTGTTGTGTTTTCATTTTCATTCATTTCTATGCATATTTTTATTTCTTTTTTGATTTCTTCTGTGATTTGTTGGTTATTCAGCAGCATGTTGTTCAGCCTCCATATATTGGAATTTTTAATAGTTTTTCTCCTATAATTGAGATCTATTCTTACTGCATTGTGGTCAGAAAAGATGCTTGGAATGATTTAAATTTATTTGAATTTACCAAGGCTAGATTTATGGCCCAGGATGTGATCTATCCTGGAGAAGTTTCCATGTGCGCTTGAGAAAAAGGTGAAATTCATTGTTTGGGGGTGAAATGTCCTATAGATATCAATTAGATCTAACTGGTCTATTGTATCATTTAAAGTCTGTGTTTCCTTGTTAATTTTCTGTTTAGTTGATCTATCCATAGGTGTGAGTGGGGTATTAATGTCTCCCACTATTATTGCGTTATTATTAATTTCCCCTTTCATACTTGTTAGCGTTTGTCTTACATATTGCGGTGCTCCTATGTTGGGTACATATATATTTATAATTGTTATGTCTTCTTCTTGGATTGATCCTTTGATCATTATGTACTGTCCTTCTTTGTCTCTTTTCAGAGCCTTTGTTTTAAAGTCTATTTTATCTGATATGAGTATTGTTACACCTGCTTTCTTTTGGTCTCTATTTGCGTGGAATATCTCTTTCTATACCTTCACTTTCAGTCTATATGTATCCCTTGTTTTGAGGTGGGTCTCTTGTAGACAACATATATAGGGGTCTTGCTTTTGTATCCATTCAGGCAGTCTTTGTCTTTTGGTTGGAGCATTCAGCCCATTTACATTTAAGGTAATTATTGATAAGTATGATCCCATTGCCATTTACTTTATTGTTTTGGGTTCAAGTTTATACACCCTTTCTGTGTTTCCTGTCTNGTGTTTGATCTTTGTTAATTTGATTAATATGTGTCTTGGGGTGTTTTGCCTTTGGCTTACCCTGTTTTGGACTCTCTATGTTTCTTGGACTTGGGTGACTATTCCCTTGCCCTTTTAAGGGAAGATTTCAACTATTATCTCCTCAAGTATTTTCTCATGGCCTTTCTTTGGTCTTCTTCTTCTGGGACTCCTATGATTCGAATGTTGGGGAATTTAACATTGTTGCAGAGGTCTCTGAGGTTGTCCTCATTTCTTTTAATTCTTTTTTCCTCTCTGCTTCATTTATTTCTACCACTCTGTCTTCTACGTCACTTATCCTACTTTCTGCCTCAGTTATTTTACTGTTGGTTCTCTCCAGAGTGTTTTTGATCTCATTTATTATATTATTCATTATATATTGACTCTTTTTTATTTCGTCTAGGTCCTTGGTAAACATTTTTACATCTTCTCAATCCTTGTATCCAGGCTATTTATCTACAACTCCATTTTGTTTTCAAGATTTTCTATTATTTTTACTATCATTATTTTGCATTGTTTTTCAGTTAGACTCCTGCTCTTTTTGGCTTGGTGAACATTTATCATGTTCCTTTACCTGCTGAGTATTTCTCTGCTTTTTCATCTAGTTTAGATTGCTGTGTTTGGGTTGGCCTTTCTGTATGCTGGCAGTTTGTGGTTCCTTTTTATTATGGAGGTTCCTCGCTATGGGTGTGATTAAACGGGTGGCATGTCAAGGTTTCCTGGTTAGGGAAGCTTGTGTAGGTGTTTTGGTGGGTGGAGCTGGATTTCTTCTCTCTGGAGTGCAATGAAGTGTCCAGTAGTGAGTTTTGAGATGTCTATGGGTTTTGTGTGACTTTGGGCTACCTGTATATTGAAGCTCAGGGCTATGTTCCTGTGTTGCTGGAGACTCTGCATGGTATGTTTTGCTCTGGAACTTGTTGACACTTGGGTGGTGCTTGGTTTAAGTAGTAGGTATGGAAGCTTTTGGATGAGCTCTTATCGATTAATATTCCCGAGAGTCAGGAGTTCTCTGGTGTTTCTCATGTTTTGGACTTAAACCTCCTGCCTCTGGTTTTCAGTCTTATTCTTACAATAGCCTTAAGACTTCTCCCTGTATACAGCACTGATGATAAAACATCCATGTTTTTGATGAAAAGCTTCTCCACAGTAAGGGACACCCAGAGGGGTTCACAGAGTTACATGGAGAAGAGAAGAGGGAAGAGGGAGATAGAGGTGACCAGGAGGAGAAGAGGGAGAATCAAAAGGGGAAAAATCAAGCTATCCAGTAGTCAATTCCCTGTGTGCTCTCCACAGTCTGGACCCCTCAGAGAAGTTCACAGAATTACACAGAGAAAAGAAGAGGGAGGAAGGAGATAGTGGTGACCAGGAGGAGAATAGGGGGAATCAAGAGGGGAGAGATAGATCCAGCCAATAATCAGTTCCATAAGTGTTTTCCACAGCCCGAAACACATAAAGAGATTTACAGAGTTGCATAGACAAGAGTAGGAGGAGGGTGGAGATAGAGGTGACCTGATGGAGAAAAAGGAGATTCAAAAGGAAGAGGGAGCAATCAAGCCAGTAATCACGTTCCAAGTAAAACTGATTACTTAAGATTGGGGTCTAAAAGGTACAAAATTGATAACATATAGCAAAAGTAAAGATTAAAATCTAGAGTAGAGGTTAGACTCTCAATCATTCAATATTAAAAAGACAAAACAAAGTCACAAATATTATAAAATATATATATGAAATTTGCTTTTAAAATAGGGTCTTTTTTTGCAAGGTTAAAGTAGGTTATAAAAATGAAAATTAAAGGAGTAATAGAAGACTTAAATTTATTTTTTTTTAATTTAAAGAATGATAATAGTAAAAATATATCTAGGACTTTCTCTGGTGTTGTTGTGGACAGTGTGGGGTCAGTTCATTTTCAGATAGTTCCTTGATCTGGCTTATAATTCTCAAGATCTGTAGGCCCCTTCCTATGTAGTCGGTGCTAACTACAGGGTTTTAATCTATTGCACCTGTCACTTCCAAGGCGGTTCCCTCTGTTTTAGCTTCTTCTGTTTGCTGGTTTCTTCAGTGTCTAATTTCCACCCTGACACAAGGGGGCAGTGGTGGACACTTTTTTAGGCTCACTTGTTCAGTCGTGCTGTGGGGAGGGAGGAACACTGCAAACAAATAACACTGGCGTGTGCTCGAAGTGTCTCAGCCACACTGGGTTTGCCCCTGCTCACGGTGTGTGTGCTTTCCCAGTCTACACTGCTTAGGCTCTAGGTTGCTCTGCCAGGAACTGTCTGGTGCTGGCCCTGGGTTGTATCCACTTCCCAGGTCTAAGCTGCTCAGGTTCAGGTACTCGGGTAGTCCTCAGAGGCGCAGGCTTGGTTGGGCCTGCGTTTTGTGCCCTTCCCAGGTCTGAGCAGCTCAGGTGACCAGGTGCTTGGCGAGTATGGTTGCTGTGACTTATCGCCTCCCCTGTCCCTGCTGCTCAGTTTTCTGGGTGTACAACTGGCACACCTCCTCAGGTGTGCCATGTGTCTTTTCTGGGGAGCTGATCTCTGGCTGTGACCCTCCTGGTGGATGTCGACCGTCCAGAATCCCAAGAAGTCTTGGTTAGCAATGAAGCCTGCTTGCAGTTTGGTAGAGGATGCCTCTCTGGGGCTGCGATTGCCCCCTTCCGGCTCTGGCTGTCCTCGCCTGCCTGTCTCCAGTGTGGGATGGGCCGGTCCACAGCCAGCTAGCTCTGCTCAGTCCCATGTTCTGTGAGCGGGCCTGGCGGTGTCTTAGGTTAGGGCTTTTTGCGGGATAGCTATCTCACAGTCTGGTTTGCTACCTCAAGTTAGGTCCCTCAGATTGCCCTCTGGGTATTCAGGCCTGGTCCTTACTCTAAGCAATGCAGCCCGCGCCTCCCTGCCCAGCCCCCACTTGCTAGTGGCGGATGCTGGCGTCTGTGATGCTTCTCCACTGAGGGAGTTACCACTGGGCACGTAATCTGTGGGTTTTAATTTATTTATTTTTCCTCCTAGTTATGTTGCCTTCTGAGGTTCCAAGACTCGCCACAGACTCGCCATTGAGAGTGTTTCCTGGTGTTTGGAAACTTCTCTCTTTTTTAAGACTCCCTTCCAGGATGGATCTCCATCCCTACCTCTTTTGTCTCTCTTTTTATCTTTTATATTTTTTCCTACCTCCTTTCGAAGACGATGGGCTGCTTTTCTGGGTTCCTGATGTCCTCTGCCAGCATTCAGAAGTTGTTTCGTGGAATTTACTCAGCATTCAAGTGTTCTTTTGATGAATTTGTTGGGGAGAAAGTGGTCTCCCCGTCCTATCCCTCTGGCATCTTAGGACCGCCCCCGACTTCAATTTTTATTTATTTGGCTGGGCAGGGTCTTGGTTGTAGCATGCTGCATCTTTAGTTGATGCATGTGGGATCTAGATACTTGACCGGGGATCACACCTGGGCCCCCTGCATTGGAAGACTGACACAGACATCACTGGATTTGACCACAGAGATCTAGGGCATCTAGATAAAAAGATGAAGGTGGGTGTGAGAAAGCAGAAGCAGTGGTATCAGATAATTCTTCACAAACCCAGTGATGTCTGTGTCAGGCTCTTCTACCTAATATCTCTGGTGTTGGGGATGGCTGCCTATTCTTCCTTGGACCTCTGCCTTTAGAGATGCTATTTAGAGGCGCTAGTTTCTCTGTTCTCGCCTTTGTGTATTCTTTCTTGGTCTTCTCTGGAAGGTCTTGGACTGTGCACTCTTAATTTTGGTTCCCTAGGGTCCCGTCCTTAGCTCTCTTTTCTGTGTTCTTTTGAACAAACTACCTACTTTAAATGTAATGTATAAGACCTCCCCTTGGTGTCTGCAGAGCTCCCATGGACCTGTCCTAACCAGAACTCCATCCCTCCCCTCTCCACCCCACTGCTCTTTACCTCCACCTGCTCCTCCTCCTCTGTTTCTATAGCACCGTCACGCCCTTCTCCCGAGCTCTGCCTGTGGGACTCACCCTTCCATGACAGCTGAATACCCTCTCCTTCGTAAAGCTTTTCCAGTCATTCAGGGAGAAAAGAGCGATTGACTTAATAAATAGATAAAATGGATGGAAAGGAAACATAGTGTTAGGCTGGATGATTCCAGTGGTCCTTTCTAGATCTAAGAGTGTGGGTTCTCTTGTCTTTTTCACTGGATTCAGTAACTGTGGTCCTCATCAGTGACCACAGAGGAATCCAGAGAAATGGAAAGAACAGAGAAGGGGGTTACTAATAAGCTTCCCTTTGTCTTTCAGTTTTATGCATGCGAGATGGTGCTTGAGGAAGAGGGTGTCTATGGAGGTGAGAGGTGATGGGTGTGAGTGGAAAGGGGAAAGTGGGTGTGGGAGAAGGCCCTGCAGGTTGCCCCCTGCCGTATCTCCCCCTTTTTGCTCGCTGTCTCGTTCCTATTGGCCTGGCAGGAGGAGAGTGTCCTTAGAGTGGGACGAAGGACCCCAGCTTAGACCACTAGTGGGAGAGTATGGAAGGGATCCTGGGGGGTGTAGTTGGAAATCACCCGTGCTCTCTTCCTTCCCTCCCAAGACCGCCACAAGGAAACTGTGTGCCTTCCTTTCTCTGTGTGCAACACAGACCTGGTCCCCAGTCCTTCCTGCTGGAAATCCTGCTTGGAATAAAGCCCAGACCCCTCAGTGTGGTCTCCTGCACCTCTGCAGTCTGGCCCCTTCCTGCCCTTTAGACTCATCACATGTGCTCCTCTCTCCTGAGTCACCGCCCTCCAGCCATGGGGACTTCACACATCTGTTCCTGTTGCCTAGAATATTCCTCACCCTAAGCTTCTTTGCCTACCTGAATCATACTTGCATTCTAAGCCTAAATGTCACTTCTTTAGTTAAATCTTTCCTATATCCCTAGTTGGGGTTAGATCCTTGAGCTGTTTGCACTCTTAGGTTGCTGTTTCTTCTTTGGAGCCTGCAACTGGAATCCCGTTTGTCTGCTGTGCACCCTCCCACTTCACTGTGAGCTCCAGAAGTTAGGAGTGTGTCTCCAGTACCTAGCCTAGTGCCTATACACACACAGCTTTCAGTCATTACTGTCAGATGATGCATAGATGAGTGAGTATTTCATCAACACTCTTGGTCGGCACTCTAATGGAAACACACCACTTACCACATTGTATTACAGGCTGTTACACACACATGTCCTCTCCTTATCAGCCTGTGAGCCCCTTCTGGGCAGAGACTGTATCTTTACTCATCTCTGAGTATCCCATGCTTAGTGCAGTACCTGAGGCAGTGGGGCAGGCCCTCGGAAAGTCTCACACAGCTGCGGTGGACCTTCCCTCTTCACGTGGAGCCACGTGCCTTTGGCAGGAAGGCTGACGTTCTCTGTACCCACAGATGTGAGCTGTGACGAATGGGCCTTCTCTCTCTTGCCTCTTGATGTGGATCTGTTGAGCATGGAACTACCAGAGTTTTTTAGGGACTACTTCCTGGTGAGTGCGGGGCACTCGGGTCTTGGCATCAATGAGTGGGGACAAACATGGGGTCCTGTGGGCTATGGATTCAACCTTCTTCCAGCTCGTCTCATGTATCATGAGTGATACTGATTTGGAGGTGAAATGCTGCTGACTGATATTCACGAGGCTTCCTTTGGGGCCAATGAAAATGAGCCCTCTGAAGCATTGCTGAGACCCTGCCCTTCTGTTCCGGGGCTTCTAGGCCTCACCCCTTTCCAGATGAATCTGTCAGGTTGATTTATAGCTTTGTGGCCCACGTGGTCCCTGCAGGAAGGAGATCAGCGTTGGATCAACACTCTGGCACAAGCTTTGCACCTCCTCAGCACCTTATATGGACCCTTCCCCAACTGCTATGGAATTGGCAGGTGTGCCAAGGTGAGCAATTCTTTTGCCCAGATATCCCATATTTCACCCGTTTTCTGCCCACTAAGGATTATTCGAGGGCATCTGTGATGTGATGTATAGGCTTTCGTTGCTCCAGAAGAGGTCCCCAGAGCAGAGAACTCATGTGGCTAACAGAACAGCAGGACACCCCTGGGTAGCATTCCTAAATATCTAGGGGCAGTGAGACTCCTTCACTGCTGTGGGGAAGGATGGGGAGGGATGGGAACAGATGGAGTAGAAGAGGTAATCCTGTCATAATGAGCTCTTCCTTGGGGTCAAGGAGAAGGATTGCACGGAACGGGTTGGGTTCTATAAGTGTGGTGCTGCAGAAGGGACCTGGACTCAAGACTGAGGACGTGTTGGGCCCTAGCAGATGTCGTATGAACTGTGGAAGAGACTGGAAGAGGAGGAGGATGGTGAAACCAAGGGCCGAAGGCCAGAAATTGGACATATCTTTCTCCTGGACAGAGGTGAGCTCTGCTCAGCACTCCTTTCTTCCATGGACCCGAGAAAACATGGGAATACCGGGAATATAGCAGACATGGTGGCACGGTTGGGATCCTCCGGCGGGGGCTGTGAATGCCAGCACTGACTGCGGGGAGGGGGGGACGTGGGCACTTGGGCCCCATGGACACTGAGCTAACTGGGTGGTCGGCTGAGTCGAGGAAGACCCTCATGGTTGGGGATCTCGATTTCAGACACGGACTTTGTGACGGCACTTTGCTCCCAGGTGGTCTACGAGGGCCTGGTGGATGACACCTTCCGCATCAAGTGTGGTAAGTGGCATCTCGGCAAGACAGAGATGTGCTCGACTCCTCGGGCCTCCCTGAGACCCAGACTCAGAGTGAAATGCTGGCTTCCAAATGGTTTGTTGGGGTTTTGTTGCAAAGTCCGACTCCTTTGTGGCCACGTGGACTGTAGCCCACCAGGCTTCTCTGTCTATGGGATTTCCCAAGCAAGAATTCTGGAGTGGGTTGCCATTTCCTCTTCTAGGGAATCCTCCTGGATCAGGGATCGAACCCGCATCTTCTGCATTGTCAGGTGGATTCTTTACCGCTGAGCCACCACTGTGTGCTCAGACATGTCCGACTCTTTGCGACCCCATGGGCTGTAGCCTACCAGGCTCCTCTGTCCATGGAATTTTCCAGGCAAGGATACTGGAGTGGGTAGCCGTTTCCTACACCATGGGCCACCAGGGAAGCCCCCAAATAGTTTGGGGGACCTTTAACTCTTTTTTTTTCCCCTGCTTGTGGGATCTTAGTTGCCTGACCAGAGATCAGACCCAGGCCCCTGGCAGTGGACCTAACCAGAGCCCTAACCACTGGACTGCCAGGGAAGTCCTGGGGACACCTTTCATGGCAGTTCAGGAAAGGGTGGGGAAGGAAGGCTTCCTTGGAGATCCCCAGAGCTGTCCCCTCTGCTCTCAAAGGGAGTGTTGACTTTGGCCCGGAAGTCACGTCCTCTGACAAGAGCCTGAAGGTGCTGCTCAATGCCGAGGACAAGGTGAGCACAAAGGTGCCTGCAGACAATTTCCCAGGCTGCTGCCACACGAGGGTGTGGCCCCCCCGGTGCTGGGAGGGGAGGCCGAGTCCCCGGAGGGAGGGCCACCCCGCCAGCTGAGAGGGCACCCCAGGGCACACGACAGGGATCTGACACGTCCTCATCTAAACCGGCTCAGCTTTCTCTGCTAGAACCGCTGAGCACGCGCCCTGTACTGTTGCTGCGCCGAGGAGGCAGGAAGACGGGAGGTCCGAGTCTGTGCAGTCATCTGTTCCTGTCGCATTCCCCTCACAGGTGTTTAATGAGATCCGGAATGAGCACTTCTCCAATGTCTTCGGCTTCCTGAGCCAGAAGGCCCGGAACCTGCAGGCCCAGTATGATGTGAGGCTCCTACCTGGCCTGTCTGTTTCCTCGGTGGCTCCCAGGCTGCTGCCTCCCTGATGCTACCGCTGGGTGGGGGTTGGGGGGGACCTGCAGGTGGGCAGTGGTCACTTCTGTGTGAGGGCAGAAGGCCTGACCTCTCCAGCACGTCCCCACAGCGCCGAAGAGGCATGGACATCAAGCAGATGAAGAACTTCGTGTCCCAGGAGCTCAAGGGACTGAAACAGGAGCACCGCCTGCTGAGCCTCCGTACGTTTCAGCTTGAGGCCAGGGTGAGGGGAGGGCTGCAGAGGAGCTCTGCCTCTGGAAGGAGATCCCGTTCATCTACCAAGTAGTGCTTTTAAAAAAAAAAATTATTTTAATAATATCAGTGTTTCTGGTTGCTTTTTTAAAAAACTATTTATTTATTTGGCTGTGCTGGGCCTTATTGTGGCATGTGGGATCTAGTTCCCTGACCAGGGGTCGAACCTGGGTTCCCCTGCGTTGGGAGTGTTAGCCACTGGTCCACCTGGGAAGTCCCAAATAGTGCTCTTATTTGCTCCGAAATGGGAAGAAGTGCTCCTACACTTTGCCTGAAGAAGTTTTTATTCTCCTGGACAGTAAAGAGACCTCCTTCCAGAAACAGGAATGTGTCAGCTCCCCTTCTGTCCTGTCTGCAGATATCGGGGCCTGCGAATCCATCATGAAGAAGAAAACCAAGCAGGACTTCCAGGAGCTCATCAAGACTGAGCATGGTGACTTAGCTACCTCTCCTGCTTCCGCTTCCTGGACTCCCAGCCCCAGCCCATCCTGAAGAGATGCTCTTTGGCACTTTCCAATGCTGGTTCCTGCTAGAAGTTCTGGGGGCCCCTTAACCCACCCCAAAAAGGATGGAGAAAGAGATGGGGAGACAGACGCCCATTAGCACAGCTGGCAACAAGCCGAGCCACTCCCCCAGTAATACGCTCTCCTCTGATTCCTTGCAGCACTGCTGGAGGGGTTCAACATCCGTGAGAGCACCAGCTACATTGAAGAGCACATAGACCGGCAGGTAAGGCAGGGTGGGGCAGAGTGGGGAGCGGTGGGGCCCAAGCAGAGGAAGAAGAGAGAACGTGTGTTACGAAACTTGAATTCTCCCTGACTCTTTCTTCCTGTGCAGGTGTCACCCATAGAAAGCCTCCGTCTTATGTGCCTTTTGTCCATCACGGAGAATGGTGAGTCCCAGGGACCAAAGGTTGAAAAGCTGTACCTTAGGGACAGAAAAAGTCATTTTGAAAGAAAGAGAAATGTCCTAGCAGACAGAACATTCCCCTGTAATCTCATGGATTCTATCCCCTGTAATAAAGCAGGTTTTTGTTTGGGGTGAAACATCCCCAGGTCATTAAGGTGATTTATCATTCCAGCCCTAAGGAGGTCTGCATCTAGTCCCCTTCTCTGCAATAAGGCCTGTCCCATCATAGGACTGTCAAGGGCAGAGCTGAGCGACATGTCTCTCATTCCATCTGGACTCCTACCCTCAACACGATTTCATAATCAAGATACAGTTCAGGAAAAACTAATTTCATAAGCATTTTAGCAGCTCAGATTCTACAGCTTTTCATGGCAACTTGTCCTGAGTTTTGAAGTCTTCCAGTTTACAAATATTTTAAAACTTTGTTTATTTTTGGCTGCACTGGGTCTTTGTTGCTTCGGGGTTCTCTTGTTGGGGCACATGGGCTTAGTTGCTCCACAGCATGTGCCCCTGCACTGGCAGGTGTATTCCTAACCAGTGGACCACCAGGGAAGTCTCAGCAAATATTCTTTAAGGTTGCTTTTTACCCAAAGAAGTCATTTGCTTATTCTAAATCCCCTTTATTGTAGTTGGAAGCCCATTTCCTCTTACATCTAAGAGTTCCCTGTTACACTTTGGGAACCCGTGTAGACACTTCTCCCATTCCTCACTTGCTGTTAAGCAATTCCTGGGAGGACTGGCCCCTAGCCAGGGAAACACGAACAGGAAGGCCCTTCTTCCTGCGCTTGCATTCCCCTCCCCTACCCCCCATGGATGAAATTGGTATCTGTCGGTGTCCCTTCTCCAGGGCTCTTTCTTGGAACCCTCAGATCCAGGCTTTGTCTTTCAAAAAGCAGGCTTCAGTTGAGGAGTCAATTTAGAATTGACTACACAGGATACAAAGTTAATATCAAGTCCAACTCCTTCCTTCTCATTCAGTTCAGTTCAGTTGCTCAGTCATGTCTGACTCTTTGCAACCCCATGAATCGCAGCACGCCAGGCCTCCCTGTCCATCACCAACTCCTGGAGTCTACCCAAACTCATGTCCATCCAGCCATCTCATCCCCTGTCGTCCCCTTCTCCTCCTGCCCCTAATCCCTCCCAGCATCAGAGTCTTTTCCAATGAGTCAAATCTTCTCATGAGGTGGCCAAAGTATTGGAGTTTCAGCTTCAGCATCAGTCCTTCCAATGAACACCCAGGACTGATCTCCTTTAGGATGGACTGGTTGGATCTCCTTGCAGTCCAAGAGACTCTCAAGAGTCTTCTCCAACACCACAGTTCAAAAGCATCAATTCTTCGGCGCTCAGCTTTCTTCACAGTCCAACTCTCACATCCATACATGACCACAGGAAAAAACCATAGCCTTGACTAGACGGACCTTTGTTGGCAAAGTAATGTCTCTGCTTTTTAATATGCTAGCTAGGTTGGTCATAACTTTCCTTCCAAGGAGTAAGTGTCTTTTAATTTCATGGCTGCAATCACCATCTGCAGTGATTTTGGAGCCCAAAAAATAAAGTCTGACACTGTTTCCACTGTTTTCCCCATCTATTTCTCATGAAGTGATGGGACCAGATACCATGATCTTAGTTTTATGAATGTTGAGCTTTAAGCCAACTTTTTCACTCTCCTCTTTCACTTTCATCAAGAGGCTTTTTAGTTCCTCTTCACTTTCTGCCATAAGGGTGGTGTCATCTGCATATCTGAGGTTATTGATATTTCTCCCGGCAATCTTGATTCCAGCTTGTGTTTCTTCCAGTCCAGCGTTTCTCATGATGTACTCTGCATAGAAGTTAAATAAGCAGGGTGACAATATACAGCCTTGATGTACTCCTTTTCCTATTTGGAACCAGTCTGTTGTTCCATGTCCAGTTCTAACTATTGCTTCCTGACCTGCATATAGGTTTCTCAAGAGGCAGGTCAGGTGGTCTGATATTCCCATCTCTTTCAGAATTTTCCACAGTTTATTGTGCTCCACACAGTCAAAGACTTTGGCACAGTCAATAAAGCAGAAATAGATGTTTTTCTGGAACTCTCTTGCTTTTTCCATGATCCAGAGGATGTTGGCAATTTGATCTCTGGTTCCTCTGCCTTTTCTAAAATGAGCTTGAACATACTTCTCATTAGGGTTTGTGGGTTTTTTTTTCTGTGGGGAGAAGGGTTTGTTGATTGGTGGGTTTGGCTGTACACGTTAGGACACCTCAACTGGCTCCTGAACCTTTATCTTTCTTACCCTCAGGTTTGATCCCCAAGGATTACCGATCCCTGAAAACCCAGTACCTGCAGGTAAGGCCAGGAGAATGTGTTCTTGAGGGAATTTGGTGGACATTTTTGAAAGAGTTGAAGAAGAAATAGCCCCTTTCTGGTCCTGGTCACCCTTCTGTTCTCATGCGGCCTCCCTCTCAGCACAGACACTCTTCCCGCCGCCCTCATTTCACTCTGCTTCCTGCTTTATGTGGTAGTGAGGGAGGAAATTTGAACAGTTCAGCTGTTGGAAGCAGTGGTGAGGTCTTGCTCTTGGACTCTCCCTCCCTTCAGCTCCTCGTGAGGCATCTATACAGCTTTCCTTCCAGGTCCTTCTCAAGTCCTACCTCCTCTGTGACGCCTTCCTCACCTCCTCCTATCCATAATGTTCTGTGTTCTTTACTTGTTTCATGCTGCTTTTATTGTCTGTTTGGCATTTGGTTATTTCTGACGTGACTTCCCCAGCACACCACGATAAAGCAGTTATCCCCCAATTGAAAAAAAAAAAGAATTCTTCCCCACAAACAAGTGTGGGCTTTTCAGGACACAGACCGCATAATCCTCCTCTCCCCCACCTCCGTATCACCTCACAGGGCTAGGCCCTTGGTGGATGCTTGGTAGAGAGCTGAATTGCATTTTGTTCAGAGCTATGGCCCCGAGCACCTGCTGACCTTCTCCAACCTGCGGCGAGCTGGGCTCCTAACAGAACAGGCCCCGGGAGACACCCTCACGGCCGTGGAGAGTAAAGTGAGCAAGCTGGTGACGGACAAGGCCGCAGGTGAGCAGGAGGCACAGGCAGCCCCTTCTGCCCTCCCTGGCCCTTGGTGCCTCTGCTCTCAACAGGTGGAGCTCGCTGGCCAAGGAGAGAACGAGCTGGGGGAGGAGAAGGTGGTTCCTTACTGTCACTCCCTGACCGCCTCTCCCGTTAGAACAGCTTCCAGTTAGTGAACACTGATGTGCTAAGCCTTTTAGATACACTTTCTCGTGTAATTCTCCCAAACCTTCTCCACGGTAAGTTGTATTATCTTCATTTTACACATGTGGAAATCGAGGCAGAGGGAGGTTAAGTGACTGGTTCGGGGCCCCTCAGTCAGTCAGGTTTGACTCCAAAGGCCACACACTTAACAAGTAAACTGTAGCTCACCCTGTAGATTGCATTGAGTAGAGGGTTGGTGCCCTATAGAAGGAGAAAGACTGTGGGTGGGGAGAGAAAGGTAGTGAATGTCTTGATCAGTTTCAGGGAACTGTAGGTGACCTGCTTTGAGGAGGGTCTTCAGGTGTGATAGGTCCTGCTCTTTGAGGAGAGGCGGTCCTCTCACTTCCTGAATGGTATCACCCACCGCAGCATCGTTAATCCATAAACCTTAGATAAAACCCAGCACAGATTTCTTTCCCAGGAAAGATTACTGATGCCTTCAGTTCCCTGGCCAAGAGAAGCAATTTCCGAGCCATCAGCAAGAAGCTGAATTTGGTATGTGGATTAGGAGTGGATAGGGGAGGCAGTGGGTTCAGTCCTTTATGGAATACTTTGAGCCCACAAAGTATTACTGTTACTTTGTTTTTATAAAGATCCTTTTGTTTGGGAACTTCCCTGGTGGTTCAGTGGTTCAGACTCCGTGCTTCTAAAGCAGAGATGTGGGTTCAGTCCCTGGTTGGAGAGCTAAGTTCCCACATGCGACCAAAATGCAGCCAAAAACTGAAAATTAAAGGAAAAAGATTCTTTTGTTTGGTAGCATTATAGCATGAGTTTAATTTAATGATGAGACAAGACACAAAGGCTCATTCATTTAGTAAACATGTAACACATACCTACGAATATCAGAGAACGTGCCAAGTGCTGCTTCAGTGACAAGCGTGTCCCATGTCACTGCTGGAGGGTCACTCTTGCCAGGGCACATGGGCCCTCATTCAGCAGAGCTGGCAGGTACTGAACAGCTTCCGTCTTTGATTATGGAGTGTTTCCCCACCCCACCAAGGCTATTGCTGCTTCTCCCTTTAGTCGAAGTAAGAACGGCTCTTAGGGGTACACCACTTTTCTCTGACTCTGTAAAGGACTGGAAGGCCGAGTTGCCACTTGCCTCCTGTGTTCCCCTTTACCCTCCAGATCCCACGCGTGGATGGCGAGTATGACCTGAAAGTGCCACGTGACATGGCGTACGTGTTCAGCGGTGCGTACGTGCCCCTCAGCTGCCGAATCATCGAGCAGGTGAGAATGTGGCCCCCTCCCATTCACATCTCCTGCTCTCTGCTTTCTCTTAGTCCCTGGCCTGGCCCAGCTTGTAACTACCCGAGCAACTAGCAAGAAATGTGACAGTCTGGCTGCTGCTGGACTTGAAACTAGCGCTTGTGCCTTCCCAGGTGCTGGAGCGGCGGGGCTGGCAGGGCCTGGACGAAGTGGTGCGGCTGCTCAACTGCAGTGAGCTGGCCTTCACAGGTGCATGGCCTTCCTTGCCCAGTAGGGGTGGGTGAAACAAGGGGAGGGCGCGATGCACCACCCAGGACGAGCCTGCGTGGCCAGTGAAGAGCCGAGTCTGGTCCGGTCTTTGCAGACATGACCAAGGACGACAAGGCCTCCAGCGAATCCCTGCGCCTCATCTTGGTGGTGTTCTTGGGTGGCTGCACGTTCTCTGAGATCTCAGCCCTCCGGTTCCTGGGCAGAGAGAAAGGTGAGAACAGACCTCCATGGGATCTGGGGGGCCAAGGGCAGACCTGAGGAAGGCTTCTTTACAGGCCTCTGGGTACCACCTGCTGCCATCTTGCTGGGGGCCGAACAGCAGGGAGCCCGGTTCCATCCAGCGTGGCAAGTTGCTGGGCCCAGAGAGCGTGGTGCTGGTGCACCTGGGACTACAGACTGGTGCTCTGACCCAGCCCGGGCTGTGGAACTGGAGGGACCCCACATGGCTGGTGTTGGGGGCTCAAATCTGCCCTCGGTCACGTTTGGTGGTGCTTTTACTCCTTAGGGTACAGGTTCATTTTTCTGACGACAGCAGTTACCAACAGTGCCCGCCTCATGGAGGCCATGAGCGAGGTGAAAGCCTGAAGTTTTCCCTGCCAGTGTTGATGTCTTTCCTGGACGTGTTCCTCAGTGGGATGCAGGAGTCTGACTCGCAGCTGCTAAGAAAATGTCTACCAACTACCCTCCTAAGAGCTGGGGAGCAGGGGACTTTCTTGGGATCTAGAGAACCTATCTGAGGAGAGAGTTCACCTCCTGCCCCCAGGATGTTTCTTTTTTGTTCATGAAGTACAGCCCCTGCTAATAAGGAGGATCTTTTTCTAAATCCTCTCTGAGTATCACTGTAAATAAAGCTTCTACTCTCAACGTATTATGTTTAGTTCTGGACAGGCACTTCCACAGTTTATTGGGGGGAGGTAGAGGGGGCTTTATATAGCAGCTTTGTGTGCTCCGCAGCTGGGACTGGGTAGTTGCTCTGGGCCTGTTCTGTTTCTTCCTTGAAACTTGCCCTGTAATTCATTTTCCTCAATCATAAAACGGATTAGATGATCAGTAAGCACCCTTCCAATTCTAAAATTCTGTGATTCATTGCATTTTAGGAAAAATTAGTTTGCTATTGTTTCAACATAAGGAGGCACTTGAATTTTAAGCCATCTGTTTCTTATTGTGTCCCCCGTTAGAGCAGTTTTAGGTTCTGTGCTCCTCTAAAGGCCACTAGTGCCCCTGTAAGTACTAATTCTAAGGGCCTCTCTTTCCCTTCACCCTTTAAAAATGGTGAACTCTAACCACCATCTATTAGTGGTTGTCTTCTAACTTGATCTCACTGTTAATCCCCTTTTCCTTCTTGTAAGGCTTCCATGACAGTTTTGTCCTCCTGAGTCTCCTAGGCTGTATTTCCATCTCCTTTGTTTCCTCTGTCTGTGGATCCCCTCCTTTGTTGCCATCTCCTTCTCTGTCTTTTGTTGTTATCCGCTTGCCCGTCCCAAGCTTTTGTCTCACTGCTGAACTTCACACGGTTATTTCCAACATGACCATTCCATGGGCAGTTGAAATTCAGCACATCTAAAATAAACTCAAACTGAACTTCATGTCTCCACGTGGGGCCCCTAAACCTGCCCCTCTTCCTTTGTTTCCCTAATTGACATTCTCATCATCTGCCCTAGTTTTGTTCATGCAAGAAATTATCCTTGACCTTAGTTTTTGTTTTTCTTTTTATCCACCACATTCAACTGGTCCCCCTACCCATTATTTCTAAATGCCTCTAGTTCATTTCTCTTCACTATCCCCATGGCAGATGTACTTGTTTTGGCCCAGGCTTTTTGCAAAACTGTCCCTTCCATTTGCTTCGCCTCCAGTCTGTTCCCCAGTCCACAGTGCTGCCACTTCTTAAAAGAAAGATCCAGGGACTTCCCTGATGGTCCAGTGGTTAAGAGTCCACCCTGCAATGCAGAGGATACAGGTTCGATCCTTGGTCAGGGAACCAAGATCCTACATACCTCAGAGCAACTAAATGTGCATAACTAGAGTTATGCCAGAATGAAAGATCCCATATCTGTCAACTGAAACCCAACGCAGCCAAATAAATAAATATTTTTTTAAAAAAGACCCAAACCTGTGTTGCTAGGTCATCAAAAGTATTCTTTCCACAGGGAAATGACAATGCTGTGTTGAAATTCCAAGGAAAATGCATACCTCAAGTATCTAGCTAGAAGCTTGACAGCGTTACACCAAACTAGTGTGCAAGATCAAAGACACTGCTGACAGGTCTGTTAGTTTGTAAAAAGAATTACACAGTCAGAAAACATTCTATGGCCAAAGGAATAAACGGTGGCAGTGCACTGCACTTAAATTCTAGAACAGTGCAGTTCACTAGGACCATAATATGATCCTTTTGTATACATCCATTTCACAGTGTTTTACACGCTGAATATAGGCCATGAATTATCTTCCAACGGTTCTATGACTTCGTTAGCTTCAGAACTACAGTGTAAAGCACATGATAGCAAAATTGTCTTATCTCTGGAAACTTACAACCCTGGCCACCTGTCTGAAGATCACAGTTTTTGATGCTTTCTGGAAAACTCAACTTGATCAACAAAGAGAGCAAGAAAATTTAAAAAGTGGTGCCTGTAAGCCACAGAGTGGTGCAAATGTTTGGCACACTGCTAACAAGTTAAAGGATGTTGAAAACAATCAAGTTCTGAAAGTGAAAAAAAACACTGTCATGAAGGTTAAGCAAACCAGCATCCTTTACTTTTCTTTCATGGAAAAGGCAAAGAGAATTCACAGACACTACTGTTGGCCAATAAACATGGGGAAAATGTGCAATTTCCGTTATTATCAAGCAAGCAACTATTCTTATCAAGCAAAGAAATGTCACAAGGACAGCAGTACTCCATGCTGCTGAGGGTAAGGAAGGTATTCTTCCAGCGAGGATGCCTTGGTGGTGAGGGAAAATTAATAAATACAACCTGTCTGGAGAGGGAGCATAAAGTAATTACACTTCTATGAACTAACCCTAAGAAAGAATGCAAGATGCCGAGACTGAGGTATGAAAACATTTATTTGTACAAATGACACCTAAATATTCATCAACTGTAAAAAGTTGAATTACGAATCTACACGACCATATATTACACAACCATGAAAAAGTGATACGTAAGAATTAAGTGCTTCCCTGGTGGCTCAGATGGTGAGCCTGCAATGGGGGAGAACTGGGTTCGATCCCTGAGCTGGGAAGATCCCCTGGAGGAGGGCATGGCAACCCACTACAGTATTCTTGCCTGGAGAATCCCTGCAGACAGAGGAGTCACAGGTCCATGTGGTAGCAAAGAGTCGGACACACTCAAGTGAGCACAGCACACAGCTGCAAGCAACTTTGTCGAGTTTCGAGTCTTTAATTTTTCACAGGACAATTATATAAACCCATGTAGTTTTAAAGCAAACCACGATCCAGGTAATCTCGTTTATTTACCAGTGGTTACCTGGGAAGTCACAAACCTTGTGGAGATACTTCCTTCTGTAGGACGGTGGTGTTTACCTAGCAGGATGGTTGGGCTCCCAGGTGGTTCAGTGGTAACGGATCCGCCTGCCAGNTTTCAGGCATTGCGGGAGAAGAGGGGGTGGGGGGGAAGGGGTGTCCGAATTGAAATTGCGACCGGACTCATCACTCCGCCTCTTACCGGCCTTGTAACTTTGGGCAATGAGGTTGAATATCAGTTTGCTAAGTCGCTTCAGTCGTGTCCGACTCTGTGCGACCCCATAGACGGCAGCCCACCAGGCTCCCCCGTCCCTGGGATTCTCCAGGCAAGAACACTGGAGTGGGTTGCCATTTCCTTCTCCAATGCGTGAAAGTGAAAAGTGAAAGTGAAGTAGCTCAGGCGTGTCCGACTCTTGGCGACCCCCAGGACTGCAGCCTGCCAGGCTCCTCAGTCCATGGGATTTTCCAGGCAAGAGTGCTGGAGTGGGGTGCCATTGCCTTCTCAGCACTAAAATGAAAACAATGCCAGTGCTAGGATTTTTGTGTTAAAAGTGATACAAATGTTAACCTTATTTTCTGAAAGTAGTGAATGAAGCATTGTGATAATTCATTATTAAATAATTTGTAGTTATTGGTCAAACTGGTTAATGTATGGCTTTGGGAAGGTTCTTCCTTCCATGGTTAATGATTCTGACGGTTCTTTTTCAAATGCTTGTCCTTGGGAGAATGGGAATGGAGTACAAATCACTGGTACCACTGGAAAACAGATGTTGGGTGTCAGGTTGTGGATGACAAATAACTTTTTAAAAGAGAGCACCGTTAAGCTGCTGTGTGTTTCGGCTAATGACACATTCTGC
Organism: Redunca redunca; assembly: GCA_006410935.1. Classification (NCBI taxonomy): domain Eukaryota; kingdom Metazoa; phylum Chordata; class Mammalia; order Artiodactyla; family Bovidae; genus Redunca; species Redunca redunca. The sequence continues at coordinate 339,301 of SJYQ01003397.1, read as the reverse complement.
TGCTGCTACTGCCAAGTTGCTTCAGTCGTGTCCGACTCTGTGTGACCCCATAGACGGCAGCCCACCAGGCTCACCCGTCCCTGGGATTCTCCAGGCAACAGTACTGGAGTGGGTTGCCATGGCCTTCTCTGAATGACACATTCTGAAGACTGGTAAAATTTTAAATAACATTTTACAGAAGACTCTTACTCCTAAGTCCATTAGCAGTTTTTGGCTTGTTCAGGCATCTGCTGCTTTCAAGAAAGTGAATGATGGGGAAGGAAAAGTTATCAATTAACTTTGGTTCCAGCCTTACAGATCTAACAACTGGAATTACTATGCTAACAAAACCAGATTTACAGGTAATCTGGTTTCAAGTATTCACATTTAAAGAAGACTATGAGAAATATGCCTGAAAAATATAGCTATCAGAATGGCCACTGAATTAACTATTGGCTTGATTTCTGAAGCAGGTTGTACAGAGGAGCTTAACAAGCTTTTTTAGAGGGCTATTTAGAAAAAAAATAGGATGGTAGATCAGTGGAATGCTGCCAGAAGGTAGGAAATCATTTAAAGGGCCATTTAGGATATCTTCTGGGCTAGTGACTTAAGAGTCTTCAGACTGGAAAAATTGGCCCCTTTCAACCTCTGTATTCTTGAATGGTATTCTGGTAGGCACCCTCAGTTTTTCAAATGATGTAGTATAAGAAAAAAATCTCAAATTTGCACCTTTTCAGGAATTACCTGAAACCAATTAGCAAGGCAATAACATGGTAATTTTTTTTTTTTACATTTTTTATGCTTTTAGTTTACTTTTAAAGTTTTATTGAAATAAAGTTGATTTACAATGTTGTGTTAATTTCTGCTGTATAGCAAAGTGATTCAGTTATACATATATTCTTTTCCATTATGGTTTATTCCCAGGGTATTAAATATAGTTCTGTGTGCTATACCTTTTGAATCTGCTAATCCCAAACTTCCAATCCTTTCTTCCCCCTTGGCAACTGCAAATACGTTTTCTATATCTTTGAGTCTGTCGTGTGTCGTATTTTAGATTCTTGATAGCATGTGGTATTTGTCTATCTTTCTGATTTACTTCACTTATGATAATCTCTAGGTCCATTTGTGTTGCTGCAAATGGCATTATTTCTTTTTTATGGTGGAGTAATATTCCATTGTGTGTGTATATATACACCCACACCTTCTTTATCCATTCATCTGTTGATGGACATTTAGATTGTTTCCCACTATTGTAACTAGCAGTGCTGTGAACACTAGGGGTGCATGTATCTTCAAATTATAGTTTGGTCTGGGTATGTGCCCAGGAGTAGAACTGCTGGATCATATGCAACTCCATTTTTTTTTTTTTTTTGGAACCTCCAAGCTGTTTTCCATAGAGGCAGCACCAACTTACATTCCCTCCAGTAGTGTAGGAGGGCTCTCTTTACACCTTCTCTAGCATTTGTTGTTTGTAGACTTTTAATGATGGCTGTTCTGACCAGTTTTGAGGTGGTACCTCATTATGGTTTTGATTTGCATTTCTCTACTAATTAGTGATGCTGAGAATCTTTTCATGTGCCTGTTGGCCATCTGTATGTCTTCTTTCAGTAAATGTCTATTAAGGTCTGTGCATTTTTTGATTGGGTTGTTTCTCTTTTTTTTATTGTTGTATGAGCTGTTTGTGTATTTTGGAGATTAAGCCCTTGTCTGTCACATCATTTGCAAATGTTTTCTCCCCATTCTGTAGGTTTTCTTTTCATTTTTTTTATTACTTAATTTTTGGCTGTGCTGGGTCTCTGTGGCCGCTTCTCTAGTTGCAGTGTACATGGTGCCTGGACTTCTCATTGCAGTGTCTTCTCTCGCTGCACAGCACAGGCTCTAGAGCATGGGCTCAGTGGTGGTGCGCACAGGCTTAGTTGCCCCAGGCATGTGGAATCTTCCCAGAGCAGGAATCGAACCCATGTCCCTTGCGCTGGCAGGCAGATTCTTAACCACTGGACCACCAAGGAATCCCAGTAAATTCTTTTTAAACACTCTTCATTATGTGTGTATTGATATTGCCATCTGGTATAGGCAACTAGTATCTGTGCAAAAGTTTTTCTGCAACTAGGACAGGAAACCTTTACATTGGAATTTCTTGTCTAGAAAAATGTCTTAGAAATAAGTATATTAAAACTATGGAGAAACTGATGTTTCTGGAGATGTAGGCTGGTGATTCAGAACCCCTGATTATGCTATAACAGAGAGGGGGCCAGTGAGAGCCTCTAGCCTCATTTCTTGCACAGAAGAGCTTCAGTGACTTGTTCCAGGCCTCCTGGCTGACTGGTAGCAAAGCACATCCAGAGTTTAACTTTAGCAGATACTGCCAACAGTCTCAAGATGGTGACTAATTCACTCCAACCAGTACTGTGTGAAAGTTCTGGCTTTTCTATATACTCATCAACACTGATCAGGGGTTAATATCCAAAATATACAAAGAATGTATACAACTCAACATTAAGAAAACAAACACCCTTACTAAAAATGGGTAGACAATCTGAATAGACATTTTTTCCAAGGAAGACATACAGATGGTCGACGGGCACATGAAAAGATGCTTAACATCACTAATCAAAAGGGAAATGCAGATCAGAACCACAGTGAGATAATCACCTCACAACTGTCAGAATGGCTTTTATTAAAGATAACAGATAACATGAATTGGCGAGGATACTGGGAAAAGGGAACCCTTGTATACTGTTGGTGGGGATGTAAATTGGAGTAGCCACTATGGAAAATAGTTGGCAATCCCTCAAAAAATTAAATATAGAACTGTCAGCCTTCCCTGGCCATCCAGTGGTTAAGAATCTGCCTTGCAATTCAGGGGATATGGGTTTGATTCCTGGTCAGGGAACTGAGATCCCATATGCCACAATGAAAAGATCCTGCAGGCAACAATGAAGATCCCACAGCAACAAAGACCCAGTGCAGCCAAATTAAAAAAAAGAAGAATACAAACTTCCAGTTTCAAAATAAATGAGTTACAGGTATAAAATGGATAGTGTGCAGAATGTAGTCAAGAACTAGGTAATATCTTGTATGGTGACCTATTGTAGCTAGACTTATTCCAGTGATCAGTTTGAAATGTATAGAAATTTGTTCACTAATATTCACTGTGTTCTCTAGCAGGAATTAACATAGTCTTATGGGTCAATTATATTTCAGAAACAAGCAAATTCAGAGAAAAAGAGATTAGTTTTAGCTTACCAGAGTCTGGGGGTAGGGGGAAGGAAGAATTGGATGAGGGCAGTCAGAAGGTTATAAGTCAGGTTTTTAAAAAATTTGTATTTAATTAAGTATTTTTGGCTTTGTTGGGTCTTTGTTGCTACGTGGGCTTTCTCTAGTTGCTGTGAGCAGGGGCTACTCTCTGGTTGCTGTGCGCAGACTTCTCACTGCAGTGGCTTCTCTGTTGCGAAGCGCGGACTCTAGGGTGCGTGGGCTCAGGAGTTGTGGTGCACAGACTCAGTTGCCCCATGGCATGTGGAATCCTTCCAGAGCAGGGACCAAACCTGTGTCCCCTGTATTGGCAATCAGATTTTTAACCAATGGACTACCACAGAAGTCCAGATAAGTCAGTTTTAAGATAAGTAATAGGGATGTAATAGGGATGCCAATAAAACTGGCACCACTGTATGTTACTTATGAAAGTTGTTAAAGAGTAATACTGAGTTCTAGTCATAAGAAAAATAATTTTAAAATTTAATATTTTACCTATATGAAATGATAGATGTTTACTAAACTTATAACACTTCATGATGTATGTAAATCAAGTCATTGTGCTGTATACCTTAAACTTATACAGTGCTATATATTAATTATAGCTTAATAAAACTGGAAGGGAAAAAGATGAATAACAAATTTGCAATAAACTTCCAGCTGTTTTATAGGAGCTGACATTTTTGTCTGTTTTTCCGTAATATATGCCATAGATAGAATCATTGATTGAAGTCCAGATTCTGAGTATTATTCAAAAGATTGAATTTACACAGTGTAAGATTGAATTTCTACAGTGTAACATGATACTGGCTTTTGCTTTGCCGGGGTTGTGGTGTTTGTGGGGGGGAGGATAGAGGAGCAGTTAAAGATGAATTAAGTTGAATGCTTGTTTCCAATTTTTTTAGCCTTGAGCCCACTGAGAAACTAGTTTTAGTTTCTGTAAATACAGTTTTTAGACTGGAGGCAGTGGCTCATGTAGCTGGCTTCTCTTTTGCTTTTTAGTGAGGTGCTGGCAGAGGAGTCCATAGTATGTCTCCAGAAAGCCCTGAATCACCTTCGGGAAATATGGGAATTGATTGGCATTCCAGAGGACCAGCGGTTACAAAGAACTGAGGTCGTAAAGAAGCACATCAAGGTGAGTTTAGTAGCACTGGCCTCTTTGCAGTGGGACGGGGGTAAGGATGTTGGTGTCTCATCTAAAATAGCATATAGAAGTGACACTAGGATGTCACAGGCTCCTCCTGGTTTTGTTTGTGTGTTTGTTTTGGCCAAGCCATGGGGATACTAGTTCCCAGACCAAGGATTGAACCTGGGTCCTCTGCACTGGGAGTGTGGAGTCTTAACCACTGGACCACCAGGGAAGTCCTGTTTTTTTTTAAGTCCTTTCTTAAAAATTTGAAACTGTGAGGTTTTTGGTGTTATTTGTTGTTGTTTGATGCTAATGGGGGAAAACCCAGAACTTTTATAGGACTGTTTTATCTCTCACAGGACCTCCTGGACATGATGATTGCTGAAGAGGAAAGCCTGAAGGAAAGACTTATCAAAAGCATAGCCGTCTGTCAAAAAGAGCTGAACACTCTGTGCAGCGAGTTAAATGTCGAGCCTTTTCATGTATGTGGCAGGGTGTCAGGGGATCCTGTTTGGGTCTGAGATTTAGGGAAGAACTTTGATTTGGAGCTCCAGGTGGAAAGTTTCCTTGTAGGGCTGATACTGGACATGAGAAATGGGTGGAACATGTTGCCTAGTTACTTGGTTCCAGCAAAGCCATTTGTTCACTTACATAAATAAGTTGCCCTGTTGAGAGGTAAAACACCTAAGTGTTGCAATGTTTTAATCAAAAACAAATTTCCTATTCCTATCAATTTGTAGGACATAAAAAATTTTTTAACGTTTTTTCTGTGAAAGAAAATGAGCTACTTACGAAACAAAAAGGATGAGTGATATAAGGGAAAATTACCCCCAAAACCTGACTTTGTGGATTTTTTCATACTTGAAAGCTGCACACCACTGAACCAGCCAGAGTGGCCACGTGAGAAGAAATGTTTCCATAGTAGGAATATCAGGAGAGTGAAGTCAAACCCAGGGATGCTCATCTGTGTTTCTTGCTGAGAGTTTGCTGTCCCGTGCTCCAGCACGAGTCAGACATGAACGCAGACACCAGCAAGCATGACATGAACGACAGAGGGACCCCGAAACATAGCCCTGGTTAGAACAATAAAAACAGTGTTGGGATCGTAAAAATGAAGACAAATGTGAGGGTTGGGAAGGTAACTAGAATAGAGGTGGGTGCAGGGACAGCACACAGGGGGCTGATGTGCCGCCAGTAAGGTCTCAGGCCCTGTTACAGAAAGAACTGCCTAGGGATCTAGATGGAGGCAGCCTCGGAGGAGGACACTGTTTAAAGAGTTAAGGATAATTAATATCTTGTAGCCATGAGCAATCAGGCAGACTCGGACATCAACACAAATGGCATAAATATCATTGATTTTGAACAGAGATTCCTTTTTTTAAATTTATTTTTTAATTGAAGGATAATTGCCTTACAGAATTTTGTTGTTTTTTGAGATTCCTTCTTTAGTCTTTTTTTTTTTTTTAAAACTTTTGATATGAAATTGGATGAGAAGTTAGGTATTCAGTAGTACATCTCCCTTAAATTATATGACAGTTCCTAGTTTAATGTTGAATAAAATTTATAGGACCTATAACTGCCACTTTTTTCTTCTGCTTATCAGGAGTACAGCAAGGAGTACAAAATGGATTTTTATTGGTTAAGTGATAACCGTCAATTATTGGGATGGTTAAGTGATGTTCTTAGGATTATTGGGATAAAACAGTTAGGAGCTAAGTAACCATAGCTAACTCAAAGCAAGTTTTTCAACCATTTTTACCTCTGATAAAATTGCCTTGGCACCTTTCCTTACTGGGGAACCTTGTTAGGGGGCCCTCTCTGTGCCATATTCTGTTAGGTTAGGTTATATTCTGTTAGGTTAACAAATATGTTAACTTATTTGTAAGCTTAACTAAAAGTCTGTCATCCTAGTCTTTTTTTTTCCATCGTCTTTCTCCTCCTCTGAAGAAATCCACTCGGCACCTTAATAGGGGTACATTGTCTCCTACAGGAAGAAGGAGAGACAACCATCTTGCAACTAGAAAAGGATTTGCGCACTCAGGTAGAACTGAGGAGAAAACAGAAAAAGGAAAGAAAACAAGAACTGAAAATCCTTCAAGAACAAGATCAAGAACTGTGTGAAATTCTTTGCATGCCCCATTATGAAATTGACAGCACCTCAGTTCCCAGCTTAGAAGAGCTGAACCAGTTTAGACAACACGTGGCAACTTTGAGGGAAACAAAGGTATACTAACACTGGTGTTTCTGTTCAGTTTGCCAAGTACTGTGTAACTTTGTGACCCCGTGGACTGCAGCACACCAGGCTTCCCTGTCCTGCAGTATCTCCTGCAGTTTGTTCAAATTCATGTTCATTGAGTCAGTGATGCTGTCTAACCATCTCATCCTCTGTCACCCCCTTCTCCTCCTGCCTTCAATTTTCCCCAGCAATCAGGGTCTTTTCCAATGAATCGGCTCTTTGCATCAAGTGGCTAAAATATTGGGAGCTTCAGTTTCAGCATCAGTCCTTCCAATGACTGATTTCCTTTAGAATTGCCTAGTTTGATCTTGCAGTCCCAAGAGTCTTCTCCAGCACCACAGTGTAAAAGCATCAATTCTTCGGTGCTCATCCTTCTTTATAGTCCAACTCTCATACCCGTACACGACTACTGGAAAGACCATAGTTTTGACTATATGGACCTTTGTCAACAAAGTGATGTCTTTGTTTTTTAATATTCTGTCTGGGTTTGTCATAGCTTTATGTCAACATTCATATGTCCTAAAAGTCATTTGACTTTCCTCCAGGTATCTTATAATCATCTTCTTTCATAGGCATCTAGGCGTGAGGAGTTTGTTAACATAAAGAGACAGATCATACTGTGTATGGAGGAATTAGAGCACACGCCAGACACAAGCTTTGAAAGAGACGTGGTGTGTGAAGATGAAGAAGCCTTCTGTTTATCTCTGGAAAATATTGCAACACTACAGAAGTTGCTCCGGCAGGTAAGGTCGCTCAGATTATGGCCTGGGATCTCCACAGTATCCAGCAATTTGGGAAAAAAAAAAAAAAATTGCGGTTTTTTCCCTTTAAGATAAAGATAGTATTGTATGAAATACAACCTTGAATTTTTTTTTAAACAAAAACCTTAATTTATATGTAGTTCTAAGAATATGAAATACAGGATTTGGGTGAAAAACTAAGTTATTTGAATTAGTTTAGTGTTTTAACTGAAAAAAAATTAGTTTAGTGTTTAACTGAAAAAAAAAAATTTGTTTAGTTAAAATTTAAATCCGTATTTTAGAGATCTGAGACCCTACTACCATAATGACAGCCTTATAGTTTGTTTTCAGAAGTCATGAAAACACAGCTCTTCACAGTCTTGTGAAAGTGCTTCTTCTCCATGGGGGTAGAGATGTATCTTTGTGGGGAGCCAGAGGGCCAGCTTTCTCTCTGCTGCTGTCATTGCTGTAACAATGTCATTTCCTTGCTACAGCTGGAAGTGCGAAAATCACAAAATGAAGCAGTGTGTGAGGGGCTGCGTGCTCAGATACGAGAGCTCTGGGATAGGTTGCAGATACCTGCAGAAGAAAGAGAAGCTGTGGCCACGGTTATGACTGGGTCGAAGGCCAAGGTCCGGAAAGCGGTAAGGAACCCTAAGGGCACTGGGTCAGCTTTTTGGTGTCAAGTGTGATTATCTCTGGGGCTTCCCTAGTGGCTCAGTGGTAAAGAATCTACCTGCCAGTGCAGGAGATGTGGGTTTAATCCCTGGGTCAGGAAGATCCCCTGGAATAGGAAGTGGCAACCCAGTCTGGTATTCTTGCCTGGGAAATCCCATGGACAGAGGGGCCTGGTGGGCTACATAGTCCATGGGGTCGCAAAGAGTTGCAGGCAACTGAGCAACTGAGCATGAGCACACACTGGTGTCTTTACCAGCTTCTGCCTTGCGTGAACCTGTTTTTTTCTTTCTTTCTTAATATTTATTTATTTGGCTGCATCAGGTCTTAGTTGCATGCAGAATCTAGTTCCCTGACCAGGGATTGAACCTGGGCCCCCTGCATCGGGAGTACAGAGTCTTAGCCACTAGACCACCAAGGAAATCCTGAGTGAGCCTGTTTTTAAGACAAGCATCAGAAAAGGGTGGCAGTAGCTTGATCATCTGTTATTTTGTGTGTATGTTTCTTACATTTCTGGCTCCTAGGATATCATTGTTACAAAGTGTTGACTTGCCACTGTGGTTTTGTGTTGTAATTTTATTAAAAAGGGCTTTCCTTGTGGCTTAGCTGGTAAATAATCTGCCTACAATGTGGGAGACTGGGTTCTATCCCTGGGTTGGGAAGATCCCCTGGAAAAGGGAAAAGCTACCCACTCCAGTATTCTGGCCTGGAGAATTCCATGGACTATAGTCCATGCGGTCACAAAGAGTTGGACACAACTGAGCAACTTTGACTTCACTTTATTAAAAAGGGGGAAAATATTTTGCAAATTTACATGAATATACAAATATGAAGCACTTTTAACAGGTCTTTTTGTTTTAGCTACAATTAGAAGTGGATCGGTTGGAAGAACTTAAAATGCAAAACATGAAGAAAGTGATTGAGGCAATCCGAGTGGAGGTGGCTCAGTACTGGGACAAGTGTTTTTACAGCCAGGAGCAGAGACAGGCTTTCGCTGCTTACTACTCTGGTTCGTACAGAAGTGTCACTCTTCACGTGGCTGCTCACTTGTGCTTTACAAGTGCAAACATTCACTGGGAAGTGTTTCCTCTGGAACAGAGGCATAAATTTCCAAGCCATTCAGCATAAATTGCCATTCCTGTTCAAATAAGCATTTGCAAATGCTATTGGGAAATGAGGGATCTCTGAAGCAGTATAACTCTGTGCCCTGTAGGTGTGAAGCTCAGGTTTATCAGGTGCTTACTCTGTGCTGCCAGGTGCAATGCCAGACTCTTAACAGGATTATCTCACTTAATACTCATGTTAAGGGATGAGGAAGGGCACTGAGGCACATAAATGTACAACTTAACCCAGAGACACACAGCAGGTCAATGGCAGAGCCCACGAGTATCCCTCCAAGGGCCCAGTGGAATTCTGGTCTGAACTGAATATAAAGATGCTGCTGTCTTTACTGAATTCCACATTTCTGGACATTTTCTGTGACTCAGCCCTCTATTGGGCAGCATGAAAAGAAAATATGAAAGAAACCTAAGACAAGGCAAAAGATGACAGAAGTTTTGAGAATCGTAGTCATATTATTCTACACCTTAGTCAGTCTCCAGTCCTACCAGGCTGATGGTGACAAACCTGGCTCTTAGTATCTACAGCACAAAATTACTCGTGTATCACTTTTACTGTAAGGGAGAAAAATCTGCTTCCATTTTAGGGGGATGAGGGATTAGTAAATTGGGATACTAAACACTGGAGGGATTTCTTAAAACTACTGGGCCTGTATCTTGCAGAGGACTACACAGAAAATCTGCTCCAGCTCCATGATGCCGAGATCGTGCGGTTAAGAAACTACTATGAGGTTCACAAAGAACTCTTTGAAGGTGTCCAGAAGTGGGAAGAGAGCTGGAGGCTTTTCTTAGAGTTTGAGGTACTACTCTAGTTTTTCTCTCTTTTCCTTAGAGTACAGTGTGGTATTAAGAAAACATCCTCTTCGTGGAGTCAGAGCCTGTTTCCTTTGCTGTTTACCAGGTTTTATCATTATATCTGTAAATTACTGCTAACCCATCTGTATTTGTCAAGCTTAGAAACATGTAAGAGAATAACCCCAAATTAATTCCTTCAATTAGGCTGAAGTTTCTTGCATAAAGGAAGTCTAGAGGTAGGCAGTGTAAGGCAGGTAAGGCCATTCCATAGTCAGTGGGGTCCCAGGCTTCTCCAGTTCATAGCTCCTCCACCACTGAGGGGTGAGTCTAAGCTCAGGTCCACGGTGGTTCTGGAGCTCCCACCACAGCGTTTCACACAGCGTGTGAAGGCAGGAGCACAAAAGGCACTGCCCCCCACCCTCTGAGAGCCTTTCCCAGGCTCTCTTCATAGCACCTCCACTTAAATGCCACACCAGCTACGGGCAAGGCTGGGAGAATTGCTACCGAAGATAAATCCAGGGTCTGTTTCTAAGGAAGGAGAGAAGAGTGGATGTAGGGGCAGGTAACTAACATTCTGTACTGTTCAAACTTTTGCTATTATCTTAGAAAATTGCCTGGTTATTGGGGCACATTTGTGTACTCTGTATTCCTTTTGTTCTGATAGACTTAGCACGAATAGGTTCCCTTAGAGCATTTTAGCGTCCAGAGCTGGGATCAGGTTAAGGCAAGTGAGGCACCTCGGGCATAAAATTCATGAGATTTATTCTCAGGTCCATACCAGTCCTCTTAGAGCTGGAACAGCCCTTTAGCAAATCCGGAGTTTAACTCCAAGTTTATAGGCAGGAAACTAGGACTCAGAAGTAGAGAAAACTTCGTGAGACCTCACAGCTGTTTAAAAGCAGGCGTTCGAGGCCTCCATTCCTCCTTACTTCTGATAGAAAGCGAGGAGGAGGAGGAGTGAAAGTCAGTAAAGAGCTCAACCATAGAAAAGAATATTATCTTGCCACTGGCAACAACTTGGATGGACCTATAGGGTATTATGCTTAGTGAAATAACTCAGAGAAAAGACAACTACTGTAAGACACCACTCATATGTGGAATCTAGAAAATAAACTAATACTTATAACAAAAAAACGGACTCACAAACATAGAAACAAACTAATGGTTACCAGTGGGGAGGGGGAAACTGGGACTATACTGGCTAGGGGATTAAGAAGTACAACTACTATGTATAAAATAGCTAAGCCACTGGGATACACTATACAGCATGGAACACTGTAGGGCATAGCCAGTATTTTATAATAACTATAAATGGAGTATGACCTTTAAAAATTGTGAATCACTGTGTTGTATACCTGAAACCTATATAATATTGTAAATCAACTATAATTTAAAAATATATATATAAAGCTAATAAAGAACCAAATATGCAACCCTTGTTTACATGCCAATGTTTAAGGAAAAATAAGAAACTAATTACCATTCCTTTTAGATATGCTTATAGAAAGTTACTAATCAAACAGCCTGGAAAGGAAACAGGATTTATCAGTTTGGCCCCCAAATTGTCAAGACTGTTTCTAAACAGTCTTTTTGATTATCTGCCCCGTTTTTTAGTGTATTCACCTAATTTGTATTTATAAATTATAAACTTACATTACTATGCTGATATATTGTAGAACGTAACTAAAAATAGAAAAGTTAAAAAGAATAAGAAGCCTAACATTTTATATTTTTTGTCCATTCTGTGAGGGTTAATTTAATAAAAATCACATGATCTGTAAACCCTTTCACTGAGCACATTTAAGCTGTGTTGTCTTAATACAGTGGGAGTGGGCAAGTGGAGGAGTCACCAGCAAGCCCTCTGAGTGTAGACCTCCTGCTTGTCCCCCTGCACCCCCCATTTCCCTTTGGTGGCCTCTGAACCAAGGAAAGGAGCCAGTGACATTGTGCAGTAAATATGAAAGCCTGTCTTACTTTTTAGATGGAAAAGGAAACAGTAGTTTTCCTGTACCCCAGTGTATGATCTTGCATCTCCCTGGGAGTAGTCACACCCCACTCCCTGCCTTAGAAAGTCACCATGTCTCACTGCTCAGAGTGGGTGGGGATGAAAACTCTGAAGTCTCCTTACAAATATGCATCCATTTATGAGAGCATGGATTCTAGCAGAAGTGACTGACTGTCAGGCATTTACTCTAATTAAAATGTGTTTTTCACAGAGAAAAGCTTCAGATCCAAGTCGATTTACAAATCGTGGAGGAAATCTTCTAAAAGAGGAAAAGCAGAGAGCCAAGCTCCAAAAAACACTCCCTAAGGTAATACTGTTGCTGAGAGTGTTTGGTGCATGGCTACTTTTTGTATATCCCTTGCTTTGAATCATTTTGCTCCCAAATTGTATTCTCTTCCAAAGGTTAGGCAAGGATAGTAAGTACTTGCTGGGTCTGCCTAGTATCAAGTATTCCTTGATAACTGAATATCAAGTTTTATTATGTTCTTAGGACTTCCACAACAGAGTACCAGAGACTGGGTGGCTTAAACAACAGAAATTCATTTTCTCAGTCCTGGAGGCTAGAAGTCTGAGATCAAGGTGTCAGCAGGGCTGGTTTCTTCCGAGGCTGCTTTCCTGCCTCCACACAGCTATCTTCTCCCTGTATTTCCACACAGTCCTCCGACGTATGTGTTGTGTGTTTAAATTTTCTTACAAAGCTGCATTCATGTTGGATCAGGACTCGCCCTTATGACCTCATTTTAACTTAATTACATCTGTGTTAAAATAAAGTCACATTCTGAGGTACTGGGGATTAGGACATCAGCATATGAATTTGGCAGGGGGCACAACTGATCCCATAACACAAGGTGACCTTTTGAGAAAGTGCTTTGGACTTCATTAGTATTCTCTATTTTAATAATAATTGTTAACATTTATTGAATTAAGTGCCAGATACTGTCTTAGAGTGCTTTCCATTTATTAATTCACTTAATCCTCACAACATCCTTAAGAGGTTGGTATTATTCTGTTTTTACAGATGAGCAAACTGAGGGACTAAGCACTTAACGCACCTTGCCCACCTCTTCAGAGCCCGTAAAGGGTGGATCCCAGGCTGCAGACCAGCTAGTGCTGCTCTGTGAACACTGCCTGCTTAATGTTGCAGCTTCCCCCAGTGCTGCCTCCAGCCTCCGGCACCAGAACTTTAGTGGTCAGGCTCGGGGTTCTCACTTTTTCCCACCTTCAAGTGTATTATGAATGAACCATGCCCAGACTGATTTCTGGCCACTCCGGCCTGTTCCCATGTGGGTCCAGCTACCTGATGTCAGGCTAATGATACTCCGAGGGGGTAAGAGGCATTCTTTGGGAGAATCATTTCTTTTAGGTTTCACACCAAAGATTTGATGTAATTAACATGTCCTTGTTTCTGGTCTCAGTTGGAAGAGGAGTTGAAAGCAAGGATTGAAATGTGGGAACGGGAGCATTCAAAGGCATTTGTGGTGAATGGGCAGAAATTCATGGAGTACGTAACAGAACAGTGGGAGATGCACCGACTGGAGAAAGAGAGAGCCAAGCAGGAACGAGTAAGTGAACCCAACTTGGGAAGTGGGGCAGAGCAATGAGGGAGCGGCCCATAGTCTCTGCCAGGGCTCAGTTGGCTAGAGAAGTTGCAGCCCCTGGCAGCTCTTTTTAGCTCTGGGTGTAGACACTTGCATTGTATTTCTGGCCCTTCCTCTGCCCCCATCCCAGAGCTGTTCTCCTTCTGGGATTTATCACTCTTGCCCTGACTTTCACATAGCAACTAAAGAACAAGAAGCAGACAGAGACAGAGATGCTCTACGGCAGTACTCCGCGAACACCCAACAAGCGGCGAGGACTGACACCCAGCACCCCAGGCAAAGTGCGCAAGGTAACACGGAGCTGCCTGAACTGCTGGGCTTTGATGTGTGTCCGATGTTGAGTCTCAGATTAAACTCGGGGTGCCGCCAGCTGCCAACATTCTATAATGATGAAAACCTTCAGAGGTTCATTCTGCGATTTCCAACAAGTGACCTTGGCACTGTGTGAAAGAAGACTTTCATGCCTGGCAAATAGAGTAGCTAATGCTCCTTAATCTCCAGAGCAGGAAACCAGGAGTCCATCCTTTCCTTCCTTCCCTCCTTTTTTTTTTTAAACCTTTTCTTTGATAAATGGAGTGCTATTTTCCTCTTCGCTCCTCAACTCATACATTATAACATATAAAATGTTTTTTAAAAATCACCTATAGTGTATAACTCCAGAAGCACCAATGAGAATATTTGGTGTTTTCCCTGCTTTTATAAAAAGCTTTTAAAAATAGTGTATTTTCATAAAATAGAGATCACATATATAATTTTGATTTTTGCTTTTTCAGAGAATTAAACTTTCTTTAAATATGCTCATTATTAGCTGGTATATTCTATTTTTTTTTTACATTTTATCATTTATTAAACTAGTTCCCTATTGTTTGATATTAGGTACTTAATTTTTTATTAGGAAAATAATGTGATGAAATTTTTAGAACATGTTATAAATTTTTACCCCATCACACCCAAAGTTTCCTTTTGCCCTTTCATATACTCTTTGTTTTCTTTACCCATCCCCCCAGCTCCTGGCAACTACAGCTTTGTTCGCTCTGTTACTATTGATTAGTTTGCATTTTCTAACATTTTATAGAATCATACAGTGTGTATACTTCTGTCTGATTTTTTTCATCTGTGCTATGTCAGTAGGTTACTCTTTTTATTGCTGAACAGTATTCCACTGGATGTATATACCACGATTTGCTTATCTAGTTGCCTGTGTTGATGGATATTTAGCTTATTTCTAGTTTTCTGGCTACTACAAATAAAGCTGCTATAAATATTTATGTGTAAGTCTTTGTATGGATATATGCTTTCATTTCTCTTGGGTAAATACCCAAGAGTGACATGGCTGGGTCTTAGGATAGTTGCCTGTTTAACTTTTCAAAACAAAATGGTTGTCCCATTTTACAATTCCACCTGCTAGATGGAACACTGAACACTTTTCTAGACTGCTTCCCTGCTCACAGGAGGACTGCTCATTCCTCTGTAATGTAAGGATGGGTTACTCAGCACCTTGTCTCACATCCGTAATCTTGTCTCTTGTTCTAGCTGAATACTACCACCGTGTCCAATGCTACGGCCAACAGCAGCATTCGGCCTGTCTTTTCGGGGACAGTCTACCGCTCTCCTGTGTCTCGACTTCCACCTTCTGGCAGCAAGGTCAGTATGCTCTGTGTACAAGCACATCTGCAACACTGGCCCGGCCTGTGCACTCCAGGGTCTGTTGGGAGGCAGAAATACTGAATACTATCCTCTGGACTGAGAAGGAGCTTTGAGACTGAAAAACAAAGCTTCATAAAGTGCAATTATGGAATTTACTGTGGGTAATTTACATACAGGCAGGATCGGGTGGACAGTGACCTAGAGACATTTGCATCTGCACTCAAGCACCGAAAGGGGTACAGAACATCTAGGAGCAGCACATCTGTACTGATAGGCACTGTGCAGTTTTCCTTCTCCCAGGGTCTCAAGACCACCCATCACCTGCCTCAGCGAAAGGCATTCTGCAGTTTTCATATCACGTGAAGGTCAGACTTGACAGGGACTTTGTCTGGCTTGGGCACATTCCTGTGTGTAGACTGAAGGTCAGTCATGCAGGACAGGGAGAGGGTGGGACTGCAGTCCTAAGGTGGAGCTGACAAAAAGGAGTCAGTGTGGTTCAGCCACACAGCCCCGCCCACCTGTTCCAGTTTCTAAGGTCCTTGCATCTGATTATCCTCAAGATGCTGAGAGTTAACAGATGGAAGCTAACTAGTCTCTCAAAGACGAAATGAGAGAAGAGGAGAGAATGGTCATCCTGAGCCCTGACTAGTGTTGTGGAAGCACGGGGATGGCTGGGAAACTGAGGTCTCCGTAGGCTCAGTTGAAAGCCTGGTCTTCGGTGCTCCTGTGTGAGGTCCCTGCACGTGGGTTCCAGCCCAGTGACACTGGATGACTAGGTGCAGACAGGAACTCTCACCCCAGCAAAGGGGTGAGGAGTGTGTGCTAAAATGTGTTCAGTCTTGCAAGTATTCTACAGTCTGCTGTATGCTTGAGCATTCTACAGTATGCTCAAGGTAAGGGTTCTGCAGATCTTTAAGAATTTATATTTGTTAAACCAGAAGAATAGGATTACAGACACATGAATAAAGATGGTGTCAGCCTTTGATAATTTGTGTATGTGTAGTCATGATAAGGGTGATACATTGAAGGATCTTTTCTCTACAGCCAGTCATCACTTCCACCTGTTCGGGGAAAAAAACACCCCGTGCCGTCAAGCATGGAGCCAACAAGGAGAACCTGGAGCTCAATGGCAGCATCCTCAGCGGTGGGTACCCTGACTCGGCCCCCCCACGGCGCAACTTCAGCATTAATTCTGTTGCCAGCACCTATTCTGAGTTTGCGGTAATTCACCTTTTCTAATATCTACCAGTCCCTGGGGAGCACACAGTTGGGGCAGAGAGGGTATCTCCCCAGGGGCACCCAGGCTGTTAGTTTAGATGGATCTTTGGAGGCTGAGAATCCCTTTCCTGACATGACCATGGCATGAGGTGGGGGTGGTTTAAGGGTGGTATACAGGAAGAAAGATGGCAGCAGCAACAAGACATTTAACCTGGATCCTTCTGCTTAAGAAATACCATTCCCTGGCTGCAGGAGGTAACCTTTCTAATCACTGCCCTGGTGCTCTCTTGGTGGAGTCTTGGTAATTGTCTTAATTCTTTGTTCTTAGAAGGATCCGTCCCTCTCTGACAGCTCCACTGTTGGGCTTCAGGTCTGTATGGCAACCCCTGCATGTCCCATGTCCCTTTTCCAAGCTGATCTGTCATCTGCTGGCTTCATTCCCATGTGGGCACAGGGCTGCACTAACCAATAATCTCAGCTGTACTATCATAAGACTTTTTTTTTTTAACAAAGGAAGCAGGAATCCCTAATACAGATTTCAAAAATAGTAAATATCTGGCTTAAGTTCCCAACAGACTGACTAAACAGACTAACCTGCCAATTAACTTGTTCAGACTTGGATTCTCAGCCCCATCTAAAGTTAGGCAAAGTTTTTTTATCCTGTTATTTCACAACAGAGAATTTCTACCCTCCCCAGTTGTGACATTAAAGGCCTCCAGTGTGCTAGAAAGGAGAGGCCCTATCACGTGGGGAGGGGAGCCCCAGCTGTGTGCTGCCTATAAGGATTTTGGCCTGTGTGCTGATTATTTCCTGGAGTATATGTCTTACTAACCCCTCAGAGCTGCACTACCAACTTTCTGTCTGCTCTGGGCTAGCCCATGCTCATTTCTTTGCCTTTGCCTATTTCTACCACACTGAGCTGCTAAAGCACATAGGCACTGGAAGAAAGTTGTTTTTTCCCCACAATGCTCTTCAGCTCCTAGTAACCTACTTCACATTTACCAACACTTAATTGCAGTGCCCTCTCCTTAGTGATCCCTGAGTAACTATTGAGAGGCAAGGCCGTCCTTCACCATTGTGGGGGATACTGAGTGACAGCCTAGGGCATCAACTGTCTTGCTGCAGTAATGAAGAATGTGACAGCTGCCCAAGGCTACAGCTCATTTTGAGCTCTGAAGCTCGCTTTATATTCTTTTACTTTTGTCAAGTTACTTTTTTAACAGTTGTTTTTATTATTTTGGCTATGCTGTGTGGCATGTAGGATCTTAGTTCCCCAACCAGGGACTGAACCTCAAGCTGTCTTAACCACTGATCCACCAGAGAAGTCCCTATCAAGTATTTGACTGCTATGGTTCTACCTACAGAAGCGGGTACTTGTCACTGGCTATGACTGCGGGCCACAAAGTCCAGCTTTCTCTTTCCTGTTTGCCTAGCCAGCCCTGCTTCATCCACTTGGTGCTTACAACGTATCTGTCTTTGGCTCAGTCAGGAAGGCTCCCCTGGTTTGGGCTGTTGTGGCTGTGGGCTCCACCAGGCAGCACTGAAGCCAGTAGACTAACGTCCACTAACACCTGTCCTTTCTCACTGGCTTTGTCTCACATGCTTCGTCTTCTGCTTCAGTACCATGTGCTCCAGCACGAGATGAAATCACCAGCAGGTTAACAGGCCCTCAGCCCCAGGGATTGGTAGATATACACTCTGGCCCGATGTTTCATAAAGGGCTCAAAAGACCAAAGTTTGTTGCCTATCTAGCTTGACAACTCAGAGTACTTGGTGAAGTCTAAGGGATTTCTCTTCTGTGAGGTTTTAACAAAATGGACTGGCTGAGGAAAGCAGTCAAGGTGCATATATGCACCTGCTTAATCTGTGACTAAGCATTCCCTTCCCTTGGATTCCTAACAGCCTGTGCTGGGCTAGGGCCCACTGTCTTAGAGAAGTGCCCTCAGAGGGCCGTGTGCTGACATTCACTCCTGCTTACTTACCAGGGCAGGGCATGCATGAGAGGGGGCAGTACTGCCATTGATGTTATTTATTTTTCAACAGCGCGAACTTTCAAAGGCTTCCAAATCTGATGCTGCTTCCCGAATCCTCAATTCAACCAACATCCAGTCCTGAGAAGCCCTGATCAGTCACCCCTCTGAAGTTTTCTGTGCCTAATTATACAGGGTGGCTTTAATGTTTCTTCAGTTTAGATGCTTGAAAGCCTGGACACGTTCCATTACCATGAGTCTAACTTAGAGAAGTGAATGAGTTACAGATGAAAGTATCATAAGCTTAGTGCGTCCTCAGACATTTGGTTTTGACTCAAGAAATACATTAAAACTTAGTTCATAGCAGTAAGTGTAAATTTTAGCATATGGAACTTAATTTCTTTTCCTGCCCCATAACTGTACTTGCTGAAGTATGATCAAGGGCTTGTTATATTTCACCTTTGAGTAGGAAAATGACTGTGTCCATCCTTGGGGTATGGGACATGAAGCAGTTTTTTGTCTGTACACTTATAATTAGCAATTAACATCTTTTTTGTTTAGGGATGTTCAATTAATGCTACAGCTTCAATAGCTTTGTTCTCACCTAAAGGCCTGTCCCCACCACACAGGACAGCCTTCCTCCTGATGAAGATGTCTGTGTGTCAGAAGTTGGGATGGCCTGACTCACTGCCAAAGAGGTGACAGGGAGGCTGGGAGTGCCTTTGTTCAGTTGTGTACCGTTTTGTCATGTGGGGCGATGCTGTGGGTCAGGGGTGGTGTATGAACACACGTGCTTGTCTGAACTTTGGGCCCAGTTCCCCCATCCCTGCGCCCTTGTGCCTGAGTCCCTCCACCCTCTGCACTTGGTAGCCAAGTAGGGAGGCTACTTGGTGGGTTGGGCCGTTCGTGTTCCTGTCGTGGAGACCTGGAACTTTGCACATGTCAGTACTGGGGAGTTGTTCCTGCCATAGCGTCCACGATGAGGCTCCTCCTTTACCTGCCCTGTTGATCACTACTGCGCTCCCTGAAGCACTATTATTTATTCTCCCTCTGCCTGCACCCCTGCTACTGTCAGCACAGTAAATGGTTCTTGGAAGCTTACAGGTGTGGATTTGGTCTGTTAGTCATGCGTATACATGTACTGATTTTAAAATATATTCTTAAATTAAAATGTATACTTATATTTCAGAAACATATATTGTAGTGGTGTTTTCATTGTTTCCCAATCAATTTTTGGTTGGTTTTTGTCTGAAAAACGACTAAAAGAACATGCAAGAAATTTTTAGTCAGGATCATTATTTTTGAGTGTTTCTAAATTAAGAACATCTCTTGTCCTGAGAAAAAGTTTCCTGAGAGAAATAAAAAGCCTACTCCCAAGTTTTCATTGCTAGTCTCTGTGTACAGCTGTGTTTTCTTTTGGGTAAATACCTAGGAGTGAAATGGCTGGATCTTACATATGGTAGGTGTATGTTTAACTTTTTAAGAAACTGCCAGTCTGATTTCCAAAGTGGTTGGCTTATTTCACATTCTCATGCTGTTTCATTCTCATTCCAGTTTCTTCACATCTGCAACACTTGGTATGGTCAGTCTTTATGATTTTAGCCATTTTAGTAGCTGTGAAATGGTATCTCAATGTGGTTGTAATGTGCATTTTCCTAATGATGGTGTTTAAAAATTCTGTTTAACATCTTTTTAAACATGCTTCTCTGTGTTCATTCTTATCTTCTCTGGTGAAGTACCTGTTGAGTTTATTCTTTTTCATACAGTACCCAGTTGTCCAGCACCACTAGCTGAAAAGCTAAACTTTCTCCCGTAAGTTTCTGTTCCACTGATCTGTCTGTCCTAATGACAGTACTATACGACCCTGTCTTAATTACGAGGATTTATATGAATTCTTAATATCAGGTAATGTTAACTTTCCAACTTTGTGTTTTTAAACATCATTTTGTCTGTTACAGGTCCTTTGCATTTTTGTACGAGTTTTAGGGGAAAAGCTTGTCAATTTCTACACAAAAATCTGGTAGAATTTTTATTGGCATTGCATTGAACCTGTAGACCAACTTGGGGAGAACTAACAACCTACAAACAAGGCATCTCTCTCCATTTATTTTGGTTTTATTTAATTTCTCTCAGCAGTATTTTATAGGTCATGTGTACAAATATTTCACATCTTTGTCAGATTTATCCCTAAGTATTTCATATCTTGATGCTATTGTAAATGGTATCTTTTAATTAGAATTTCTGGTTGCTATTTGGCTACATATATAGTTGATTTTTGTATATTGCTCTTGTATCCTACAATTTGCTAAAAACTCACTTACTAAAAGAAAAATGAGGGAAAAAATATATATTCATTGTGTTGGAGCAAGTCATTAATGCTTAGCCAGGACATTCTGACCTAGAGAATTCCATGGACTGTCTAGTCCATGGGGTCACAGAGTCGGACACAACTAAGCAACTTTCAGGCTATATACAACTGGGCCTTAGCCTTCGGTTCTTGCTCTGTGGAGCCTGAATCCTAGGCAGAAATGAAAACTTAAGTGTTTTCTCAGGCATTTTTGAGCAAATATCCAACCCTGAGCATGTGTTATGCTTTAACTCCCCAACTGTTCATTTCAGTTGATGTAGAAAAAGAAAGATTCCACAACCTTTCATGATAAAAACTCAATAAAATAGGAGACTACGTCCACACAATAAAAGCCATATATGACAAGCCCACAGTGAACATAATACTCAGTTACTTTTGCTTTAAGATCAGAACAAGGCAAGGGATGTCCACTTTCAACATTTTTAATCAACATAGAGCCATTAGGCTATAAAAGAAAAGCCATTCAAATTGGAAAAAAAGAAGAAGTAAAATTATGTTTGCAGGTGAGTGATCTTATATGTAAAAAATCTTAAAGACTACCAAAAAGCTGTTAGAATTAATAAATGACTTCAGCAAAGTAGCAGGATACAAAGTCAATACACAAAAATCAGTTGTATTTCTATACACAGGGAACAATCTGAAAAGGAAATAACAAAAATGATTTAATTTATAATAGCATCAAAAAGACTAAAATACTTGGCAATTAACCAAGGAGGTTAATTATAATTACATAGTTCCAAAGAATAGCAAGGAGAGAGAAAATAGCATTCCTCAGTGATCAGTGCAAAGAAACAGAGGAAAACAGGATGGGAAAGACTAGAGATCTCTTCAAGAAAATTAAGAGAGATACCACGGGAACATTTCATGCAAAGATGGGCTCAATGAAAGACATAAATGGTATGAACCTAACAGAAGCAGAAGATATTAAGAAGAGGTGGCAAGAATACACAGAAGAACTGTACAAAAAAGATCTTCATGACCCAAATAATCATGATGGTGTGATCACTCTCCTAGAGCCAGACAGCCTAGAATGAGAAGTCAAGTGGGCCTTGGGAAGCATCACTACAAACAAATCTTAGTGGAGGTGATCAGAATTCAAGTTGAGCTATTTCAAATCCTAAAAGATGATGTGCAAGTGCTGCACTCAATATGCCAGCAAATCTGGAAAATTCAGCAGTGGCCAGGACTGGAAAAGGTCAGTTTTCATTCCAATGCCAGAGAATGCTCAAACTACTGCACAATTGCACTCGCGTCACATGCTAGCAAAGTAATGCTCAACATTCTCCAAGTCAGGCTTCAACAGTACATTAACTGTGAACTTCCAGATGTTCAAACTGGATTTAGAAAAGACAGAGGAACCAGAGATCAAATTGCCAACATCTATTGGATCATTGAAAAAGCAAGAGAGAAAAGAAAAACATCTATTTCTGCTTTATTGACTATGCCAAAGCCTTTGACTCTGTGGATCACAATAAACTGTGGAAAAATATTCAAGAGATGGGAATACCAGACCATCTTACCTGCCTCTTGAGAAATCTATATGCAGGTCAAGAAGCAACAGTTAGAAATGGACATGAAACAACAGACTAGTTCCAAATCAGGAAAGGAGTGCATCAAAGCTGTACACTGTCACCCTGCTTATTTAATTATACGCAGTGTACATCATGAGAAATGCTGGACTAGATGAAGCACAAGTTGGAATCAAGACTGCTGGGAGAAATATCAATAACCTCAGATATGCAGATGACACCACCCTTTCGGCAGAAAGCAAAGAACTAAAGAGCCTCTTGATCAAAGTAAAAGAGGAAAGTGAAAAAGTTGGCTTAAAACTCAACATTCAGAGAACTAAGATCATGGCATCTGGTCCCACCACTTGGGAAATAGGTGGGGAAACAGTGACAGACTTCATTTTTGGGAGGTCCAAAATCACTACAGATGGTGACTGCAGCCATGAAATTAAAAGACACTTGCTCCTTGGAAAAAAAGCTATGGCCAACCTAGACAACATATTAAAAAGCAGAGACGTTACCTTGCCAACAAAGGTCTGTCTAGTCCAAGCTATGGTTTTTCCAGTAGTCAATATGGATGTGAGAGCTGGACTATAAAGAAAGATGAGCACTGAAGAATTGATGCTTTTGAACTGTGGTGTTGGAGAAGACTCTTTAGAGTTCCTTGGACTGCAAGGAGATCCATCCAGTTCATACTAAAGGAAATCAGTCCTGAATATTCACTGGAAGGACTGATGCTGAAACTCCAATACTTTGGCCACCTAACGCAAAGAACTGACTCATTTGAAAAGACCCTGATGCTGGGAAAGATTGAAGGTGAGAGGAGAAGGGGACGACAGAGGATGAGATGGTTGGATAGCATCACCGACTTGATGGACCTGAGTTTGAGCTGGCTCCGGGAGTTGGTGATGGACAGGGAAAATTGGTGTGCTGCAGTCCTTAGGGTTGCAAAAAATCGGACACAACTGAGCGACTGAACTGAACTGAATTGACCAAGGAGGTGAAAGACATGTATGATGAAAACTGTTAGGTTAGCCAAAAAGCACATTTGAGTTTTTCCATAAGATGTTACAAAAAAAACAACAAACTTTTTGGCCAACCCAGTGCAAAACACTGCTGAAAGAAGTTATAGACATAAATAAATGGAAACACATCCCATGATCATGGATTCAGTTCAGTTCAGTCACTCAGTCGTGTCCAACTCTTTGTGACCCCATGAATCGCAGCACACCAGGCCTCCCTGGCCATCACCAACTCCCAGAGTTCACCCAAACTCATGTGCATCGAGTCGGTGATGCCATCCAGCATCTCATCCTCTGTCGTCCCCTTCTCTTCCTGCCCCCAATCCCTTCCCAGCATCAGGGTCTTTTCCAATGAGTCAACTCTTCGCATGAGGTGGCCAAAGTACTGGAGTTTCAGCTTCAGCATCAGTCCTTAAAATATCAGTAGCACCCAAAGCAATCTATAGATTCTAGCAATCCCTAAAATCTCAAGAACCTTTATGCTGAAATAGAAAAGCCCTATAACTCATGGGATCTCAAGGAACCCCAAACAGGCAAAACAACTTTGAAAAAGAACAAAACTATAGGACTCACACATCCTAGATTCAAAACCTAGTGCAATATAGTAATCAAGCCAGTGTTGACATAAAGAGACAAGACATATAGATCAAAGGAACAGAATAGAAAGCCTAGAAATAAACCTTTGAATATATAAGCAGATGATTTTTGACAAGGGTGCCAAGGCCATTCATTGGGGAATGGACAATCTTTTCAACAAATGGTGCTGGGAAAACTGGATATCCACATACAAAAGGATGAAGCTTGACCCTTACCTGTCACTGTATACAGTGATTTAACTCAGAATGGATCAAGGACCTAAATATAAGACCTAAAAAATTAAATTCTTAGAAAGACATAGGACAAAAGCTTCAAGACACTGAATTTGGCAATAATTTCTTAGACATGACACCAAAGGCATAAGCAACAAAAGAAAGTATAGACAAATTGGACTTCATGAAAATTTAAAGCAATGCAGAGGACACAGGTTTGATCCCTGCTCTGGAAACCAAGATCCCACATGTCAGCAGCTAAGCCCATGTGTCAAGACAACTGGAGCCCATGCACCGAACTACTGAGCCCAACAATCACAACTAAGACCCAATGCAACAGAAAACAAATATTTACGCAAAAGAGACAGTATCAACAGAGTGAAAAAGCAACCAACAGAATGGGAGAAAATACTTCCAAATCAGTCTAATGAGGGATTAATACCTAGAATATATAGAGAACTCCTAAAACAACACACACACAAAACCTGATTCAAAATGGGCAAAGGACTTGAATAGACATTTCTCCAAACAAGATATGTAAGTGGCCAATAAGCACATGAAAAGATACTTAACATTACTAATCTTTAGGGAAATAGCAAATCAAAATTACAATGAGATAACCACTTTATACCCATTAGGATGGCTTGGACTTCCTTGGTGGTCCAATAGATGAGAATTCACCTACCAACACAGGGGACACAGTTTGACCCCTGGTCTGGGAAGGTTTCACATGCTGCGGAGCAACAGTCGGCACCACAACCGCTAGCCCAACCTCTCCAAGAGAAGCCACGGCAGCAAGAAGCCCACACGCCGTAACTAGAGTGGCCCCCGCTTACCACAACTAGAGCAAACCCACAAACAGCAAGGAAGATCCAGCGCAGCCAGAAAGACATAAAGCAGTTTTTTAAAAAAGTAAAAGAAGTGTTGGGTAAGGATATGGAGAAATTGGAACCCTTGTGCACTATTTATTGGTGGGATTGTAAAATGTTAAAGCCACTGTGGAAAACAGTAATGTAGGCTCCTCAAAAAATTAAAAATGGAATTACCATATGACTCAGTGATTCCAGGCAGAATCTTTAAAGAGGTATTTGTAAATCCATGTTTAGAGTAGCATTATTCGCAACAGTTAAAATATGAAAGCCACCCAAGTGTCCATCAACCAATGACCAATGATGCCCAATGACTAGATAAACTGAACGTGTCTATACATACAATGGAACATTAATAAGGCCTAGAAAGGAAGGAAATTGTGCAGTATGCTACAACATGGATGATCCCTGAGGGCATTATGCTAACTGATAATAAGCCAGTCACAAAAAGACAAATACTGTTATGATTCCACTTACCTTAGGTAGAGCAGTCAAGATCACAAAGACAGACAAAAGGTATAATGATAGTTGTCAGGGTTGGGGAGAACGAGGAGTTTTTAATAGCTGTAGAGTTTCAGACTTAGAAGATGAGGAGAGATGGGACTGGATGGTGTTGATGGCTGCACAGCAGTGTGAGTGTATTCAGTGCCACTCAACTGTACCCTTAAAAATGGTTAATACATTTTTTGTTATGTGTGTTTTAACTCAGTAAGAAAAAAGAAATCAGTATCAACAAGAGAATATATAAACTTGAGGTAGAATTCATGTAATGGAGTGAAAGTGAATGAGCTGTAGGGCACCACAGATGTGTCTCACAGTGCTGATGAAGAAAGGCATAAAGGAACACACACAGAATGCCTATTTACCTGAAGTTCAAAAGCGGACAGGTTTTACTGTATAGAGAGACATACACGGAATGGCAAGATTCAACGTGAAAACAGCTCAAATGAATAACAAAGGATGACCTCTAGCGGTCCCCAGTCTTAGCACTACCTCAAGAATCACCTGGGATGGGGCAGCTTGGCAAGAATACTGGGGCGTGTTGCCATCCCTTCTCAAGGGAATCTTCCTGACCCAGGGAGGGATTCATCCCAGGTCTCCTGCATTGCAGGCAGATTCTTTACTGTCTTAGCCACTAGGGAAGCCCTTTAAAAATCTACCCACGTCTATGTTCCACACCCTTAAGTTCACGATTTCATCATGTCTATGATGCCGGCCCTGGCTCAGCTGGTAAAGAATCTGCCTGCAATGCAGGAGACCTGGGTTCGATCCCTAGGTTGGGACGATCCCCTGGAGAAGGGAAAGGCTACCCACTCCAGTATTCCGGCCTAGAGAGTTCCATGGACTGTATAGTCCATGGGGTCCAAAGAGTTGGACATGACTGAGCGACTTTCACTTTCTCTTCATGATGCGTCTCTAGGCATCCAGTTACAAATCTCCTGGTGTTTCTCTTTTTTTCTGGGAGTGTGGGACACACCAAACCCTGCAGCCTGTGGAATCTTAGTTCCCTGACCAGGGATTAAATCTGCTCCCTCAGCAGTGAAAACGCAGAGTCCTAACCACTGCACCACCAGGGAGTTCCCTCCAGGGTACAAAGTTGAAGATGCTGCCTGCTCTAAGGTGGAGCAAGAGGGCTGTGACCGGGAGAGGCCTCTGGGTGCTGGCAGTGGTTTCCCTTGCCCTGTGGCGAGTTTCACAGGTGTTGGCTGTATAATTTTCCACTCTACTGTTCTTTTATGCCCTTATCCATAGGTCAGCTCTTCTCTTTCTCCACAGCATACACGTAGGTGTTCCAGGGCCCACAGCTCACAGTTCTTACTTGGAGTTGCTTATCTACAAAGTACTCCACACGGCAGGGCCGGTCCAAAGTGGTTGTGTCCTTGTGGCCAAGCTGTCCATATTTACCTAAAGTGAAATGAGCCCCTTTGCCATCCTCTGCTGGGCCCTGTGGCTTCTCCCCTCCAGGAAGGAAAATCAGCCCATCGACTGAAGCGCTGGGCTTAGGCTACCACTCTGCTGCTGTCTGCTCCGTGAGTTCAGACCAGCATCATACAGCCAGGCAAATCCTCCAGGCTCCCCACTCCTAAGCTCAGATGCCCAGAGATTTTCATTCTACCTTTTTCTCTTCCCAGGGCCAAACCAAAAGAGGTCTCTGAGATGCTGGTGAGATATTCCCTTGGGATACATACTTTTTCAGAAAGGTAGATGGGAAATACTGATACTTCCTGTTTTTCTGAGCTCTGCCCCTCTGAGTGTGCCTAGATCTGTTCCAGAGAAGGGAAGAGATGGCTTTTCAGTCCAGCGGTCATGCTGAGACCTCTGCTTCCACTTCTCTTCACAGCTGTTGTCACTTGCCCGCTACCCGCAGGTCTTTTCCTCCCCTTAGTTTAAGCATCACAAAAGCAAACCCTTTACTTACCCCAGCCCCAGGTGTAGAGCTCCCCCGTTCCTGCAACCAAAAGGACAGTAAAGGGGCTGTTGCCATGCTCTGACAGGGCATGAGTCCAGCTCAGCCTGCCACAACCCACAGCCAGCTCACTCTGGCCGTTGTGCGATTTGCTTGGCAGAGCAACACATATTCACTCTCCTTTTTTAACAACAGTAACATGTCAGGAAGATCCCCTGGAGAAGGGCATGGCAACCCACTCCTCTGTCCAGAAAATCCCACGGACAGAGGAGCCTGGCAGGCTACAGAGTCTCAAAGAGAGTCACAGAGTCGGACACAGCTGAAGCGACTTAGCACATGGCATGCACACAGGCTAGTCACGTTCAGGGTGGTAAAGGATCCAGACTGAACAAGTTCACCTTCCTATATGCCCAACGGCTATGACTCACAGCCAAATTTGGAGTCTCAGGAGCAGGGTTGGGCAGACCCTCATCCGATGCAAGGCTGGCAAACACTAGCCTCCCCCCAGAAGAACCTTCGGGGCCTGACAGGCTGGGTAGCCTCCGTGAAAGGCCCCAGGGAGTGAGGCTGCTAGTCTTTTAAGTGACCACACCCTTTCCTGCAGCTGCCAGCTAGACAGCGGGTGGAGGGGGCTTCCTGCTCCATTCTGAACCAGCCTACCTGGCCCCACTCACTTGTCAGCACTGCCGTGTGCCGGGATCCGCAGCTGACTTTGACTACCTCTGAGCCCGGGCTGAGGTCCAGTAAAGCTGGGAACGGCTGGACCGCTATGAAGGGGACGGGGGCTCCATCCTCACCCACAGAGACCCTCTTCACTTTGGAACCATCTTCATCCAGTCCTGAGGCTTCAGAGAAGCAGTAAGAGTTATGATGGTAATGATGGTGAACACTCACTGAGACCTGATCTACATCTCGATCGTGAAGAATAATTAAAATAATAAACCGCATTCATACACACAATAGCTGAAGCCCCTAGTCTAGCTCCAAAGCTGTTGCTTCCAACCCCGAACTCCCTGGGAAGTGCTAGAGCTGACAGGCTTGTGGGGTGTGCCGCGAGGACACTGGCGTCAGCCTTGCCGTGCTCCCTCTCATAAGGGGTTCAGAGTCCTTCAGTGTGTCCTGGGGTCCCAAGGATACCGCATACCCCTTCTGAGCCCTGTAGCTCTCAAGCCAGCCTATGGCCAGGAGGCAGGAATGACAGAAATGTGTGGAAATCAACAACTGACTCTCACCAACAGACTTGTGGTTGCCAAGGAGGAGGGGTAGGGGAGGGATGGATTGGGAGTTTGGAGTTAGCAGATGCAAACTATTATATATAGAATGGAAAATACAATAAGGTCCTAATCTGTAGCACAGGGAGCTATACTCAATATCCTGTGATAAACTGTAATGGAAAAATATAAAAAAGAATGTATGTGTAGGTATAACTTAATCACGTGGCCATACAGCCCAAGATAACACAACACCGCAAATCAATTGTACTTCAATAAAATAAATTTTTAACAAAATCAACCCTCACCTTCTCCTGCAGTTGTCTTTCCATCTTCTGCCAGGCTCTTAGTGGGCAGGGCCAGCTGCCCTGATTCATTCCAGCCCCAGATATAAATATCTCCTGTCTCTGAGACAAAGAGAATAGGGGTCCCATTAAACAGACTCAGATCACCCCTGCATCCATCCACACTCCCTGTAGGAGTGTGGCTCCCGAGAGACAATGCTTGCCTGCCCCACCCAAGTCAGCCTTCCAGATTAAGTACTTCCCCCAGGGCCCAGCAGCTTCCTTGTCTCAACTGGACCTTTCCCCCTTAAGTGCATTCGGTCACCCTATTCTTAAAGGACACCTCTTACTAGGCTTTCCTCTTCAGGGTCACTTTTCCCCTTTGTTGTTAATTCCCAGCCCCTACCTCCAACATGCAATTTGGAAATGAGTCCCTGGAAGTTCCCTATTATCTTTCTTTCACATCCACTGAGCCCAGGCTCCTTTCTTCAGCCCTACCCATCACTGGTCCTGAAGACCTTTTTAAAAAAATGTGTTTGTTTTTTAAATTGACACAGCATTGATTTAATTGACACAGCATGAAACTTTTGTGTAAGTTTCATGTATACAATATTGCGTGTATTTTGACATTGCGTGTAAGTTTCATGTACACAACATTTTGCGTGTATGTACTACAGTTCGCTTACCACCAAAAAGGTCAGTTTCCATCTGTCGCCATACAGTTTACCCATTACACCCTCTCCCATCCCTGAAGGCCTCTAGAAGCTCTCAACATTGCTTGCCTCCTCCCACAACACTATATAGTTTGTTGGCTGGAGCAAGAGCCCTAATGCTAAAAATTCACTGACAGTAGTAGCTGGTTTATCAAGTGTTTAATCCGTGCCAGTGTTTTAAGCACCATATATCCACTCTACTCCAGAGAAACTTGAGCGGTGAGGTGTTCTGCACAAGATCTCGAGCGGCAGACTGATGCTAATGTGAACCTGGGAGGTCTGGTTTGAAGCATCAGTGCTCCAACCACATGACACCGAGGCCTCAAACTCTTTTTTGGACCTTAGTGTGAGACTTCCCATTGCGCTCACTTTCTGGTCCTCTCGTCTCTTTCCTCCTGCCCAGCAGTTCTCAAGCCTGGCTGCCAACCCAGGCCCATTAGAATAGGGAGGGGAGAGTGCAGGCCTAAGTCATTTTTAAAGATCCCGAGTGAAACCATGCCCCACGGAGTTAACAGAAGGTGATAACTAAGGAGAAATTCTTGAACTTTCCTTGAAGAACAGATGAGAAACACACTATTAAAACTCCTTTGCTTACTGTAAAGTGCCTTCATTAAGTTCACTTCAGTTATTTTTCTGTTTTTCCCTTAATTGCATACAGTTTCATACAACCCAGCTGTTTCACAGGAACTTGGAGTCAGCGCCTGCCCAACAAAAGCCAGCTGGAGACTAGATGGGACCACTGACCCCAAAACTGGGCCTGTGCACGTGGCCAGTGAGTGGTGTTCTGATATCAGAAGGCTTGAAAACTCCACCCTCAGATCATGCTAATTGCCTCTTTATTTTTTTTTCCACTGCCTGCGTGGCTTGTGGGATCTTAGTTCCCTGACCAGGGATTGAACCCAGCAGTGAAAGCTCCGTGTCCTAACCACTGGACTGCCAGGGAAGAAGTCCCAAAGCGCCTCCACTTTGAAATCTGAAGAACCATGTTGACTCAGGTATGCCTGCTCATAACACTGATTACCTCACCTTCTTCCCTACCTCCAATCACCTTTCTCCATGCCTAAGACCACCTGGCTTATGCCATAAATAACCCAAACCCTTCAAGGTGGCAGACTGGGGGCTTATTCTCCTATCTCCTTGCTTGGCTGCCTTGTGAATAAACCCTTTCTTGGCTATCAACCTTGGTGTCTCAGTGTTTGGCTGGCTGCGCGGCCCGACCTAGTCAGTAACAATATTAAGTAGTAGCCAGAGCCCCTGATGCAGATCCTTGCAAAAATCATCTGCCACCAGCCCCACCCGAAAGCCTAGCTATCAGCTGCACCTGGATCTCCTGCCAGAGGGGTGAACACAATCTCAAGGGACGCTCATTCCCCCTGGGTGACCAGCCACGGCACCACCAGAGCTCACAATGACCACCATCCTCCTCCGGGTGGGCCTCCCAGTGTCCACCCTGTGCCACGCATTACAGCCACCTGGACAGCTGCTGCCTTTCTTCTCCATCCTCCTTGTCTCAGCTGCCCCTCACCCCTCCATTCTCCCTTGGGGACCAAAATGACAGCCCTGGATGGAGGCAGATGGATGGGAGGGGTAGTGAAACCAGAAGACGGGAAACAACTGCCAACAGTCCGGATTGTGAGGCTGGTGATGAAGGGGTGAGAGGCAAGCACTGAATCTGAGGCATTTGGGAGTCAGGAATGACTGGGCTGATGGATGTGGGATGAGCTTGGAAGGAGGCCTGGCTAGGCCACCCATCAGATGGGGAGAGGAGGAGGAAGGTTTGGCGCCTGCAAGACCCTGAGCTGGTTTTGAAAAATCCCCAGGTCACTCACCACTCAAGCACACAGAATGCCAGCCTCCTGCGGCGACTTCAGCCATGCGTAGGCCCTGCAGCGCCTCCAACAGCCTGGGCTCTGGCTCTGCCTCCAGGGTCCCGTGGCCCAGCTGTCCATGCCTGAGCAGAGGAGGTCCCAGTCAGCTACAGTCACACCAAGAAGTCTCCTCCCTGTCCTTGCCCAATCACTCCCTCCAGCCACCTGTATGCTGACCTTCCACTCCGAGGTCACATTTACCGCAGCATCCCAGCAAAAGCCCAGCGGGCCGACCTGGCCAAGCCCCACTCACCTGCCCGCGCCCCAGGAGAACACCTGGCCCGCGGCGTCCAGCAGCAATGCGTGCTCAGCGCCCAGCTCCAGCCGACGCGCCCGCAGCGTGGGGGCCAGAGGCCGGTAGAAGGGCGGCCGCGGGCTCACGTAGGCGCGAGCGCAGGGCAGCAGCGGCAGCGGCCCTGCCTGGGTCTCATCACGGCTGGGTCCGTGTTCTGCCTCCTGCACGGCCTGAGACCAGAGGGGCTCCCCGCGCAGCGCCGAACCGGGCGCCCAGGCCTGCAGTTCCGCCCCGGCTCCCGGCCCCGCGCGCAGCAGCACCAGGAGCTCCTCCGACGCCCACGCGTCCAGGTATCCGTCCGCCGCGCCGCCCGCCGCGCCTGACAGCTGCACCTGGCCTCCACCTGCGGGGTGCGGAGAGCTGGCTGGGGACGGAGTGGGCGGCGCGTGCGCCCGGGGCCGGGGCGGGGACGGAGGGGGCGCTCACGGGTCACGAAGGCGGTGTAGCTCCAGCTCGCGCTCACGCGGCAGACGTCGACGCTGCCTCCCGGCGTCCTCACGGGCTCCGGGCTGTGTACCTGGCGCCCGAGCCCCGAGCCCAGCGCCTGCCCGAAGCCGCAGAAACCGAAGCCGAACCAGGTCCCGCGACGCTCCTCGTCCATGCCCCGCAGCGCCTTTGGCTGGCTGCGACCTGGCTGGAGCGGCCGGCTAGACGGAGGGTTAGGGCAAGAACCCGGAGAGATTATTCCAGACGAGCCCTTACGAGACACTGTAGCTGCCTTACGGGTTCAATGGGGGAAAAGCCACCACAGAGGCACACGACGTACATTCCATCAACGTTCGCTGAGCGGGCGTCCTTACCAGACTTAGAACGATTCGGAGCTGTATAAGTGGGGCCCTTTCCCTGTCCCTCCCTTTTGACTCAAGCATGTTCACTGTCCCACAAAGTGGGCACTAGGTAGTTAAATAGCCTCTCCTTTAGGCATCGGACTAGGAAACTGAGTCCCTCCCACTCCAAATTCCCAATGTCAGACACATTATCCCATGTAATCCTGGGAACTAGAATTGTCTCCGTTTGACAGTGGAGACTCAGAGAAACTGACCCTTACACAAGCAGGTAACAGCACCGAGAGGGTCAGAAGGCTGAGCTCAAGAAGCATCATTTCCCACCAGTGAAAGGCAAAGGCAACACCCTGTAAGGGGCAGGACCGGGTCCAGGGCTCACATGTCTGCCTCTGCAGCTAGCANTGCTGGACTTCCCTGGTGGTCCAGTGGATAAGAATCTGCCTGCCGTGCCGGGGACATGGGTTCGATCCCTGGTCCGGGAAGATCCCACATGCCGAGAAGCAAATATAAGCCCATGTGCCACAACTACTGAAGGCTGTGCCAGGGCTCCTAGAGCCTGCGCTCTGCCACAAAAGCAGCTAACACAAAGAGAGGCCCGGGCACCGCAATGAGGAGTGGCCCCCACTGACCGCAACTACAGAAAGCCAGTGTGCAGCCACTCAGGCCCAGCACAGCCAAAAACAAAATAAGTAAATGAATAACAACAAAAAAAAACTGTACAGTGTTTTCCTGGGAATGGTGTAAACCACGGTGCCCTGCCCAGGTCCCACAGCCCCGCGGACCTCACCGGAGCCTCTCGCTGATCCCTGCCAGGTTCGTTAGAGCCATGAGCGCCTCAAAGTTCTGCAGGCCGGAGCAGTTGAGGTGCAGCAGGGAGACGAGGGGCCGGACCACCTCGTAGATCTACGATACACACCCATGCATCAGGGCTACCCGCCCGGGCTCTCCCGACCCCACCGGCCCTGCAGATGGGAGTCCAGCCCCCGAGAGGTCTCCCTCCCCACGAGCCACAGCCCGAGTCAAAGGCCAGGAGGGCCCACTGAGGCGGTGGAGGACAGGCCGGGGCTGGGGCAGGAAGACACGCACCCGCTCGCCGGGAAAGGTCATCTCTGGGTTGGAGGTGATAGTGAGCTTGGCGAGAGCCTGGGCTGCCTTCGTCTGCCCCATGTCGGTGCCTTCCAGGGCCAGTGGGAGCAGAGCCTGTGGGATGGGCCCATCAGCACCCAGGGTGCAGCCAGGACAGTGAGGCCTGAGGCCCTGACTGTGCCGCCCTCGCCACTCCCGTCTCTCTTCCCGGGCTTGACCACATGCCCACTCACACCCTCTCACTTCCTAGGCCTCCCAGCAAGCTACCCAGATGCTTCTGGAAACACTTATTAAGGGCTAGACGTGGACTGTGCCAGACATGGGGCCATGAAGGTCAATGACACAGGAGCCCTCAGATCCTTGCAGGCACAAAGTCCAGGGCCCTTCAGCATCACTCATGCGTCAGGAAGACATTCCTGCTGGCAGCTAATGACACTTCTCTGTCCCCATCCAACACCGACCTCTGCCGTGGCAGCCACTGAGTCATGTTTTATGGCCCATCCTGAAGGAGTCTGAGCCAGCTTACCTTGCCCCCTCCCTGAGCAACCACAGTGCCGCGGTCCTCGACCTCTTCCACCAAAGCCAGGAAGACCCTGCGGGGAGAGTGTGTGGCTGGGCGGGCGGGCCGGGCTCTGGCAGGCAGACCTTCCACTCCTGGGTGCAGCAAAGGCAGACTGCCAGGTGGGTAGCCCCTCTTGCTCCAGGAGCCCACTGCACCAGCAACAGCTCCCTCTGTAGTTTCATCAGCAGCAGGGAGGCTGACGGGCAGGGGCCAGGCTCACCTGGAGAGCAGCTCCCTGCAGGAACTGGTCAGCACAGGGCTCTCGGTCTTCACCATGCATGTCATGGCTGACACCACGCCGGCCGCCAGCAGCTTCTTCACTCGAGCTCGCACGAAACTCGGCTTGTCCTGGGGAAGGAGGCAGCTGAGTAGAGGGACCTCAGCCGATCAGGCAGGGCAAAGGGGAACCCCCCTTCTCATGACACATGTTGATGGGCATGGCAACAAAGGGAAACAGGACTTCACTGGCGGTCTGGTGGTTAAGAAGCCACCTGCCGGTGCAGGGCACACAGGTTCAATCCCTGGTCTGGGAAGATCGCACATGCTACATGAAACTAAGCCCGTGCGCTGCAACTACCGAGCCTGGGCTCTGGAGCCGGTACTCTGCAACGAGAGAAACCACCGCAGCGAGAAGCCTGCACACGGCAACTCGAGAGCAGCCCCTGCTCACCGCAGCTAGAGAAAAGCCCGGGCAGTGACAAAGACCTGGTGCTGCCAAAAATACATACACAAGTTAAGAAAAGATTAAGAGAGAAAGAAACCCGCTTAAAGAGAAGGCATGCATCTGCTGTGGGTGCCTCGGGCCACCGGGCCCCACGACGCTGGGCTCCCCTCACCTTGGGGTGCTGCTCGGGCACGTGCTGCTTGGCGTACTTGGCCAGCTCCACCATCTTGGGGTCCGGCTCCTCGTAGTCGTAGCTGTTGGTACAATTCACCAGCGCCGAGGCCACTGCGAAGAGCACCGACCTCTCCTCAGACTGCCAGGGGGGTGCAGAGGGGCCATCAGCAGCCAGCCCGGGGGCAGAGCAGAACCGGGATCAGCGCTGCCCAGGCTCCCAGTTCTACCCTCGGGTGGGCCCCCTGGGCACCAGGATGAATCTGGGCACCTCCCAGGCCCCAGGGTGGCCCCTGACTTTGAGAGCTCATGCACTTGACCTCCCCAACTCCTCCTAAGAGAGCGTCCTTTCTGACACCACTGGTGCAGGTTAGAACACCCAGTTCACACAGGGCAGCCACTCGGGCTGCCAGCCCTGTGTCACAAACGCCGCTGTCCACAACCTGCCAAGAAAGCCCTTTGGGCTCTAATCCTAGTCAGCGTCCCTGGACCACTGCAGGAACCCAGGGGCTACCTTGCTGAGCTGGAACAGAGCCCTCAGAGCAGCTGCATCCTCCACAAACTCCTCCTTCACGTCAGCATCAAAGGTGAGGTAGGCCAGGCCCTCCACTGCCCAGCGCCGCGTGCCCACGTCCATCTGGTCATTGCACAGCCACCTGGGGGCATGCAGGGCACTGACGACTACCAGAACAGGCAGGGGGGTGGCGGAGGGGCGGTAGGAGGGGCGCCCCAGGACCCAGGGGGGAAAAGCCAGTGGTTGGGGCATCCCCACCACATACAGAAGCAGTTCACGTGGAGGGTCTGCCTGGGGAGGACAGGGCAGTGAGGATTCCCCTCTTCTCTTGAGGTCTGGCCAGCAGGCAGGGAGCCACGGCCATGTTAAACCACTCACTTTCGACACTGCTTGGCCAGCTTGAGAGTGGAGCCTTCGGCAAACTGCTTCATGCTAAAGTCAGTCCCTCCAGCCGAGCCGAGCTTACAGAGCCCCTGCAAGAGAGGGTGAGAACCAGCCGTTGGCCAAGGGACGGAGGCAGGGCAGGGCTCCCCGCCAGCACTCTGCCAGGCTCCCTGGGGGCCAGGCACACCCCCACCAGGCTACCAGCTGGACTGTGGTAAGTTGCTTCAGTCATGTCCGACCCTTTGTGACCCTATGGACTGCAGCCCGCCAGGCTTCTCTGTCCATGGGATTCTCCAAGCAAGAATACTAGAATGGGTTGTCACACCCTCCTCCAGGGGATCTTTCCAACCCAAGGACTGAACCCACGTATCTTACGTCTCCTGCACTGGCAGGCAGATTCTTTACCACTAGTGCCACCTGGGAAGCCCACAAAACCAGCTGCTAGGGTGGCCGTGTGATAGCATCTGGGAGAGACTGACATGCTGACCACATGCTGGCCTGGGCCCCACCCCCCGCGATGTTCACCAGACTCGCTCTGTCCCTTCCCACCTCACGCCAAGGGAGCCCTTGACAGGCAGAGCTAAGATACGTGTGGGGAGAAGACAGGCGCCTCAGCCAAGGCCAGGACCCCCATGGGAGGGAGAAACCCAGGACAAGGTGCCCTGAAGAGGAGGACCGGCTTCCTCCAGGGGCAGGGCTGCATCAGGCGCACAGGGGTCAGATGTTCCCTAGATCACCGGCTCTGGGGGCTGCCTGGCAGCCCAGCCTGTTCACACAGCCCCCGGGCCTGCCTGGTCTAGTGTGTCCTCCAAACTCCCCCCAGAGCCGCTCTCACCACCTACAGTGGGCAGCCCGGGCTGC
This sequence comes from Redunca redunca, assembly GCA_006410935.1. Taxonomy (NCBI): domain Eukaryota; kingdom Metazoa; phylum Chordata; class Mammalia; order Artiodactyla; family Bovidae; genus Redunca; species Redunca redunca. Next base: position 302,555 of record SJYQ01003397.1, on the reverse strand, counting down.
CCTGCATTCTTAGAAGTCCTCTCTGTCCAAGCCTCACCTCCTCCTCCTCCTCCCCAGGAGGAGCCAGGGCCCTGCTCTGGCCTTGACAAGGCCCTGAAAGTGAAAGTCGCTCAGTCATGTCCAACTCTTTGCGACTCCATGGACTGTAGCCCGCCAGGCTCCTCTGTCCATGGGATTCTCCAAGCGAGAATACTGGAGTGGGTTGCCATTCCCTTCTCCATGGGACCTTCTCAACCCAGGGACAGAACCCAGATCTCCTACATTGCAGGCAGATTTTTTACTGTCTTGAGCGATCAGGGAGGCCCTTCGACAAGGCCCTGCACATCCCCCATTTTCACCAAGCGTGTGCTGAGGCTGCGCTCTGAGACACAAGCCAGCCGGGGCCCCCTGCCTGGCCGCTTGCTGGCTCAGCCCAGGCCTGCCCATCTCACCACCAGTGCCCGGATGCGGATGCTGTCCTTCTCGCTGCGCTTGTACAGATCTTTCAGCAGGGAGACGCCGTTGGCTGTGATGAACGAAGCCCGCTTGGCCTTGCCGGCTGCATGGATCAGGGCCTCCACGGCCACCAGCTGCTCCTCCTCCTGCTCCGAGGCGCACAGGGCGATCACGCTCTCCATGACGCCGTTCAGCTCCAGGGCCCGGTTGCCGGCGTCACATGGGCCCTGCAGGAGGCAGGACACTGTCTGGATGGCCCGCAGCTTCCCGGCCAGTCCGTGGCCCTCAAACCAGCTCCTGCGGGGTACAGGGTGGCAGCTGTCACATCACAGCCAGCACAGAGAGACTGCCCTCCCCTCCGCCCCCTCCACTGGCCAGGCATCTGCAGGACGTGGGCAATAACAGCAAGAAAAGCTGCCCGCGGGAAGACCAGGACACCACCCCTCTGGACAGCAGCCACCGGAGTTCTTCATCCAGGCTCTCATTCGAGCCCCACTCCTACCCCCCATGACCTGCCATCTAACGCAGGTCGCTGTCACTCACGCCACCCTGTCTCCACCCTGTGGTCACTGAGGTCCGAGCTTGGGCCACTCACTCCATGACTTGTCGTCCATCAGTCTGCTCCTAGCTGTGAGCCCTTAAGGGTGAGGACTGTGAAGTAGCACCGGTATGTCAGGATGGACACAGCGTGTGCTCGGTACACACCACGTGCTGGAGGACACTGGCTGCACTAGACAGCTTGAGCTTGTGTGTATTCAGTTGGGTCCAACCCTTTGTGACCCCATGGACTGTATCCCGCCAGGCTCTGCTGTGCAGGGGATTCTCCAGACAAGAATACTGGAGTGGGCTGCCATTCCCTATTCCAGGAGATCTGCCCAAACCAGGGATTGAAGCCGTGTCTCTTTCATCTCTTGCACTGGCAGGCAGATTCTTTAGCAAAGAGCCAGCTGCACTGGAGGAGAACTGGCATAAGAAAGAATATCCGTGGGGACCTCCCAGGCGGTCCAGTAATTCAGACTGTGCTTCCACAGCAGGGGGAATGGGTTTGAGCCCTGGTCAGGGAACAGATCTGATGTGCTAAGCAGCGTATAAATAAATAAGAAAGAATGTCCCTGCAGAGGGACTCTGAAACAACAAGTTGCCCTTGGGACCGTTCTGACTCTCACAAGTCCTCCCCAAGGCCGTTTCTCTGATGGGAAACCTTTCACTGCTGTCTCTCCAAAGAGTCAGCACTCTCGAGGGAGCCCTGGCTACAGGAGGGCTCCCTTACTTGATGTAGTTTTCACAGAGACGGTGGAAATTCTCCCTCTCAGCATCACACTTCAGGTCATCGAAGAGCTTGCTGAGCAGAATGGAGGCGCTCATGCGGCTGTTTGCTGTCACTGTGAGCTCCCCAGGAGGGTCCTGCACAGAGCCCCCCACCTCCAGGATCTTCTTCAGACCTGAAAAGACACCCTATTCAGACAGCAGAACACGAGTTCCAACCCCGATGGGCGAAGGGAAGAGGTGTCTGCTCACACGAGCTCACAGAGTACAGGCAGGCTCACAGAAGTGGGCTGGCGGACCTGCTGTCTACGGGGGGCAGGTCTGGGATCAGCAAAGGACCTCAGAACTTAAGGCCTGTGGGCTGGCCCTGCCTGTGGAGCCGGATGCTCTGGAGCTTGGAGGTTCCTGACAGCTGAAAAACTGCAGGGAAAATAACCTCCTGCCTCATAGGATCATTGGGATAATAAGAAAAGATGAGTTCCCAACAGGCGTGCTCACGCTGGGACTCTGCCAACCTTTCCTTGTATTTTTTTCAGGGAAAGGAGAAGTGTGAACTTCTATACTAAACGGTAAGAATTTTCCCCCTGTGTACAGAAGTAACACACACTCAGTGAAAAGAACTTGACACAGAAAGCTGACCCAGCCTCCGTTAACCTGCTCACGGGCCTGCCCGACGTGTGGGTGAAGCGCTGAAGTGCCCAATGCTGCTGAAGGGCATAGCACGGGGCACATGCGCTTCAGCGCAGACACACATGCTGGGTGCAGTCGCTCCTGGGGTCGCGCAGGCCCTGCCATCCGAGCAACATGCCACACATATGCTTGGTCTATTTATTTACCTACCTCTAAGTGTATGGCCAATAACTGTTAGTCGCTCAGTCATGTCCAACTCTTAGGGACCCAACGACTGTAGCCCACCAGGCTCCTCTGTGCATGGGATTCTTCAGGCAAGAATACTGGAGTGGGTTGCCATTCCCTTCTCCAGGGGATCTTCCCAACCCAGAGATCGAACCATGTCTCCTGCATTGGCAAGAGGATTCTTTACCATCTGAGCCACCAGGGAAGCCCTATCTACCTGTATTTCTATTTATTTACTTATTTATATGCTGTGCCACATGGGATCTTCGTTCCCCAAACACAGATTAAACCCAGGCCATTGGCAGTAAAAGTGCAGAGTCCTAACCATGGGACTCCCAGGGAAGTACCTTTCTCTTTTCAAACTCTGTCACCTACCTTGGTCGATAACCCAGAGGGTGAGGCTGTTGTTGGGGTCCTTGGGAGACTTCCGGGGCACCACTTTAATCAGGAGGGTCAGGGCATTGTCTCGGCCTTGGCCCGAGACCCCCACCTCGGTCAGGAGCTCCAGGAGGTTACTGATGAGGACCTTCAGCTCCCGGGCGGGATCTGGCAACAGGAAGACATTCACTGGCTCTACAGTGGCCCAGCCCCATCTGACCCTGAACTTCCCTGGTAGGGCGAGGGGACCTGCAGCTGGGCGTTAGTTTCTAGCCTACCCCAGAGGCGCCCCAGGTCCTCAGAACCTAGAGTGAGATACTGTCAACAAGCCTTTCTCCTGAACAAATTGCAGGTGCAGCCAGCTTGGCTGCTCCCCACAAAGACATCAACACCCAAAGGACACAGACTGGCTTCCAATGACTCACCCACGATGATGGCGCCTTCTTTGCCGCGAAAGCCCTTCTTAACACCTTCCTTGAGGGCATCGAACATAACCTGCAGCAGGTGGCAGGCAGCCAGGGACACGGCCTGGTTTTCCACGCCCAGCATGGAGACCACCCGCCGGGTTCCCAGCACGCTCAGGGTGGCCACTGTCTGGTGGGGGGAGAGAGGTGGACAGAACTTCCAGTTGGCAAAGGGCAGCTTCAGTGATCCCTAACTGGGGGTCACAGAGGGTGGACAGAGGGGAGAAAACATGAGTGGAAAGAGCAGCTCCCTGGGAAGGCAAAGTGGGTCTGCCTAAGGGTGAGACCTGGGTGATACCCGGATTCTCTTGTTGGAAGGGCTTCCTAAAGAAAACACTCCAGGGACTTCCCTGGCAGTCCAGTGGTTGAGACTCTGAGTTTCCACTGCAAGGGGTATTGGTTCAATCCCTGGTCGGGAAACTAAGATCCCAAAGGGATCCCAGGAAGGCGGCAGGAGGTGGGCAGAATTTATGCGCTTTTCCCAGTTTTAGTTCTGGGAGACCCAGAAACAGTGCCCGATCTTGGCCTGACTAGTTTTCACAGGATGTTCCACATTTCCACCTCTCATCTAGGAACTGTGGGCTCCTCTAAAATCTACTGAGGGTCAAGTCCCGTTCCCTGAGTCTAGCTTGTGCAGGCAAGAGCCAGAGCAGGGACTCGGTGACATCGGCCTGGGGCAGGGCTGTGCTGGCTGAGCCGTGTGTGCGGAACACCCACAATCTCCACAGAGAACCATCTCAGGGCCTGCCCTGCACATTCGGTCACTGACTCGATGGTGAAGATGCTGTGGGTCACATGACCCACCATGTCACGCACTATGAGGACCCCTGTCCAAGCAAAATGCCAGCCGGTGGCGAGGGAAGGACAGGTGCCCCGTTCTTTGCAAGCAGCGTGCTTTAACCACACGGACAAGGAGGGCATCAGTGACCAGGCACCTCTAAGAAGAGCCGAGGGCGACACTTGCGAGGCTTCTGACACACGTGCTCAGGGCGTCCCCGGGCTGCTTACACTTTTTCTTGGCCTCACTTTGTCCCAAATCATGCTGGTCTTTTTGTCATTTTAATGTTGCCTCTCTTGTTATGTATCTCCTTATACTTTGCCTTGTAAGTTGAGAGCTATGGGACTTCGCTGGGGGTCCAGTGGTTAAGACTCTGTGGTTCCAATGCAGGGGCACACCTGCAATCCTTGGTCAGGGAACTAAGATCCCACATGAGTGGATGGACAGACAGACTGACAGAGACAGTAGCTAGACCCTCTGCCACACCCACCCGTGACTGGTGCTCAGAGCAAATGCCGACTAGGGTGCGCAGGGCTGCCAGCATCAGGTCGGGCTCTCCCGTGTCTAGCAGGCGCTGCAAGAGCTGAACCCCGTTGCTCCGAAAGATCTTCTCAGCCCCAGCATCCTCCCGGGCCAGCACCACCAGGTTCTGAGACGCCTGAGTCAAAGGAAGAGCATCGAGACGCGAACATGGCACAGAGAGAGGACCACCTGAGCCTCACTGCTCCCCCTGAGCGCGGGGGCCTTGGCCATGAACTTCTCCGCTCTGAGCATCAGCTCCCCCCTCTGCAGGCAGAGGGAAGAGCTCGCTCTGGGAGTTGACGGTTAGCATAAACGGAGTCTTAAGTCCCTGGCAAAGCCTGAAGGGCAGAGTCTGTGGCTCAGATGCCTCTGTGCACCTGGCTCCTGGAGTGAGATCTGAGCACCTGGAGGTGCTTCAAAAACACCGGCTCCCTCTCCGTGGCCCACACTGAGGCCCCAGGCCCTCTGAGCCCCCACTCACGCTCTGTGAGCCCAGCGGCACCACGTAAGGGGTGATGTGCCAGCAGGGGCTCCTGGGCCAGCATCATACACACAGAGGGAGGGCTGGGCAGCACTAGGGGAGTTCCGCCCCACTCGCTCAGGTCTCTACCTTTTGCTTTTTCTCGGTGCCTTTTTCTTGTGGGTCCAATAGTATCTGAAACATCTGCTCCACTTTGGCATCCGTTGAGGACATGTATCTCACCTACGACAAACCAGCAAAGCATGGGAGGAATCGTCTCTTGGCCCAGACAACACATTTCCTCTTGTTCTCTCCAGCTCCTCCCCAGGCCTGGCTCCTGACTCCAGAGGGCACAGCTACCTTGGGCAGGAAGAGACTCGCCTGGCAGCTTCTCCCAAACTTCCCTGGGCTATTTTCTCCTTTGAGCTGTTTCCTCCTTGGGCAGCAGGGAGTGGTGCCGATGCTGAAGGCCGTGCCATTCAGAAGGGTGGCATCCTGTTAGCCACAAGAAAACCCACTCCCAGGGGGCCACGTATTGTATAGCGGTCCAGGTGCACGGCCCATGGCACTGAATCGGCATTTATATCTCCTGCAAGGGAGCCAGCAGGTCATGATGAAGTTGCTGGTACTCTGTTTAGGTCAAGGATTCTCTTTTTGATGGATTTTTAAAATAATCTGATGACCAACCTCATCCTAGGCCTTTTCCTTCCCTGGGGTTCTGGGCATGGATAGCGCACATGCCTAACACATGTGTGCCCACTGCCCCTCCTGCATCCATGGTAGACAACACTGATCCATCCCCTCCCGGGCCCAGGCAACCTGCTTCCTAATCCTTCTCAACACAGAGCTCAAGGCAGCCCCTGCAAATCAAACAGAGCTGACGCTGAGAGGAAAATAATTTGCTTTCCCAGGTCACAATCTTTTGATAAGGTGTCTGCCATCATATTACTTGCTTCCACTGGGTCAGCATATTAATACCCAATTGTCAGGCTAATTCCAACTTGGAAGTAGTTAATGATGCTCTTTAGGTTCTCTTCTCCTCAATTTTTAAATATGTGAATCATATAAACATCATCTCTTTATTTTAAAAAATGAACCAATGAAGCAAAATCTCTTTTGAAAAGCCCCTGCAAGACCATTCCTTTCCCTAGCAGTCAGACTGTTATCATTGTGATGTCTCTCTTTTAAAAGATTTTCCTTTGTAATGATATACCCAAGTGTATCCATGGAAAAAAACATGGTATTATTTTGGGTGCATATGTGGGGGACTGTTTTAACATAGATGATACCACACTGTCAGCTTTCCACATCCTTACATGACGATCTGCCTACTCTCAGTAACTACACATAGGTATCCGTAATAAGGATGTGACTCAATCTGTTTAGCCATTCCCCTATTGCTGGGCATTTTGGCAAGTTCCAATTTTTCATTAGTACGAACAAGGCTGAAACAAACATACACACACCTGCTTGCATACATGGACAAGGGTTCTCTAGAAGATAGCAAAAAGTAAACATACTGAATCACAGTATATGCTCAAATGTAAGAGATGTGCTAAAGGACTCCCAAAGGAGCTCTACCAATTTACACCCCCCGGAAGCAGTCAGGAAAAAGCCCACGATCCCCCCAACCTCACCCTGTAACTGTCTGTCTCTCTCATTTTAGCAATGTGTACAAACTTTAAATGTCTGCCACACGGGGCTTCCCCGGTGGTGAGTGGTTAATAATCTGCCTTCCAATGTAGGGGACATGGATTTGATCCCTAGTCAGGGAACTACGATCTCACATGCAGAGTGGCAATTAAGCCCACGTACCACAACTACTGAGCCCGCCCACTCTGGAGCCCACACACCACTGGAGAGAAGCCCATACAATGCATCAAAGATCCTGCGTGCGGCAACTGAGACCCAAAGCAGCCAAAAATAAACATACTTTTTTTTTTAATGTTAAAAAATGTTTGCCAGACCACTGAAGAGAACTGCACCTTGCTGTTCTTTCAATGTGCTTTTTCGTGACTACTGACAAGGTTGCGCATCCTTCTATAAGGTTATTTGCCATCAGTATCCCCTCTTCAGAGATCTGTGATTATACCTTTGCTCCAGATCCACTTTCCAGTGCCCCTCTACCACTGGTCAATGCCTCGCTCTCCCAGTTACTCCCGTACCTTCTCCTGAATCTGGCCCGCGATGTTCCGCAGGGCCTCCTGGAAAACTTTGTTCTTGGGCTCCAAGCTCACACATCTCTGCAGATCGAGGACGGCCTGGTCGAGGCGGCCCAGTTTCTCTAGGGCTTGGCTCCTCCGGTAAAGTGCTTTGACGTCCCCGCCGTCCTTTTCAATGGCTGAGCACAAACAGGAGCTCTGTCAGCACCCGAGAGGCCACCATCTCCAGGCAAGAGCAGTAGGGAAAGATCTCGAGGGCTAGAGGAAGGTGGGGGTATGGATGTGGGGCTCAGTATTTCAGCCTCAGAAAAGGAGACGCCCGGGAAGTGGGGGAGAAAAAAAAGAAAGCAGATGTGTTTTAGGGGTGAAAGGAGAAAGAAAAAGTGAGGGCTGCCCACCCCAGAAGCCCCACAGCTCCACCCAAGGGCCCTCATTCCCCTACCTTTGGTTGCCTCCGTTTCTGCTTTCTCGTAATCTTCCTGAAACAGAAAGAACAGGGCTTGAGTTGCTGGTCATCTCCTTTTTCGGGCAAAACTGGGCAACAGGGCTGTTCTCGAGTCACCTAAAGGCCCAAAGGCCATGTGACAAGTGTGGGGGCCCGAGCACCGGCGGGGTGGGCAAAAGAGGCNATATTTTAAAGTTTAGCTAAATATAGGAGAAGCCTTCTCCTTTTTTTGAGATTTATAATATTTTGGGTACTTTATAATATATTCTGTTATCTCATTTAATTTTTATACTAAACCTGAGAATTTGACATTTTTATTCACATTTTGTGTGGCACAGAGGGATCCTACTGTATTTAAATAGCAAGGTATATAATGGAGAAATAAAAGTGAAAGCTAAAATTGTCTTCCTCTTTTAATATTTGAATTTTTTCAGGTACATATAAAATAACTAATATGTTTATTGAAGGACTATGGTTAAAGGAAACACAAGGGCCTGTGCTATCAACAAAAATAGCATCAATTGCACTTCTGGTGTGATGTATAATATGAAAGGAACAATAGATGGCAGTGCAAATTGTGGAATGAGGAGACAAGGTTCCCAGGAACTCCCATTATACTGGAAGCATCAGTGCTTTTTCAGATTTTCTTGCTCTGTGTCACAAGAAAAACTGTAGTAAAAATTGTGGCAAAAAAATTGTAGTAAAACTGAGACTCTGGCTGACTAATGCCTTTTCATTCTTATGTCTCCAGTCAAATGGCTTTTGATTATAGTGGGGCAAAATAGTTGATCCAATATTTGATAGCTGGATCGAAAATAATACTGTCACAATATATTGCCCTAGTGATCTATTAAATAGAGGACAGCATATTGGGCTTTTCTAATTTGCAGAATGAGTACTAACATATTTGAAATTAATTTCATTTGTAAATAAGGAATCCCCTCTCCCACTTAAGCTTTGGTTCTTTACAGGAGATCACAAACTTGCAGACACTACAAGGATACTTATCTTACAATTCAGAGCCTGAATCTCTAGCAAGCATTCTGCAGCACCATAGCTTAAATGTGATAGAAGGTTCTGTGGGATCTAATTCTCACCTTCCTTTCGTAAAGAGAATGTAGAGACCTGAAAGTGAAGCTGTCCGTTTTAGTCTAGCATTTAAAGAGAAAATGTGGACCTAAACTTTCTCAAATGAACAAAATCATGTTCATACAAAACACTATTGTAATGCCCTTGAAAAGGTGCAAAAGAACACATGGGATGATAGGCGTAAATTTCTTCTTTCAGAGATATCTCTAAGCTTGGTCATAAACTGCGATACAAAATAAGTCTGCTTCATTAGAACAACCTGAGAATAACACCACAGATTATGCCAGCAAAAAATTATTTTATTTTATTTAAGTCACTGAAGGATTTGTCTCTTAAGTTACTATTAGCCAAGAACTAATATATCCTACTTGTAAAAATTTGATAGACAAAGCAGATCAGTGTCTACAATTCCTTGTATTTTATGTATGTAAGAGAAAACAAGTAAAAAACTCTCTCATTTGGAAACCAAAACTATTCTCCTTTGAAAGCAGAGAACATACAGTTTTTGTAGTGGGTTTGTCTTTTTTAAGGCAAATTACCCAATTTGTTTTTCCATTACCTATAAATGTCAGATGTTCTCAGTGAAAATGATAAACATGTAATTTAACTGTCATATATATACTTGTAAAGCAAGAACGTATGCTTGGTGAAACTTGGAGATGGGGTTTAACATGGATTACACGTTTGTAAAGTTATGACTTTGTATGGAATACATATTTATTGATCTTCAAAACAGAGTTACTCCCTATTTAATTATTAACATATTTTGGGAGGAATAACCCTCACCATTTTCTAGTCAGAGACATCTTTATTACTTAGAAATAAGATGCATATTTATATGGGCTTGTGATATTGGATGCAGGGCCACTATCAAACTTTATTCTGGGCATGCCATGGCATTGAATATAAGCAACAACTTTAAATTAGATGCACTCCTTTACAGGCTGTGAGATTGAATTAGAATAAAGCACTAATAGAAATCCAGTTTATAAAAATACCATAGAGGCTAGGAGATAATGATAAATTTCTACTATTACCACATTCCAGTACATCTGTATCTTCTAAAGTACTGGTAGAAGATACATCTTTCTTTTTATGTTAGCCAAAAGAAAAAAAAATCTGATATATATTAAGAAGTTACCAATATTTCTGTAATTATTTCACTTTTTTCTCTTTCAAAATGTCATGAGAAATCTCATAGGATCCTTTAAGTTGCTAACATTTTGTTAAATTAATTTGATTAGTCCGGTATAATAAAATAATCATAGGAGATGTAGAAAGGCAACAAAATCAAACTAAGTTTTGTGCTTTTTCTAGTTGAGAAATAATTACAAATATGTAGAGAATTATGGGCAACCTGCCATCAGAGTAGTAGCTATTTTACACAAATGAGTAAAACAAGCCAAAAATGGAAAGGCACTGCCTACATCATTTTCTCCTTAGAAAATACTTCTTTCCAAACTACTCTCTGCAACTCAGATCCCAGCGTATACATCTGTTCATCGTTCTTAATACCTCCCTCTCATTCACTCTCTTGTATGAAATCTGTTAGCATTGATCTTGACTTCACTTCCTAAATATTCCTAGACTCCACCACTTTTGCTTGCTACTCTTCTGTTCTCTTGTAGGCTGACATCTCAGCTCTTTGTATCTCTTCAGTGCAAGTGAAAAGTGCCATTTCCCAGGTCAATCACTTATACTTGTTCTAGCCCCATTTTTTTTCCCATTACTCTCGTGTCACTCCTGTGTTGTCAGCCTTCAGTTGTACTGTGAATCTCCAGCTAAAGCCCAGATAAAGTTCATCTCAAGAGCCTGGATACTGTCATTCACATCTAACTCCCCAGCCTCATCTTGCTCTGGGCTGCTTTCTTGTCCTCTCTGTCCTACGGTCTTACAAGCTGTAAGTTCTTGGCACTTTGTTCCCACTCCAGGGTCTTTATCTATGTCATTCTCACTGCCTAGAGCATTATTTCTTTTGTTGTTATTAATATCTATTTGATATCTGAAGGAGTGTGAAACATTTTGAAGGGTCTCAGATCAAGCAATGCAGCCTTCCTTGACTTCTCTAAAAATATAATCTCTTAAAATTTTCCTTCCCACTTCATATTATAATAGCAGTTTCACACTTGGGTGATTATTAGATTAATACCTCTATCTGCTGCTGGGCAGTACTCTTACAGAGGTAGGGTTGTGTTAATTATCATTATATTGTATTTTTTTGTATAGAGTTTGCCACTTCATTGAATATTTGTTGAATGAATGACTATATGAATAAATGAGTAAATAAATTAAAATTGAATTTAAGAGATTGGGATCAATGAGAAGATGGTAATTTTGGAGCTTGGGTACCTTAGGAATTAGGTCAACCTACTTGGGATTTGAAGTTGGGTGACATTACCCTGGTAGAAAATCCTACTCAAAATAATTGTAAACCTAGACTTATAATAATAAAATAAGAATACACATTATTAATTGAATATTTGCTATGTCTCAGGAATTGCACAATGTACTTTATATACTGCTTTTAAAAATTTGAGACATGATTTTGAAAAGGACGTACTATACAAGGAGATACCAGTTTTCCCCAATCTCTTTGACATCTTTGTTTCCAGCAGGCAAAGATATCTGCAGAAAAAATCAATCTGAATAAGTATGTGGGGATAATTATTTGAGATGTAAACAAATGGAAGATTCTTTTCTTGATAGTTTCAACTATCCCATGTGGCAAAGGGATTAGATTTTTTTCAACAGTCAAAGTCAGCTTTTTCTGCCCCTAAGGTTAAAATATCTTCTCTGTCTGGAATGAAAGAAAAAGGTGAATGAAAGAGAAGTCTAAAGATGAAAAACTAGTATGTCTTAGACAGTAGTTCAAGATGGTAGCATGGGGAGATCGTGAATTCACCTCCTACCAGGGACACAGCAAATCTACAACCACAAATAGTTGTAGTTTCCTCTGAAACTACTGAATAGTTTCCTCTGAAAGGAACTGAAGACTTGATGAACAGAGCCTCCACAAGAAAGGATAAAAGAGCAGCATTGAGATTGTAGTGAAGCCAAAGACATAGTCTCACCAAAGAAACACCTTACTGCTGGTGAGCCATCCACAATTGGGAGGGGGCTCAAAACTACAGAACTCTTTCCCAAGAGTCATGAACTTGTGCCTCATATCAGGCATCCCAGCCCTCAGATTCCAGGTAGGAGAGACAAGCCTCCAAAACATTTGGCTTTGAAAACAAGGATACATCCAGGAAAACCATAGTACTATAGGACATGAAGAATCCAATCTTAAAGAGACTCACTTTGTAGCACAAAAAACCAAAACAGCAACAAACAGTTTGAAAGGCATCTGTTGAAAAAGTGAAGGAGATCCACTTACCAATCTTAAAGCATCTTCCGGAGAGGCAGGCGCTATTGGGATCCTCCCTAGAAAGGGAGATGCTGGCTGACACCAATTTTGAGATCTCATTCTTCCTTGCTAATACTGACACTGCCAGGTGCTATTTTGGAATTCTTTAACCTGCAAGCACCAGTAGGCATACCCCACTGGGAGCCCACAAATCCCAAAGAGCCACAGCTATGCAACTCAGCAAGGAGGCCATTCGAGAGTCCTGCCTACTCCCTTGCCACAGCAGGCAGGCACACACAGCCCAAACCCGGATGTCCCTTGACCACCTAGCTCTGGTGGCCAGAGTGATTGTGCTTATGGACTCTATGAGACATATCTTAGACAAGGCCACCCTTCAAAACTAGGAAGGTAGCTGGTTTTGCTAATACACAGAAACAAACACAGAGTATGGCAAAGTGAGGAGACAGAGGAATATGTTCCAAATAAAACAAGATAAAAACCTCAGGAAAATACCTTTATCAAATGGAAATTATCTACCTGATAAAGAGTTCAAGGTAACTGTCATAAAGATGCAATGTTATATACTGTTTTACTTCAGTTTTTTTTTTTTTTAATCTAGTGTGTCTTAGAGCTCTCAAGAGAGAGATAATAGAAACCCTGTGCTAATTAGATCAGAAGAAGACTTATGCCACTCTTATCTGTTAGAACCAATAATACATTATGATCTCAAAATTTCCCTTTTTCTTTATAATGTGGAAGCAGGAGAAACACCTGTGATGGCTGTCTAGTCATCTCATGTTATAGAATAAATAGACTCTATCCTCTGTAACTTTTAATAGTTGAGGTTTTGCTAGAATATTTTATTCACTTGATCCCTTAACTTTTGCAAAAGAGACCATATTTGCATTTAAGTTCCTTTTTGGAAATGAATAAATTATATTTACCACTTTGTGATTTTTTAAAATAGAAATTATATTTTTGAGGGGAGAAAGGGAGGAAGAGAGATTTAGAGGATAGAATATGTTCATTGGTATTAGCCAGAAGGATCTTACAGAGGTGACAGCTAGAAAGTCTGGAGTGATTAATACTGCTTTTTAGTATCACAAATTGCCTTATATAGATATAAGTAGTAGCTGAAATTACATTACTCATAAGGCAAAACACATTTTAAAGAGAATTCCACAGGCTGAGAAGGCAAGTTTTCATAAAAAGGACTAGATTCACTGTAACCTCTGGGGAAAAATAGGGATCTTTATTGCCTATGTAAGAGCAAGCACTTCTTGTAGTCTTTTGAATTTTATAAATAGTCTCTCAGGTTTCAGAGAAAGTTTTAAAAGTATATTTTTATGTAGAGCTGAAGTACTTTGCTGAACAGCAGAAATTAACACAACATTGTAAATCAACTATACTCCAATTAAAAAAATAAAATCTAAAACATTTTTAAAAATAGAAATAAAAGACAACTCATTTAGCTGTGCTTCTTCCTTTTTAGATAAGACATGTACCAAGCAAGCCATCTTCCGGGAATGGGGGTTTGTTTGAAAGCCGTAATGCTCAAAAAACACATTATTGCCATTATGTATGTTTGTGTATTTTTCCCCCAGGATAGCTCAATTTATAGGTTCAGAGACACTTTTAAAAACATATATCACTAAAAGAAGAATATGATATGCTTCAGAAATATAATTTGCTCTATTATTATTTATTTTATTTTATCACTACAGTCTCCACTCTGGCCATGAAATAAAAATTTGAGTGGCAATGTAGAAAATTCAAAAGTTTTTCCTTAATAAGTAAAGACATAGTTTTCTCTTTTATATAATAATTTTAGTACTGTTTTGCTGAATTCTAGTGTGAAAGCTTTTGTAATTTTTAAAATATTCTGATCTAGGATCANTAGGATCAAAGGTCTAAATTTTTCTTGGAGTTAATGGATGCTATATGTGTTTTCCAAAGATATAGTTATTAACACTTAATTTGTTCCATAGAACACAAAATTCTATTGGGAGATAATAAACTGTATCTATTGTTTGATTTTATTGTTTATATTTTATGATTTGAACTATTAATATTTTTTCTCCTAGTTATGAAATGAATGCTTGCTGTTCAGCAGGAAAGTCAATAGACAGAGGGACAACATGGCACCATTCAAGAAGCACCAGCCTGGGAGACAGAGGACAAGGGATAAGGCACTCCCTGACTTTATTCCTGACAACCTTGTTTATGCTGAGAGCACCTGACTTTTACTTCATAAGAGTTTTGAGTCATATAAGATAATTATTTCTTTCATATCCTTTTCTTGTTGTTCAGTCGCTAGGTCATGTCCAACTCTTTGTGAACTCATGGACTGTATCACGCCAGGCTTCCCTGTTCTTCACTATCTCTTGGAGTTTGCTCAAACTCATGTTCATCGAGTCAGTGATGCCATTCAGCCATCTCATCCTCTGTTGCCCCCTTTTCCTTCTGCTCTCAATCTTTCCCAGCATCAGGGTCTTTTCCAATGAGTTGACTCTTCACATCAGGTGGCCAAAGTATTGGAGCTTTAGCTTCAGCATCAGTCCTTCCAATGAATATTCAGGGCAAATTTCCTTTAGAATTGACTTGTTTGATCTCCTTGCAGTCCAAGGGACTCTCAAGTCTTCTCCACCACCATAGTTCATATCCCTGAATATGTAGTTTTTGTTCTCTCCTCCCCCAAATAGAAGAATATATTCCACCTTAATATACTCCAAGTTAATAAGAGTGAGAGATTGTTGCCTGTGACTAATCAACATGAAATTCAACTCATAGCAATTAATTGATTTTATAATTTCTGTGAAGATCAGTGTGGTACTGTCGAGGAATAAATTAGATTCAATATCAGCCAAGTCTCAGTTGATATTCTAGTTTTAATACTTACTAGCTGTGTGAACTTGATCAAGTTCCTTAAATTTGGGGGTCTTATCTGTAATGTCAATAATATATACCCTCCCATGTTGTTATAATAGTTAAAAATTAATATATATAATGCACATCTCACATCGTTAGTGCTCTCTATATTATGATTTTTGTACTGGGAAAACTCTGAAGTTTTATCTCCACTGAGAGTTGTATTGCCTTTCTTCTGATAGCCCTCAGATTCCTGCTACTTATTTTGTCCTCTTTGGACATTTGCAAAGGATTTGAGGTTATTCAGCTCTCTGGTAAGAAAATCCTTATATTGCCATACCTTGCACCATGTAACCCTGCTATTATGGCCAACATTTATTGGTCTGTAAACAGTTGATGATTAAACAGCTAGTCAGTCAGTCAGTTCAGTTGCTCAGTCATGTCCAACTCTTTGCGACCCCATGAACCGCAGCATGCCAGGCCTCCCTGTCCATCACTAACTCCCGGAGTTCACCCAAACCCATGTCCATTGAGTCGGTGATGCCATCCAACCATCTCATCCTCTATCATCCCCTTCTCCTCCTGCCCTCAATCTTTCCCAGCATCAGGGTCTTTTCCAATGAGTCAGCTCTTCGCATCAGGTGGCCAAAGTATTGGAGTTTCAGCTTCAACATCAGTCCTTCCAATGAATACCCAGGACTGATCTCCTTTGGGATGGACTGGTTGGATCTCCTTGCAGTCCAAGGGACTCTCAAGAGTCTGCTCCAACACCACAGTTCAAAAGCATCAATTCTTTGGCGCTTAGCTTTTTTCACAGTCCAACTCTCACATCCATACATGACCACTGGAAAAACCATAGCCTTGACTAGATGGACCTTTGTCAGCAAAGTAATGTCTCTGCTTTTTAATAAGCTGTTTAGGTTGGTCATAACTTTCCTTCCAAGAAGTAAGCATCTTTTAATTTCATGGCTGCAATCACCA
Source organism: Redunca redunca (assembly GCA_006410935.1). Classification (NCBI taxonomy): domain Eukaryota; kingdom Metazoa; phylum Chordata; class Mammalia; order Artiodactyla; family Bovidae; genus Redunca; species Redunca redunca. The sequence goes on along the minus strand of SJYQ01003397.1, from coordinate 286,506 downwards.
TCTGCAGTGATTTTGGAGCCCAGAAAAATAAAGTCAGCCACTGTTTCCACTGTTTACCTATTTGCCATGAAGTGATGGGACCAGATGCCATGATCTTAGTTTTCTGAATGTTGAGCTTTAAGCCAACGTTTTCACTCTCCTCTTTCACTTTCATCAAGAGGCTCTTTAGTTCTTCTTCATTCTCTACCATAACGGTGTTAGCCCTTAACTTAACGTAGGCATATACCGAGAGCATAAAAAAGACATTCATATTTTTCTTTGGGGGAATTTTTTTATTAAAGATTTTTTTTTGATGTGGGCCATTTTTAAAATATGTTGAATTTTTTACAGCATTGTTTCTGTTTTATGTTTCATCTTTTTGGCTACAAGGCATGTGATACCAACCAGGTATTGAACCAACACCCCCCTGCACTTAAAGACATCCCTAACCACTGGACCACCAAGGAAGTCTCTCTTTGGGGGATTTTTTTTTAATTTTAAATTTATTTATTTTTACAATGTATTTATTTTTTATTGAAGGATAATTGCCTTACAGATTTTTTTGTTTTCTGTCAAACCTCAACATGAATCAGCCATAGGTATACATATATCCCCTCCCTTTTGAATCTCCCTTCCATCTTCCTCCCCATCCACCCTTCCAGGTTGATACAGAGCCCCTGCTTGAGTTCCTTAAGCCATACAGCAAATTCCCGTTGGCTCTCTATTTTACATATGGTAATGTAAGTTTCCATGTTACTCTTTCCATACCTCTCACCCTCTCCTCCCCTCTCCCCATGTTCAGAAGTCTGTTCTCTATGTCTGTTTCTCCACTGTCGCCCTGTAAATGAGTTCTTCAGTACCATTTTCCTAGATTCCATATATATGTGTTAGAATATGATATTTATTTTTCACTAACTTAATTCACTCTGTATAATAAGTTCTAAGTTCATCCACCTCATTAGAATTGACTCAATTGTGTTCTTTTTTATGGCGGAATAATATTCCATTGTGTATATATACCACATCTGGCCCTGGGCTTTTGTTTTTGGGGAGATTTTTGATTACTGCTTCAATTTCAATGCTTATAAGTTGGATTGTTCAGAATTTCTATTTCTTCCTGGTTCTATTTGGAAGACTGAACTTTTCTAAGAACCTGTCCATTTCTTCCAGGTTATCTATTTTATTGCCATATAGTTGTTCATAATAGTCTCTCATAATCCTTTGTATTTCTACATTGTCTGTTGTAACCTCTCCTTTTTCATTTCTAATTTTGTTGATTTGATTCTTCGCTCTTTTGTTCATGATGAGTCTGGCTAAAGGTTTTGTCAGTTTTGTTTATCTTCTTGAAAAACCAGCTTTTAGTTTTATTAATCTTTACTATTGTTTCTTTGATTTCTTTTTTATTTATTTCTGCTTGGATCTTTTTTGTTCCTTTCTTTCTATTAATTTTGGGGTTTATTTGGTTCTTCTTTTTCCAGTTGTTTTAGGTGTAAAGTTAGGCTTTCTATTTGATGTTTTTCTTGTTCCTTGAAGTAGTATTGTATTGCTATAAACTTCCCTCTAAGATCTGCTTTTGCTACATCCCATAGGTTTTGAGTTGGTGTGTTTTCATAGTTATTTGTTTCTAGAAATTTTTTAATTTCCCTTTTGATTTCTTCAGTAACCTGTTGGTTATTTAGAAACATATTGTTTAATCTCTATGTGTTTTTGTTTTTTACAATTTTTTTTTCTTGTAATTGATATCTTGTCTCATAGCATTGTGGTTGGAGAAGATGGTTTATACAATTTCAATTTTCTTAAATTTACTGAGATTTGATTTGTGACCCAAGATGTGGTCTATCCTGGAAAATGTTCCATGTGCACGTGAGAAGAAGGTATATTCGGCATTTGGATGGAATGTCCTGAAGATATCAATGAGATCCATCTCATCTAACATATCATTTAAGACTTGTGTTTCCTTATTAACTTTCTGTTTTGATGATCTGTCCATTGGTGTGAGTGGGGTGTTAAAGTTTCCTACTATTATTGTGTTATTGTCAATTTGTCCTTTTATGTCTGTTAGTGTTTGTCTTGTGTATTGAGGTGCTCCTATGTTCCTTGGTGGCTCAGATGGTAAAACATCTGCCTGCAGTGCAGGAGACCCGGGTTCAATCCCTGGGTTGGGAAGATCCCTTAGAGAAGGAAATGGCAACCCACTCCAGTACTCTTGCCTGAAAAATTCCATGGACTGAGGAGACTGGTAAGCTATAGTCCATGGGGTCACAAAGAGTTGGATACGACTGAGCAACTTCACTTCACTTATGTTGGGTGCATATATATTTACAATTGTTATGTCTTCATCTTGGATTGATCCCTTGATCATTATGGAGTGTCCTTCCTTGTCTCTTGTAATCTTTATTTTAAGGTCTAATTTGTCTGGTATGAGGATTGCTACTCCCACTTTCTTTTGCTTCCCATTTGCATGGAATATGTTTTTCCATCCTCTCATTTTCAGTCTATATGTGTCTTTAGGTCTGAGGTGGGTTTCTTGTAGACAGCATATGTATGGGTCTTGTTTTTGTATCCGTTTAGCCAGTCTGTGTCTTTTGGTTGGAGCATTTATTCCATTTGCATTTAAAATAATTATTGATATATATGTCCCTATTGCCATTTTCTTAGTTGTTTGGGGTTGATTTTGTAGATCTTTTTTCTCCTGCTGTATTTCTTGACTATATAAGTCCCTTTAACATTTGTTGTAAAGCTGGTTTGGTGGTATTGAATTCTCTTAACTTTTGCTTGTGACTAAAAAGCTTTTTATTTCTCCATCAGTTTTGAATGAGATCCTTGCTGGGTACACTAATCTGCCATTCCCTTCTGGCATGCAGTTTCTGCTGAAAGATGAGCTGTTAAGCATATGAGGTTTCCCTGTTATATTACTTGTTGCTTCTCCCTTGCTGCTTTTAATATTCTTTGTGTTTAGTCTTTGTTAGTTTGGTTACTATGTGTCTTGGCATGTTTCTCCTTGGATTTATCCTGTATGGGACTCTTTGTGCCCCTTGGACTTGATTGAATATTTTCTTTTCTGTGTTGGGGAAATTTTCAACTATAATCTCTTCAAAAATTTTCTCATACCCTTTCTTTTTTTCTTCTTCTTCTCAGATTCCTATAATTCAAATGCTGGTACATTTAAAATTGTCCCAGAGGTCTCTGAGCCTATCCTCAGTTCTTTTCATTCTTTTTACTTTATTCTGCTCTTCAGAAATTATTTCCACTATTTTATTTTCCAGCTCACTGATTTGTTCTTCTGCTTCAGATATTCTGCTATTAGTTCCTTCTTGAGTATTTTTAATTTCAGTAATTGTATTGTTTGTATGTTTATTCTTTAATTCTTTTAGGTCTTTGTTAATTGATTCATGTATTTTCTCCATTCTGTTTTCAAGATTTTTGATCATCTTTATTATCATTATTCTGAATTCTTTTTCAGGTAGTTTGCCTATTTTCTCTTCATTTATTTGGACTTCTGTTTGTTCCTTCACTTGTGTAGTATTTCTCTGCCTTTTCTTTTTTTTTTTTTTTAACTTATTGTGTTTGAGGTTTTCTTTTTCCAGGCTTCAAATAAAGTTGAATTTTTTCCTTGAAGAAGATTGAATTCTTTCTTCCTTTTGGTTTCTGCCCTCCTAAGGTTGGTCCAGTGGTTTTTGTAAGCTTCATATAGGGTGAGATTTGTGCCGAGTTTTTGTTTGTTTGTTTTTCCTTTGGTGGGCAGGGCTGAGTAAGGTAGTAATCCTGTCTACTGATGATTGGGTTTTTATTTTTGTTTTGTTGTTTAAAATGGGTACCACAGGTGGTTGGGTCATGCTGGGTCTAATATTCAAGTGGTTTTCCTTGTGTGAGTTCTCACTATTTGATAATCACTAGGGCCCTAGGGTAGGAGAAGGCGATGGCACCCAACTCCAATATCCTTGCCTGGAAAATTCCATGGACGGAGGAGCCTGGTAGGCTGCAATCCACAGGGTCATGAAGAGNAAAAGAAAAAAAAATGGAAGAAGAAAAGAAAAACTCCATAGAACTGCAAAAGCCTAACACAGAGGCAAATGTTTATAGCAACTGAAAAGTATAACTGAATGTGCACATATACACATACACCCATAAGCAAAATCAAAACAGTCCAACAAAAATAAAGTAAAATAGATTGGCCCAGTGAACAAAGGAAACCAAAAATTTTATCTACCAGAAGAAAACTGACTAAAGCACAAACTGGAAAACAAAACTAAAGTAAGGTGCCACTTGGGGAATAAAGCAATTAAAATAAGACTAAACAAATATGTTGAGAGGAAAGGAGAGAAAGAAAAGAAAGAAAGAATAGGTACGCAAAGTTAAACAGAGGACTATAAAGAAGGTTTATATATGTTAAATATTTATTGCAAAGGGAAAAGAACAATAGGAAAAGCAAACAAAGGAATAAATGTAGAAAAAATAATAATATGTTAAAAAATTAAAATTAAGAAAAGAGAAAAGAAAAATATATAGGAAAACGCCACAGAACTGTAAAAGCTCAACATAGAGGCAGATGTTTATCACAACAATAAAAAATGCGACTGAGGAAAAAAAAGCTCAAAAGCTTAATTGAATTTCATAGTGCCAATAAAATCGACAACTACAGCAGAGAAGGAAAAAAACAAAACTCCAAAATTTTCTACAGAACAAGTCAAAAAATAAGAATAATCTTTTTCTTAAGTCATTGTTGTCAGAGTCCTTTCCCTCACTGGGAGTCACAGTCTACCTTACCTCCCTAGGATGCCCTCCAACACGGTGCTGATCTCTGGACCGGCAGTGGGAGCAGCTCAGATTCTATTCTGGTTCTACTCCTGTGTGTTCTTCTCTTCAGTGTCCACAGAAGATATAGAACTAGTGTGTTTTCTTTTGTGGGAGCTCGCAATGATCTTTACATATTCCATAGGCACAGCCTGCCTAGTTGATCATGTGGATTTCATCTGCAGCTTGTACAGCTGGTGGGAAGGTTTTGGGTCTTCTTCATTAGTCATACTGCCCCTGGGTTTCAATTGCGGTTTTACTTCCACCTTTGCATGTGGGTCGTCCACTGGGGTTTGTTCCTGAGGCTGCCCTGAAGGACTTGGGTTTCCCACTGTGAGGGCCAGGTGTGGAGGTGGTGCAGCTGCTTGGGTCGCAGGTATTCTGGCAGCACTAGGTACTCAGGAGAGTTGACGGCTAGGGCAGCAGGAAATACAGTGTTCTAGAAGGGTATGGCAACCAGCATTGGCCAATAGGCTCCAATATTTTTGCCTGGAGGACCCCCCTCCTGGACAGAGAAGCCTGGCAGGCCACAGTTTACAGGGTCACAAAGAGACGGACATGACCAAAGCAACCCTGACTGCATAAACTCAAGACTTTTCTGCCTATGGCAGCTCTGCCCCAGTGAGAGTTGAATGTGAAGGTGGTTCAGCTGCTTGGCTTATGGGGACCCTGGCAGCACCAAGTATGCAGGGACACTCTCCGATGCAGGAGTTATGGCCCTGTCAGTCTTTTTTGAGCATCTTGTAGCTGGCTACCAGAAGGCCTCTATGACCAGTCTTTCTCAGTAGCTCTGCCCATTCAGGCAATTAAAGGGTTCCCTTGTCTGGAGTCCTTCTGTTGTTTGGCACATCAGGCACATAGAGGGGTCCCCCTGGCTGCTATCCTACTCTATAGATTGGTGTGTCAGGCACTTAAAAGGGCACCTGGATGGGGTCCTACTCTGTAGATCAGTGAGTCAGGCATTTGATGGGCCAGCCTCTCTATGGTTCAGCTGCTGATGTGAGAGAGAGAGAGGCTATGGTGATGGCTCCACCCCCTACGCATGACTTAGCAGTATCACCTTGCTTCCATGGCTGCCCAGCTTTCCTCCACAGGAATTTCCCCCTACAATCCCCTCTCTCACATCCCCTCCATCTGTCTCTCTGCAATCAACAGCAGCCCTCGCCCAGGAATTGCTCCACAATCCCTAAACTCCAGTTCCCACCAACTGTGCCTTCCAGGGGACCAGCGTTCCTGTCCGGGGTATGTATGGCTGCAGCAAGAACTGTCTGATTCTCATTCTATTTAGGCTACCACAGATCAGCTGTTTCACTCACAGCCTTAAATATTTCTCCTCTGACTCAGACAATTGTCCCGAAATGGGGATCAGACCCCTGTTTCAGTATCCCTCCCCAGCAAGGGCAGGTCCAGTCCTATTAACATTCCTGTTTTCCATCCTAATTCCTTCATCCTACTGAGCTGTGCCTGGTTCTATATATTCTTTTCCACTGGTCATGTACTCCTGTCCGCTTTCAGCTGGTGTCTTGCATGAACTTCTGTGTCTGAAGGTGTATTCCTGATGTATCCTTGCAGAGAGATGTACTCCATGTTCACCTACTCCTCTACAATCTTGTTCTCTCCTTGGGGAATTTTTAATGTAACGCTCACAAACATGTTTTTTCTTATTATGCATATTCCAGTACTTGTTGTTTTTCAGTCACTCAGTTGTGTCCAACTTTGCGACCCCATGGACTGCAGCACGCCAGGCTTCCATGTCCCTCACCATTTCCTGGAGCTTGATCCAACTTATGCCCATTTAGTCAGTAATACTATCCAACCATTTGTCCTCTGTCATTCCCTTCTATTCTTGTCTTCAATCTTTCTCAGCATCAGGACCTTTTCTAATAAGTTGGTTCTTCACATCAGGTGGCCAAAGTATTGGGGCTTTAGCATCAGTCCTTCCAATGAATATTCAGGACTGATTTCCTTTAGGATTGACTGGTTTGATCTCCTTGCAATCCAAGGGACTCTCAAGAGTCTTCTTTAACATCACAGTTCAAAAGCATCAGTTCTTCAGTGCTCAGCTTTATTTATGGTCCAACTCTCACATACATACATGACTCACTGGAAAAACCATAGCTTTAACTATACAGACCTTTGTTGGCATAGTGTCTCTGGTTTCTAGTATGGTGTCTAAGTTTGTCATAGCTTTTCTTCCAAGTAGCAAGAGTCTTTTAATTTCATGGCTGCAGGCACAACCTCCAGTGATTTTGGAGCACAAGAAAATAAAGTCTACCACTGTTTCCATTGTTTCCTTATTTATTTGTCATGAAATCATGGGACCAGATTTTATGATCTTAGTTTTCTTAATGATGAGTTTTAAGCCAACTTTTTCACTCTCCTGTTTCACCTTCAAGAGGCTCTTTAGTTCCTCTTTGCTTTCTGCCATAAGAGTGGTGTCATCTGCATATCTGAGGTTATTGATATTTCTCCCAGTAATCTTGATTCTGGCTTGTGATTCATCCAGACCAGCATTTTGCATAATGTACTCTGCATATAAGTTAAATAAGCAGGGTGACCATATATAGCCTTGATTTACTCCTTTCCCAGTTTGGAAACAGTCCATTTTTCTATGTCTGGTTCTGATTGTTTCTTTTTGACCTGCATACAGGTTTCTCAGGAGGCAGGTAAGGTGGTCTATTATTCCTGTCTCTTGAAAAATTTTCCACAGTTTGGTGTAATCCACATAGTCAAAGGCTGTAGTGTAGTCAATGAAGCTGAAGTAGATATTTTTCTGGAATTCTCTTGCTTTTTCTATGACCCAACGGATGTTAGCAATTTGATGTCTGGTTCCTCTGCCTTTTCTAAATCCAGCTTGAACATCTGCAAGTTCTTGGTTCATGTACTGTTGAAGCCTAGCTTGGAAAATTTTTAGCATTACTTTGCTAGTATCTGAAATGAGTGCAATTGTGTGGTAATTTGAACATTCTCTGGCATTGTGTTGCATTGGGATTGGAATGAAAACTGACCTTTTGTAGTCCTATGGCCACTGCTGAATATTCCAATTTTCTGGCATATTGAGTGCAGTACTTTCACAGCATCATCTTTTAGGATTTAAAATAGCTCAGCTAGAATTCCATTACCTCCACTAGCTTTATTTGTAGTGATGCTTTCTAAGGCCTATTTGACTTTGCACTCCAGGATGTCTGACTTTAAGTGAGTGATCACATCATCATGGTTATCTGGGTCATTGAGATCTTTTTTGTATAGTTTCAGTGTACCCTCACAATAAATCCCCAGTATTTGCATTGTGCCTAAATGTGTCTCTGTTCATTCAAAGCAATTGGAAAGACAATACATAATGTAGTATTTTTGTAGTATTACTTTCATTACCCTAATAACATGGTATTCATGTGATCTATTTAATAGTGGACATTTTTTCCTACTGAAGCATGCTGTTAAAGGCTGTTGTCCACTTTATTTCCAAGAAATAGAGCTGCATCATTGAGAATTTCCCCCAGAAGCACAAGAACAAGATATGAATGATAAAACTGTCCACTGGTTGAGGTCCCTGATAAAATTACTATGTAAGTATCTAATGCTTATCTCATTTAGTATCAGAGTAAATAGTACTTGGGAAGAAAGTGATGGATTAGTTTAGTTGTGAAGTGTAATGTTTGCAAAATTAAATACAATGCCACTAAATAGAAATTTTAAGCATAATCACTTTCGGGAGATAAAATTTTCAAATAGCCACTTTGCAAAATTACTTACTTCATATTTGTAAATTATGTTAAAGATGAAAAGCATTATTTAAATGTTATAGTATCATCTAATATGCCTCAAAGAACTTAATTTATGTGCAAAATGACAATTACCAGTTTCTGATTAAATAGTAGGAGAGAATAATGGTCTAATGCTTTGATGATAGGCACCGTCCTTGATTACTAGAATCCAGATCTAAGTGTGTTGGTCTTAGGTAATCTCTACTTTTTATGATTAGACTAAATGAAACTTTCTTTTCATGGGATTTAGAAAAAAATAAGATCAGAGCGTTTGAATTTACTCTGACATTCTAAATATCATTGTTAATTGATTTTGACATTGCTACTCAATTGTCTTTTCTAAAGCTTAAAGAAGTTACTTTAATCCTGTCATCTTTAACTCTTAAAGCATAAGGTGATGTAGACATGTATAAATGAATAATTATTATTTAATTCTACTAGTAAAATTACTATAATCATCCATTTGCTTTTACATATGTATGTATATGCTTCAGTTCAGTTCAGTTCAGTCCAGTCGCTCAGTCGTGTCCAACTCTTTGCGACCCCATGAATCGCAGCATGCCAGGCCTCCCTGTCTATCACCGACTCCCGGAGTTCACTCAGACTCACGTCCGTTGAGTCCGTGATGCCATCCNTCCAGCCATGTCATCCTCTGTTGTCCCCTTCTCCTCCTGCCCCCAATCCCTCCCAGCATCAGAGTCTTTTCCAATGAGTCAACTCTTCGCATGAGGTGGCCAAAGTACTGGAGTTTCAGCTTCAGCATCAGTCCTTCCAAGGAAATCCCAGGGCTGATCTCCTTCAGAATGGGCTGGTTGGATCTCCTTGCAGTCCAAGGGACTCTCAAGAGCCTTCTCCAACACCACAGTTCAAAAGCATCAATTCTTCAGTGCTCAGCCTTCTTCTAAATATGAAAAATGATTAAAATAAGATATAAAAAGTTGTATATATTATAATATTCTCTTTAATGGTAGACCTATAAAAATTTGACAGTGAATTTCATGTTTTAACTATGGTATTAATGCATTATATTATAAGTTTTCCAGTTAATAAGTATCTGTATTAGAGCCATATTTAATAATCCACATAGATGAAACAGACCTGTATTTAAACTGAAGGTTTAACATTTTCTTATCTTCAATTCATGGTCATTTGTTCTCAGCTTCAGTAGTAAGCCAGAGTCTGCTATTATTGAATTCATTCACTAGTAAACTATTATTCAAATTTTTCTATGTGTCATGTATACTCTGCTAAATTTAGAGACTGCAAAGAAAGTTAGGTCTCATCTTCTGCTCAAAAACAAACAAATAAAAATCTAGGGAAAGGGATACATATGTAGGTAAAGTACACCAATACATCAGGTTATGAAGACAGTATATGCACTGTATATTGTGGGAGAATAGATGAAGTGCCTAACCAAGTCTGGGAAAGATCAGAGAAGTCTTCTCAGAGTGTGTTCCCTGAATAGACTATTAAAGGATAATTAGCTATTAGCCAGGGGACATGAGAAAGGAATGTAGTGACCACATTCCAATGAGATGGAGTAGTTTTAGCAATGGGAAAATATTGTTAATTTTAGGTATGCTGTAATGATGTGTGTTTAAAAAGGAGCTACCAGAAGTTGAGATCAGGAAAAGGCATAGGCCAGGTCAAGATGGATCTTGCAGGATAAGCTAAGACACATGGGATATAATCAAATAAGTCATAGAGTGGGGAGTTTTTTTGTTTGTTTCTTTTGTTTTTTTTTCCTCCATGAAGAAAAATGTGTCCCATGTTTTTCTCTGTAAGGGCATTCAGTATCCTGCAGTGACAAACATGCCTTTGGTCCCATAGGCTATGAAGAGAGGAGGATCTATACACTGGGGCTCACCAGAAAGTGTACATCCTAATTAGAGCTCTGGACTGAAAGTTACTTTGTCATATTTCCTAAAAGAAAGATACATCCTTATGGACTATGTAGTTATTTTAGGTGGTGTCTCTAAGATGTCAATCTAATTATCTTAGGACTTCCCTGATGGCTTAGAGGGTAAAGCATCTGCCTGCTAAGCAAGAGACCGGGGTTCAATCCCTGGGTCGGGAAGATTCCCTGGAGAAGGAAATGACAACCCACTCCAGTATTCTTGCCTGGAAAATTCCATGGACAGAGGAGCCTGGTAGGCCACAGTCCATGGGGCTGCAGAGAGTCGGACACGACACTGTTATATACTACTTGTATATTTATGAGCATGCACTAACAGATTCAACAACCTAATCGATGGCCATGTTCGGACAGGATAGGAACTGTAAATTATCTATATAAATGAGTAATGTGTCTATCTTGAGTAATTAGGCATTATATATTACAGGAGAAGGCCTTCTTTGGAACCTGGAAGCAAATTTTCATTATCTTACTTATTGACACACTGCAAGGGGTCAAAATGCTGTAGTTAACTTTTAGAATAAGTTTAACTACACAATACCTTAGGGTAAGAGGAAAACTCCAATAGTAATTAGCATCCTAATTATCTAGGAGGCCTATACATTAAGTTTCGGGCATGGAATTACCAGAAGAACTGAAAGGAAATGGAAGCTTATTCTAAGTGATATCTTATACTCTGGAGTTTTTCACTGTTAATTGGGAGAGCCATTGCCTTCAGTATCATGAGGCTCTGGTTAATCTTCAGGTAATATGAAAGTAACATGCATATTTGTCCCACTTATGGGAATAAAATATATCATAAATGGCTAAATTTGTGTGAAAATAAAGCAAGAAGCTTCATTTCTTGATCTCTTAATTTCTATTAAATTAAAATAATCTTCAAGGAATAAATTCACTTCCAATAACTACAAAATTGAGAGTATGTGTCACAGTTAATGTTGATGGCAAGGTAGTAATTCATTGAGATGTAAAACTGTGAATGTGTGGGAGGATATACTATTTTTTCTAGTGTTCTGGAAGAATCCCATTGAAATCCAAAAAAATAAAACATAAAAAAAAAAGCATTTCTTTTTACTTTTAAGAGTGCTTTCAAGCCCTACGCATAGACTGCTAGCTTTTGTCAAGATGACCACACATCTCAGTTTTCCTGGGATAACATGAGGGCAGCAGATGCTCTCAGTGCTGTGCCCATACACCCTCAGATCTCTTTGCCATCTTTGTGCATGGAAGCGCCTAGTGTGGCTCTATGCCAACAGCTAACACTTGTGTCTCTTTTTGGGAAGGCTACTGCTATAATCCCTTTCATCTGAGTATACAGAGAGATGGAATTGTCTGGGAATCTCTTTCTACTCATCCAAGCAGTGCTCAACCAGTGATGGATGGAATCAGAGGTTTAAATACACTAGCCTTCCTGTGTCCTGGCACTCTTAGGTGGGGTCTACACTCTTTTGCTCTCCAAATACCTCTTGGGTAGATTTGCCAAATTTAGCAAATAAAAAACAGGACAGCCAACAAGAAAAAAAAAATTTTTTTAATTTAGTATGGCCCATGCAATATTTGGAACATACTTATACTGCAAAATAATTTATTATTATTTAATTTAAAATCCATTGTAACTGGATGTGCTATAGTTTATCTGGTCAAGTGCACTCTCATGGGACATCACTGATGCAGCCTTCTTCCTTGGCCACTTTTCCATCACAACTCTATTTCCCTAATCCTTATCAGGTTTTTGTGTGATTACATCGTAAGAAATCACTTTAACATAAATTAGGATCTGTTTCTGAGGTGAAGTGAGGTGAAGTCATTCAGTCGTGTCCGACTCTTTGTGACCCCGCGGACTGTATAACCTACTCCATCCATGGGATTCTCCAGGCAAGAATACTGGAGTGGATTGCCATTTCCTTCTCCAGGGGATCTTCCTGACCCAGGGATAAAACCCGGGTCTCCTGCACTAGGGGCAGACGCTTTAACCGGAGCCTAATCTAAACCAGCCAGCTATATCTGTTGCCTTGTCATGATTAGGAATACCTCCTAACCCCCAAAATGCTCTGGTTTGGATGACAAATAATGTGGTCACTCAAGCTAAGACAAAACTGATTAAGAATGTTATGCTGTAGTCTCAAGAAATATATGGAATGTGATGAACTAGTGACTGTGGGTGGGAATTTGAAACACTGTGATAAGGAAGATGTTTCACAATAAGCAGGCTTGGTCTAAGGTCTGCGGTCTTCAGAACAAGTAAGGATAATAGCTCAGACCCTTGGAATATCTTGGAGAGGTTGGATGATATTACCTATTAACTGTGACTGAGAAGTTTGATGCTACACATCAGGGTTTCTCTCATCAAATATATGCCCTGGGCCCCACTATATCATAGAAATAGTAGAACAATCAGCCTGAAGAAGCTGTGCTGTTTAGGACAGTTTTCCATTTTTGCAAACAAAGAATACTAAAACCTGAAATTTTGAAAGATACTCTGAGCCCAAGACCCTGAGCTGTGTATGGATCAGCCTTTTAATGATCTGAATTAAATTTCCCATTAATCACAAGGGATACAAATAAGTCATATTTAATTTGCTTCAAAATAACCTTTTTTGTACATCCCAGTTTGTAACTACAAATTTATAACACATGTTACAGAATTATACCCTGAAGCTAATAATTTCTACTTTTTTATGTTTTAGTTGTAACTTCTTGATTATTCAAAATGGCCACCCAAGAAGTTTTGTATTTATTTGAAACTTGTGATATCAATCAAATTTTTGGATTTATAATCTGGAAAATATACAGGTTCACTTTGATATTAATTTCCAGTGATCTCCAATAGGAACCATGAAAGTGAGACAAATATTTCAGGAGGAGAAATGCACACATTTATCCTGTGATTACCCTTATAGGATTTAAAACTAAATGTGACAATTAAGTTGCAGTCACCATGCTATTATCATTCATAAATTGAAAAATCACATATAAAGCTGAAGTCAAATATTAGATTCACCTCTCCTTAATGGAAATATAAATTGATAGGAACAGGATGGTATTAAACATATATGACCAAAGAGTATATTTTCTAATGCTTTAAAAAATGATCTGTGTTAATCAATTTCCTTGGCTGAATTAGTAGAACATGACCCCAACTTTTAAATGCACTTAATTTTCTATCAGTACTTTTGCAATGAAAAAATAAAATTTAGAAATTAGAAGACATGATGAATAGCCTTTATTCTAAGGTCAGATGTAAGATACTCAAAGCTAATGGAAAATATCATTCTAAACCATTGAAATAAGCTCTACCAACATAACAAACTGCTGATATCATCCTGGAAACCATCTTGAATGTCAAGGGATATGCTTTTCATTTGCAGTGTTTGATTGTTCATATAAATATTTAATGAAAATATTATTAGACTATTC
>SJYQ01003397.1:259975-272580 GCA_006410935.1 Redunca redunca | reverse complement strand
ATTATATAAGTCTTTTGAGAGGTTTTGTACTTTTAAACTTTTTAGCACTATTTAAAAGGCATCATTACTACCATAATTATGAGTTTTTAATGTATTTTTATGGTTAATGAAAATGTAGCACACATTTTACAGGGAGAAAGGAGACCGTCATCCACATAATACTTGATGGAAATGAGGCACCTCTGATTCTGAAGGTTGACTTACCTTTAATATATTTTCACTGAATCTCACTGTAAATGTTAACTTTATACTACATGAAATTACACAGTGGACTTCTCAAGAGTAGAACTTAAAGGATTAAATGGATAAGGTAGAAAGCATTTTAACTATCATGTGAGCTTTAAATTTTCAGGAAAATTATAAGTCACCTGTTCTGAATCATGTATGCATACATTTAAACACTCTACAGAAAAGGCAATGGCACCCCACTCCAGTACTTTTGCCTGGAAAGTCCCATGGACGGAGGAGCCTGGTATGCTGCAGTCCATGGGGTCGCTGAGAGTCAGACATGACTGAATGACTTTACTTTGACTTTTTACTTTCATGCATTGGAGAAGGAAATGGCAACCCGCTCCAGTGTTCTTGCCTGGAGAATCCCAGGGACGGGGGAGCCTGGTGGGCTGCCGTCTTGTGGTTGCACAGAATCGGACACGACTGAGGTGACTTAGCAGCAGCAGCAGCAGCAATGATATGATATAAGAAGAAAAATTTGGAAAGACAGTCTGACAAATGTGGGCAGAAATACAGAAACACATTTAGAACAGCCTACTAACCACAAGTAATCAGCATACTATGGGTATCCGTCAGAATATCTTCCAGAAGGAACAGAGAAGAGTCTTTTAAATCCAATAAATATAAGTGGATTGAGAGAACTTCTTTATGAACTCCTCTTCTCCCACAAAAAGTTTACTGATAAATGCAAGCTGGAAATCAGTTTTAGAAGATAGCTTCAGTTAGCATTTTTAAAGTTAATATTGATGTACAGGAACACTACCAGTACAAGAAGGTATTTTTTAAAAGGTGAAAGAATGGAAAAGGAAAGGAGAATAAACATATACATTATCATAAATAATGTGCAAATTTGACAAAATTGTTGAACACTGCATCAAAATGTAGCAATATGCATATATATATATATATATATAGCCTTTGCAATAGAATCAATGTATTTTAAATACATTGGAATAAATCCTGTGAAAAATTGTCATAGATAGTACTAGAAATATCATTAAGATAGATTACAGAAGACCTAAATAAATGGAAGCATATATTGGGCAGAAAGTGAAGAACTAAAGAGCCTCTTGATGAAAGTGAAAGAGGGGAGTGAAAAAGTCAGCTTAAAGCTCAACACTCAGAAAACTAATATCATGGCATCCAGTCCCATCACCTCATGGCAAATAGATGGGGAAACAGTGGACACAGTGGCTGACTTTATTTTTCTGGGCTCCAAAATCACTGCAGATGGTGATTGCAGCCATGAAATTAAAAGACGCTTACTCCTTGGAAGGAAAGTTATGACCAACCTAGACAGCATATTAAAAAGCAGAGACATTACTTTGCTGACAAAGGTCCATCTAGTCAATGCTATGGTTTTTCCAGTGGTCATGTATAGATGTGATAGTTGGACTATAAAGAAGGCTGAGCACCAAAGAGCTGATACTTTTGAACTGTGGTGTTGGAGAAGACTCTTGAGAGTCCCTTGGACTGCAAGGAGATCCAACCAGTCCAACCTAAAGGAGATCAGTCCTGGGTATTCATTGGAGGGACTGATGTTGAAGCTGAAACTCCAATACTTTGGCCACCTGATGCGAAGAGCTGACTCATTGGAAAAGACCCTGATGCTGGGAAAGATTGAGGGCCAGAGGAGAAGGGGACGACCCAGGATGAGATAGCTGGATGGCATCACTGACTTGATGGACATGGGTTTGGGTGGACTGTGGGAGTTAGTGATGAACAGGGAGGCCTGGCGTGCTGCAGTTCATGGGGTTGGAAAGAGTCGGACACAACTGAGCGACTGAACTGATACCGGGTCCAATCATGAAGGGATTTAATAATTTAAAGAAGTTACATTCCCTCAAATTGATTAATATATTCAGTGTAATCCCAGTAAGAATGCCAGCTGGTTCTTACATGAACATTGTAAACTGTTACTGGTTTGGAAATGCAAAGGTTATTTCCAAACCAAGACATGCTTGGAAACATACAAGGTGATAGGATTTCTCTTATCAGATTATCAGGTGTGTGTGTGTGTGTGTGTGTGTGTGCACGTGCACACTCAGTCGTGTCTGACTCTTTGCAACCCCATAGATTGTAGCCTGCTAGGCTCCTCTGTCCATGGAATTTTCCAGGCAAGAATGCAGGAATTGGTTGCCATTGCCTATTCCAGGGGATCTTCTGACCCAGAGATAAAACCTGTATCTATTGCATTTCCTGCACTGACAGGCAGATTATTTCCTATTGCACCACCTGGGAAGCCCCTATCGTATATGCTTAACTGTAAAGCAACAATAAGTATGAAAGTACTGAGTAAGACAAACAAATATAAATCAGCAAAACAGAACAGATATATCAGAGCAACCTCATGAGTATAGATGATTTTATATGGTACAAGGGTGGCACTATAGGTTAGTGGGGAAAGATTTTCCTTTCAACAAATGCGACAATGCCAAGTAGATGTCCATATGGGAAAAACAAATAACTTGACCTTTTTCCCTCCCATATATAAAGTAATAATTGCTGATTCACTGTATCCTTTGGGAGGCAAAACAAAAGGTTTTAGGAAACATAAAAGAGCATTTTTATTATTTTAGAGAAATATTTTTAAACGGGACTCCTAAAAGCATTAATAATAATAAAAAAAAAGAGAAACCAGACTACATTAAAATTACTTGTTAAAAGTTACCATTAAGAGAGAAAGGAAAATGAATGAAAATATTTGCAATTCATGTAGTCTAGAAAAGACTATATTCTGTGTTCTGGATAGAATATAGGAAAACTACATATCATTGGAGAAACACAGGGTCCAAAAGAAAATGGGCTTGAACAAGCACTTCACAAAACAGGATATATCAAATTGGCCAGTGAAAACACAAAAGTGAGCAATCTCATTAATCACTGGAGAATGCACATAAAAATTACTACAATATACACTAACACCCTTCTGAAAGGGCTATAAAAATTGGCAATACCAAATTTTTATAAGATTTTAAAGCAGCAGAATATCTCATACACTACTGGTGAAAGAAAATTTTTGTATAACACTTTGGACAACCATTTGGTATAACCTACTAACTTTTTAAATAGATGTTTTTATGACTTTGAAATTCCACTTTACTTCCAACATATGTGAGTACACATATGCAGTAGGCTTGTCACAAAATACTCATAGCAGTGTTATTTATAATAGCTAAAACCTGGAAATAAGATAAATGTCTATCAAGAATGGAGTGGATAAATTATTGTGATATAATTATCTTATGAAATCATCTATCACATTGAAAATCAGCAAACCTAAGTTACATATACAACATAGATGGGGCGTATAAACAAAAAGCTGATTAAAATATGCTAGACAAAAAAATAAGGTGTTTTCTGTTTTAAAAAGACATTACCTCAAAGGACCAAGTATATGTGTATGTTTCAGGCAAGACCATTCTCTGCAATATATACTTCTCTTAATGGAACATGTTTAACTGTGAACTTGTAATCCCTACCAAAATTTACTGCATATGCAATAAAAAAGCCTTCTGATTGGATGTATCCTTCAGTTGGGTAAATGTTTTAGTGAGTGAGCTAGTATTCTAATTGGATGATCTGCTATATAATCCAAATGTGCTTTTTCTAAGCACATTTGGATTTTGGAGTAGATACAGTTAAAGCAAAGGAAACACAAAGGGAGAGGCTAAAACAACAAAAAAGAACTTGCTACATACTGCATGGTATTCGTCTCTTTAAAGTGATCATCATTTGGAATGAGTTTCTATATACCAGGCCGAGTTGATTTGGTTTTGGAAGGCAACTTATTTTTCTTAGATGGAAATCATTGTCAGAAATGAAGACTACAAAAATAATGATGTAGGCACAAGTATCAGTAATAGATTTGATTGGACATCTCTGGAAGATGTTGTCAGAAATCTGATGATTCAGTTTAGTTGAACTATGTCATTAAGCTTGAAGTTCTGTCCTAAAATAGGGGTATTTCAGTTGTATACCGAGACTTTTAGGCAGGATCAGTGTTCTATGGTAGTCAGTGGGAAATATTTAAAAAGATGCTGTCATTTCGTTGCTTTTCTTCATAACTTTAGAAAAGGCAAATGGAGTCTTTAGAAAAGCATTACAGCCTTTTTCTCTCCAAGTTGAACTTTTTGGCTAGATATTGCACTCCTTAGCATTTCTCTGTAACACTAACCAACATAGGACCAAGGGTAAATCTCTGGGGAAAATGAGTCTTTGGTGTCTCACTATAGAAATAATTGAATCCAAAATACTAAAGAAAAGCAATAACTGAAATCCAGGTAAGGAACACATGATTTGTTCCTCAGAATGTTGAAATTAAAACATGATACTGAAACCCTTCCCATAAGCTTAAAAATGATAATCTTGTAATATAGAATGGAAAACTATTTGGATAAGTAACCGGATTTACTCCTTAACAGAGAAAGTTGACACTGGCATATAATATAAATCGAATATGTGAACATTAACTTTGACATGAAAGAGATTTTTAGTGAGGGTTCTTGTGATTAGGTATCATTCCATGGAACTCAGTCATAAGTATCCTAAATATACAATGTCATGTCATTCTCTTATTTCCACTGAGGAAATAAATTTAATCCAGTCAGCATAAACCCAGTCACATATATTAAGGACTGTTTTCATAGCAAAGGTCATTGAATTCAAGAATGCACTTATTTGGAAGAGGATTTGTGAATTTTGCTACTGTGTAGTTATGGAATAATAAGATGCACCTGTCTTACATGACTTTCATGCATTTCCAGCTGAAGCCAACAAGATGAACTAGATACACTTTCAAGGATCTTCGCTGTCACATAATTCTGCAAGATTGATACAATATGTTTTAAGAAGCATAACTTAAAGATCAGAAGACAGAGACATATGTAACATTGTTGTGAATACAAATCACTTCTATAATATTTACTGTTATGGATTGATGGTAGATATTGAGCTATTTACCTTTTTAACAATGTCAATTCCCAATATATTAACTTTTATAATAGTGGTACNGTTCTGGGCCCACTTTATTAGCAGTACAACAAAATAAATTTTAGAGTTTACATTTTAGGCATAATATTACATTTTAGATGGTTTTAAAATATCTGGTATATTACTTTTTATGAAGCATAACATTTCCTTTCTATTCCCTTCGAGTACAAACATTATGAATAATGAGAAGACAAAACATCAGAATATCAGTGTTTATGATAAAATATAAATTTAAGAAGTATTCATAACTTTCTTTATTGAATAAATTGTATATTTTTACTTTATTAATAAAACCTAGAAACATTCCTGTGTGTCAAAAACGGAATATTTAGAACAATCAGGTGATGAGGTGTTGATTGTACAAAATCATGTCAGACACGTTGAAGGAAGAAACTTACACAGGATGTTTGTATTCATTAATAACTGAAAGCAGAGTTATCACACAGTGCTTTTATATTTACCATGTCGTCTACCAGAAATTGCACCACTATGTCACTGTATGTACAACTGAACTCATAATAAGCATTCTCTGGTCTGGTGTTCAGAGAAGGCAATGGCACCCCACTCCAGTACTCTTGCCTGGAAAGTCCCATGGATGGAGGAGCCTGGTAAGCTGCAGTCCATGGAGTCGCTAAGAGTTGGACACGACTGAGTGACTTTCCTTTCACTTTTCACTTTCATGCATTGGAAAAGGAAATGACAACCAACTCCAGTGTTCTTGCCTGGAGAATCCCAGGGACGGGGGAGCCTGGTGGGCTTCCGTCTATGGGGTCGCATAGAGTCGAACACGACTGAAGCAACTTAGCAGCAGCAGCAGCAGCAGGTCTGGTGTTTCCATATGTAATTTGCAGTAGTTTCCAGTAGATGGCAATCTAGGTACCATATCCAGGTGGTCAGTCACATCATAGCAGATATGACTGCTATGATAATAAATATTACGGAAGCTCATGGAAAGTAGAATAGGGCATATTAAACTACACTATTTATTTTTAAGCTAATAATTTAACTCAATTAAAATGAGGTCAATATATACTGAAGAGAGTTTGACAAGTAAGAATTTTAACAATGACAAAATCTCTGAAATCTAATTCTATACCACAATACATTTGAATTTTTCTCTTTAGGGTACATGTATCATAGTTGAAGCTTTTACTGCATTGTATTATTTCATAGATTTCCAACTTGCCTGTTAGTTTTCCATCCTGACTTCACACCTTTGAGCCAGCCTAACCCTTTGAAATTTGATGCCTGTCTCAACAGCTTAGAAAAGTAAACAGGCCACTCTGGTCACACTTGCTGTAGATTTTTTTGGGTCAGACTTGCCCTCCACCCATCCCCCAACCCTTCTACTATTTCAGAGATCTGGGTTCAGGCTATATCTGCATTTTTCTTGCCATTTCCCATCCTTTGTATGCTGATTTCGTTTTTCAGGCTAGTAGTATTAACTAATATTCTCTAATAAGGGTGGTGACTGAGCATTGTCCCTGTTTTCTCCTTTTCCAGATCCTTCCATGGGATAATCTGTTCCAGTTCAGTCTCTCAACTTGTCACCGGCCCTGACAAGAGTTGACTGCAAATCATCAGGTGAGGACAAAGTTCTCAGTTGTCAGCTGCCTAAAACATAATGCAGATTACAAGTGGTGACATTTTTTATTTCTGGCAGAATTCTTAGAAAAACACTCCAGCTTCTTAGAAGGTGGATTGAACACTAAAGATATGAGAACATATCAAATATAAACGACCCCCGTATCTCAAAAGGCTGGTGGAGACTGCCAGTGTACTGCAGTTAACATTTAAACCGTTCTGATTTTAAATTCAGGAAAGTACCTTCAGACTAGAAAGCTGATGAAAGAGTTTGATTTTTCCAATGAAGCACTCCATTTTCCAGCTTTAATTAAAACAGACGTCTTATGGGAAGATTCTTTTATTTATTCAGAATACACTCCTTAATGTAGGTTTTTACTGTCTGAAAAGACTTTGCTGGCTAGGAAAATGATGCCAGGCTAACTCAGCTTCATTTAAGTCCTTTGAAATTTTGAACGTCTCAATTTCAAGCCCTCTTCCCAGTGTCTTTCTTGCTAAGCTCTGTGGATAGGTCTGCACAATGCCAAATGAATTGCCAGGGAAGGAGTGAGAATGACAATTGACCAGTCCTTGATTTTTATTCTTGAATCTGTCAAGACTACTCATTGGGAAGTGGATTAATGTTCATAGAAGCCTTTCAATATAAGTCTCAGAGGCTACAGGGCTATCGTTATGAATCCTCTTGGAAGGTTTGCAAGATTCTGCTCTGAAAACTATATTTTCAAGGTTGTAGGTGTGTGAAAATTTACTTATTTTGTGAAGTTTATGTTACAGCTTTATTCTTTCATCATTGAATAGATCGATGACTTTTTTCTTCTATGAAGGATTCCTCTACCTATATATTAAGTAGACTCTAAGGAAAGATACCCCCACTTCCTTTTTAGGCGTTCTTTCTTTTAATCAAATTCTCACTAGTTTCACTGTCTGACAGTACAACTTTTTTTCCACTCGGATATCGAAGAGAAGCATTTTTTTTTCTTCTATTTGACTCCTATCATGTGAGGATGCCACCAATTATAATGAAAAACTTTGAGAAGCAGATTTCCCTAATATATTTTGCTTTAAACATGTAGTGAAGTATCTCACATAAAATGTGTACCAGTAACTTTTTCAAAGATTGATTGATTGACCTACCTTTTCAATATGAAGTGATGTAGTGGCCTCATGAAACATTAGTATTCATTTCCCATGTTGCTTTTCTGACAGAACATGCATTATACAGGGTATTTCTTCACTTTAATTGAAAACAGGTGTTACAGATCATCCTCAGAAGATTGTACATGTGTATAAATTCATACATCTTTGGTGAAGATTCTTTGCTGGCTAAAGTTGAATTAAATGACCTCCCTCTCTTTAAGGAAGTGAAAAAAAAGTACAGAAAAGGCATTGTATGCAACCTGGAGAATGTTCAATAAGTAGTAAACATCAACTAGAATAAACACTTTAAATAAATATTGTCAATAATTGTGATGTTAAGTGTGAAAATTTGATTTAGGGATTTTTCAAAATATTTTTTAATAAGTTGTATTTAAAAAGAAGATTTTCACTCATAAGCATTCTAAATACATGAGGAAAAAGTAAGGAGATGATTGTAAATATCACCAACAATGATGGTAATCATAATGGCTAACCTAATAGGAAGAATGAAGTAGAAAATGGCAACCCACTGTATTCTTGCCAGGAAAATTTCATGGACAGAGGAGCCTGGCCGGCTACAGTCCAGGGGGTTGCAAAGAATCAGATATAACTGAGTGACTGAGCATATATGCAAAAGGAAGGAAGTTATATATCCCTGGTAGGAAGTCAAACAGTGACTTAGGGAATTCTCTGGAGATCATGTCTTTTTTTTTTTTTCACATGTTTACATATGAGGAACATTGATTAATTTGCTATCCTTATAAAAATCTGAATTGTTAATTTTAAGACATCAATTAAAAAATTGACTTCAAAATTGGAAATTATTCAAAACTTTATTCAAGTAGAAATATAAAACTTTCTCTAATATTTAGAAAAATGGACATTAAATATCAGATATTTTGGACATTCCAATAAAGTATTCAGGTTTAACTTGAGTAATTTAGAATTTCTCAGACTAAATAGAGATATGGCTTATAGACAGGCATGTAAAAATGTATCTTGTAAGATATATGGCAGCATTCTATTTTTGAACAACCTCAGTTCTATAGAAGAAGCCTAGTATGAAAAGGCTTCTTTTAAAAAGTAGTTAACACGAAGTCCTAATGCTGCTTTTGTTTATACTCACTGTTTCCCCAAAATTATTTATTTGATTTACAAGACTTTAGTGGATATTTTCTTTCTTTTTTCTTTTTCTCTTCTATTCTTTTTTTTTTTCTTTTTTATCTTTTATCTTTGTCTGCTCATGTTCCCTTCACTAGCAGGAATGTTCACAGCTAATGGCCCAGAGTTACCCCCTTCATGAGATAATTTCCTTCGGCTCAATAGGAGCAAACCTGCCTGGGAAGGTATGCATTCCTACCCCAAACCGCCCACTCCACTCCCGAGGATAGCCATCAGTCAATAAGTGAGTGAAATGAGGATACATAAACCTGACCCCCTTGCCTCACAATGTAGAATGGCTCTGGTTGAGTTCATGCTCCAGAGCTCCCAGTGGGCCAGACTGAAGCCAGTACTCTGGGCAAAATCCCATCTTTGCTTGACTTGTTCTCCTTGTCTCTCCAGCTTCCCTCATGCCCCTTCTCCTGAGAGCCCTCCCTCAATACATCACTTTCACCAAGTTTCTATCTAGCTCAGGCTCTTCTTAGGGAGTCGAGCATATCCAAAAAAGTTCCAAAATGTTTAGAACCCACAAATCAAAAAATTATGGATTGCTAAATATAGCCAAAATGAAAGATAGTCATGAAAGATGATAGCTTGAAAAAAATTTAATTTCAAAAGAGGACTCAGAACTTCTCCTTCAGCCTTCGTGGGTTAACTGGCATTTGACTACATACCCATACCAGGCATTTGTCAACAGACAGCAAAGAATGATGAATCATCAGAGGAGTGAAACATACAGGTTAAGTTTCCTGATTGTGTTGGCTTTCTCTCTGGGATGACTCTGACAGCGCAGCATGGAGATAGAGCTTAAGAGGAGAGCAATCTTGCTAAGCAGAGGTGGTACAGATCAAAGTTGGAAGCTTCTGAGGTGACTGTGGAGCAGAACACATGAGAAAGGACAGCTGAGCAGAGGAAGGCATCAAGGTCTAAGAGGGATTTAACCTCAGGCATTTGGCCCAAGGCTGACCTGTGCAAGACAACAAAAGTCAGCAAGTCTAACAAAGATTGGGGATATATGTATAATCATGGCTGATTCACATTGTATGGCAGAAACAAACAGAACACTGGAGAAGAAAAAATAAATAAATATTGGCTGCTGTGGGGCTAGAAATAGCTCAGAGAGACATCAGGTTATTCAATGCCAGAAGACATTGATGTTTCAATCCAGACAGAGGGGAGAGAATGACTGATGACCTCAGGCACACAGTGAGACACTATAAAAATTGTTACCAGGTGCTTATGGCTACAGACATGGAAAACTAGGAAAATATTACAAAGAAACCTAGAGCAGTCAGTAAGTCTCACCTGGGAGCAGGATGAACCCTACCAGTGGACGGCACAGAAAGTTTCAGGTAGATTCGATTCCAGACCAGGTATATAGGCATCCCGAAATAATTAAAGTGAATTGTGTGATGGAAGCAGAGGAAGATGGAGAACAAACAGGCTCAAGAGGGCTATTGAAGATTGTAGCTGGGGATGAGGCAAGTTCAGGGCAACGTGACCAGAACTCTACTTGGAATGTACTGGTATCTCCTCCCCAGCCCACCTCCAATCCCAGACCTATACTTCCCTAATATACTTGCCCTCCCCCCAAGAGCTTTGAGGGCAAGCATATCAGGTAAGAATAAAAATTTCTTCAAATGATGAAAAATAAAAAAGTTCCAGCTCATTTAATGTCCCATATTTCTAGAGACACATTAAAATCAAGGTCATGATGTTGAATGATCCAATCACATAGAAATATATTTTGAGTCCATGCATGTTGCAGTTTTTTCCCTGTTGCTTGCAGATTCTTTTCACTGGTTGTTAACTTCTGCATGTTTCAATCAATGGAGAAGCTCTTAGAATTTCTGATTCAGTAGGCTGGGAAGAGGACCCAAGCATCTGCATTTTTATCATGGTCACAGGTGGCGCTGACACTAAGCTGGGGACCACATTTTTAGCATTACTAGGCTCTATGAGGAGAAGGCAGTGGCGACCCACTCCAGTACTCTTGCCTGGAAAATCCCATGGGTAGAGGAGCCTGGTAGGCTGCAGTCCATGGGGTTGCTAAGAGTCGGACACGACTGAGCAACTTCACTTTCACTCTTCACTTTCATGCATTGAAGAAGGACATGGCAACCCACTCCAGTGTTCTTGCCTGGAGAATCCCAGGGACGGGAGAGCCCGATGGGCTGCCGTCTGTGGGGTCGCACAGAGTCGGACACGACTGAAGTGACTTAGCAGCAGCAGCAGCAGGCTCTTTGATAGTGGCAGAAAAGGACAGGTAAATCCTAATTCACTGAAATTCCTTTCAGGAGAGTATGTTATGTGTTAGGAAGAAGTACTTGTGTTTGGGGAGAGGTATCTGACTCCAAACAAAATTAATGCTTAATAAAATGTCATAAAATTCAGAAGAGTTCTGTTCAATAGAAAATCTTTTGCTTTGCTGAATTTTGGCATTAGTTGCAATATGAATCTCTGTGGAGAAAAACAAGGACTAAATTTAACCTCTCAGCATTAAAAGGAGAAAAGGAATTAAAAGATCTCAGGAATAAATGGAGAGAGGAGCCAGGAAGACCTCCTACAGAGAGGGGAAGAGAGGCGAAAACAATTCTTTAGTAATGCAAAGTTTAAGGTAGAATTTAGCAAGTGGAAAATGTAAAAGGGATTTTAAAGGAACTAGCTCTGGGTTATGAATTATCAGAAATGCTATGGGGTAAGATAATCTTTCAGCCACAAAGGAAATCAACCTGAATCTTCACTGGAAGGAGTGATGCTGAAGCTGAAGCTCCAATACTTTGGCCACCTGATTCAAAGAGCTGAATCTTTGGAAAATACCCTGATGCTGGGAAAGACTGATGGCAGGAGGAGAAGGGGATTACAGAGGATGAGATGGTTAGATAGCATCACTGACGCAATGGACATGAATTTGAGCAAACTCCGGGAGATAGTGGAGGACAGAGGAGGACTACGTGCTGCACTCCATGGGGTCAAAGAGTCAGATTGAAAAAACAAGGATGAAAATGAGAGAGCCCTAATGCTTAACCCAGGTAGCACAGTGGTCAAGAATCCACCTGCAATGCAGGAGATGTGGGTTCAATCCCTGCGTTGGAAAGATCCCCTTGAAAAAAAATGGCAACCCACTCCAGCATGCTCCTGGGGAATCCCATGGACAAAGGAAGCTGGCAGGCTACGGTCCACAAGGGTACAGAGTGAGATGCGACTGAGCATGCATGGAGAGAACCCTTGGCAAAAATGGAAAATATTGCTATCAGAACACAAGAATCAGAGGGTAGTGAGGCAGCTGATGACTGGTTAAGGTAGCCTCATGAAAGATGATTAAAATAACCATTTTAAAATTTAAATTGTACCTCAAATTGGAATCATATGATGTTTTTTTTTCCTCTGTTGTATTTAAACGTTTGAAATGTATGCACTACTTTTCAAATGAAATAAACACTTCAAAGCTGTCATTTGCTAGGAAAGTAGAACAAAAAAAAATCTCAAGAGCTTTGGGG
>SJYQ01003397.1:236756-248914 GCA_006410935.1 Redunca redunca | reverse complement strand
CCATTCTAATTTTTAGTGTGCTATTAAAATTTTTTGAAACAGCTTTAAATGTACAAAAAATGTGGAGATACTACAAAGAATGTCCATATTCCCTACACACAGTCTCCTCCATTGTCACTATTCTATATTAGAGAGTAACTATGAAACAATCAATGAAGCAATACTGATATATTCTAATTAAATAAATCCATACTTAATTTGAATTTCCTTAATTTTTACCTATTTTTTTCTGTAACAGGATGTCATATTACATTTAGATTCCTCTTGGTTGTGACAATTTCTCTGAATTTTCTTGTTTTTGATGACCTTTGTATTTTAAGTACTGGTCAGTTACTCTGTATCAGTTAGTTATTCTGATGTCAGAATATTCTGTATCAGTTATTCTGATAAATCCTCAAGTGGTATTATCAGTTACTTGTCACATGATCAGACTCTGATACTGCATTTTGGGGAGAAAGACCAGAAAAGAAAAGTGCCATTCTTATTACATCATATCAAGAATACATTATCAAAATGGCTTAAAAATGATGATGTTAATCTTGAGGTTGTTGGGCAGGTGTTTCTATTGTAAAGTGACCTCTTTCCACCCATTTCGCATCATGTTCTCCTTGGAAGGGAGTCACTAATGTACAGCCCACCTATAATGAATGGGAAGTGATACTTTATCTCCTTGAGAGCAGAGTACTAAAAAATTATTTGGAGTTATTTTGCACAGGAAATTTGTCTATTTCTCATTTATTTAATTTAATCACTTGATTGTATCAGTATGAGACAGATGTTTATTTATATTGTAACGTACTATTAAAAATGCTTTATTTTTTGTTGTTCAGTGTGTTCCAGCTTTGGCTATTGGGAAATCTTTCAATTAGCTCTTATATTCCTTTGACATAACCCCATCATTTGTGGGCTTCCCAAGTGGCACTAGTGATAAAGAACCCACCTGCCAATGCCGGAGACATAAGAAATGCTAGTTCAATCCCTGGGTCAGATAGAACCCAAAGGAGGGCATGGCAAACCACTCCAATATTCTTCTCTGGAGAATCCCATGAACAGAGAAGACTGATAGGTTACTGTCCATGGGGTCGCAAAGAGTTGGACATGATGAAGCAACTTAGCATGCACATCATTGTGTATATACCATTTTGGGGAAGAGGAGACATATCTATATTTTCTGGCATAAGGTAAGAAAGCTATGTTAAATCTAGACAGTGTATTATAAAGCAGAGACATCACCTTGCCAACAAAGATCTGTATAGTCAAAGCTATGGGTTTTCCAGTAGTCATGTATGGATATGAGAGTTGGACCACAAAGAAGGCTGAACACCAAAGAATTGATGATTTCCAACTGTGGTGTGGGATAAAACTCTCTTGAGAGTCCCTTGGATAGCAAGGAGATCAAACCAGTCAATTCTAAAGAAATCAATCGTGAATATTCATCAGAACGACTGGTGTTGAAGCTCCAATGCTTTGGCTGCCTGATGTGAAGAAACAACTCATTGGAAAAGACCCTGATTCTGGGAAAGACTGAAGGCAAGAGAAGAGAGTGACAAAGGATGAGATGGTTGGATGGTATTACTGACTCAATGGAATTGAATTTGAGCAATCTGTGGAAGATAGTGAAGGACAGGGAACTTCGGGCATGCTGCAGTTCATGGGCTCGCAAATAGTCAGACACGACTTAGTGACTGAACAACATCTTGTAAATTTCCTGCCCCAGCCCTAGAATCAGCCATTTTTTCCAGGAACACTAGTTATTTCGTTGTTGTTGCTCATGGCATTAGAAACCATGAGCTGGGAAGTAGATGTGCTCTTTGCTTCTAAGCCCTCTTAGCTGACAAAAGAAGGGAATATATGCATGGATATTAACCCATGTTTATACAAACATATAACTATTTCTATGTGTAACCATCTGTATCTATATCAAGGTAATTCATGAATTCATACTGATGTCACCACATCTTATCCATTACTACACAGAACATT
This sequence comes from Redunca redunca, assembly GCA_006410935.1. Classification (NCBI taxonomy): domain Eukaryota; kingdom Metazoa; phylum Chordata; class Mammalia; order Artiodactyla; family Bovidae; genus Redunca; species Redunca redunca. The sequence continues at coordinate 246,931 of SJYQ01003397.1, read as the reverse complement.
TCTTTGCTTATTTGTAACTGCTCACTTTAAGGCTGAGAAACCTGGCTATCATTATCTACTGTCCATTGACTTGATTGCTCAATTCTAATATAAATATTAGTGATTTTAGCCTTCTTAGCCCATATCCCTGGACACAAATTTATTAATGAGAGTACAGTGTGACAAAAGGTTACTGTGCCTTTTGGTTATAGACTAAACAAATTTACAGAGTTACTTAGGTAAGCACCCTTTTCTCCCACTGGTAGTGAGATTGATGCCTTTATAATACATTTATATGATTTTTATGTACATATTTCCATTTCTGTACCAAAATTCTACATCTTGTGTTTTCATATGAAACAGTCTTGTGTTTTATAAGATAATTTCCTTTAGGCTTTTTCTGTAGTCCTTTTATTTTGTTTGTTGCTGTTGTGTTTACTCAAAGTTTGTCCTGTTATATACTGGGTAACTTTTGTTTATAAGTTAAACACTGCATCTGAAATGTTTTAGAGATCATTTGAGCTTCTGGATAATATCATTCTCCAAAGAGGATTTACCTTTTCTCTAGCAGATAGATGACAAATCTAATTAATACAATCAGCCCTTGAAATTATCACAGCTGGTCTTTACTCTCTGGTTTATTTTCAGTTCAACTTTAATTATATTTTGTAGCCCTTTAGATTCTCAGTGAGCAGTTTTCCTCACTGGCCAGTCCTGATTTCCATCCCAATTTCCATGACTCCCTTAACTCCATGAGATGATGAAAATTTCTGCTCAAGTTTTCAGATACTTCTTGGTCACAGCTTTTGATATCACCGATCAACATTATAGAGAAGCAGCAGCTAATGCCGTTTTTACCTCTTTTGAATTCCAGTTTCTCCTAAATAATGCATCAAAAATTAATATTGCTTAAGTAACTTTTGGATGGTTTCAGTGAGATGGTGTTCAAATATTTTTGAAAATTATTGCATATGATCATCCCGTCATTCCTGGAAAAAGTAAGTACTAACTCCAAATCCTTTTTGTATCTCTATCCTTACATCTGGAATGAATTTTCTTCTTCCAGAATCTTTTAAAAACAAGAAAAACAGACTCAGAATGGTGCTGCTTAGGCTAATCCCTATGTTACCAAACTGAGACTTAGTTACAGTTTGAACTCTCCAAGAAATGGAATCTTAAACCAGTCAGTCAGGAATCGTCTGATCAGCGCTAGTGAGGTAATCTGCTTGAAAGATCCCTGTGTGTGTGTTTGTGCATGCACACACGCACGCACAAGTGCACTTAGTTGCTCAGTTGTGTCTGACTCTTTGCTACCCCTTGGACTGTAGCCCACCAGGCTCTTCTGTCCATGGTATTTTTCAGGCAAGAATACTGGAGTGGGTTGCCATTTCCTTCTCCAGGGGATCTTCCTAATCTAGGGATCGAATCCACATCTCCTGTGTCTCCTGCATTGCAGAAGGGGTCTTTACCACTAAGCCATCTGAGAAGCCCCTGATAAATCCCTGCTGCTGCTGCTGCTAAGTCGCTTCAGTTGTGTCCGACCCTGTGTGACTCATAGACAGCAGCCCATCATGCTCCCCCGTCCCTGGGATTCTCCAAGCAAGAACACTGGAGTGGGTTGCCATTTCCTTCTCCAATGCATGAAAGTGAAAAGTGAATGGGAAGTCTCTCAGTCGTGTCCGACTCTTAGCAACCCCATGGACTGTAGCCCACCATGCTCCTCCGTCCATGGGATTTTCCAGACAAGAGCCCCTCAAAGGAAGTCTTGCAGTAACAAACCCACTTTTTTTGTCCAGTATTAAGAATCTTGTTTCTGTTTCCTTATGCCTATAAAAAGTCTTTCATTTTTATAGAGCTACTCAGAATTCCTTTCTATTTGCTAGATAGAATGCTGGGTAATTCACGAATCACTGAGTAAAACCAATAAGATCTTTAAAAATTGCTCAGTTGAATTTTCTTTTTCTAATTTTTAAAGTCATACTTCTGTACTGCCTATGTAGATCTTTGGGCGTCCGGATTTATAGGTGGATCCATATACTATTGGATTCTCTCCCTTAGGTCTATACCTAGATTTGTTTTCAAACTTCTTGCTCTGTAAAGATGAGAAAATCTGAAATCCTGTCCATTCAGGTTAAAAAAATATCATTGGGGGGAGGAAAAACTGATTAATTCTTCTCTTTATTTTTCTAACTCCAATCTTTACCAGATTAAGTAACTTGCCATTTTTTTCAATACTTTGAAGACTTTGTTTTCTTGCTNTCAATGTCATTGAAAACAGATTTACAAATTTTCTAAAATTCATAAAATAATTTTAGAGAGTTTACAAAAAGGTTTATTTCTATTTAATTAAAATTGTGTTCTTATGTTTAGTGAAGCTTTTAAAATTATGTTTTAAAGAGAGCTTTTTTCTTTTTCAGTAGAAAAACGTAGATGATATCTGTCCAATTGCTTCTATTCTTGTTTTGATATGATCAAACAGTTCAGTCCTAACAAAATAAAGTAGAAATGTTTAGCTTGTTCATAACTTTACATTGCTAATTTAGAAACACAGAAGCTTGCTGGGTATAGAGTGGAAGCCAATTGTTAGTTTGGCTTCTGTGTCAATTAATTCTGCATTTTCTGTGGTAGCAAGGAATTAGTGTTTCCATCCACGCCAAAATGAGCTTGTTAAAGCACTGCTATAGAATCCAAATTCAGGGTGACTGCTTTGGTCTGGTGTGCTTCCCAGAAGTGATAGAGAGAAATATTTATGTTGTGCATGCCCAATAACTTATCTCTGATTCCAACATTTATTAGTTGATAAGGTTTCTAAGTAAATAAAGCTCTTCCAGGTTTCCCCCCACTTACTTTCATGTGGTATATTCTTTTGTATTATCAAGGAGCCAAGTACAATGTCTCCTTTCTCCCATCTGGTTATGTCCCTACTATTTGAGGGAGAAATTAATCAGAATTTATATTCTGTGGATTTTGTTTCGATATTTTTCTGAATTTATTAAAATCTAATTTTAATGAGTTTTTTTTTTTAGAAGTAGAGGCAGTGAAATTAGATAAGTGTGCTCAGATGTTATCTGAGAGTATACAAAATATTATTTTATTTTAAGCATTGTTTTCTCCTAAACTGATGATTTAACATATCATAAAATAGGACATTGATTTTAGAAGGAAATTTGATGTTATAAATTCCATATTTATGAATGAAGATTTAAAAATTCTTATTGAAAGAACTCTTTTAAATATATATGTGCTTGCATGCTAAGTTGCTTCAGTTGTGTCCGATTCTTTGCAACCCTATGGACTGTAGCCTGCTAGGCTCCTCTGCCAATGGGATTGTCCAGGCAAGAATATTAGAGTGGTTTGCAATGCCCTCCTCCAGGTGATCTTCCTGACCCAAGGATTGAACCCTTATCTCTTAAGTCTCCTGCATTGGGAGGCAGGTTATTTACCACTAGCGCCACCCGAGAAGCCCTTAAACGTATATGTATATAATCATATAACATTATTTATATACATTAAAACATATATAAGCAAAATATTTTGATAAGTTATTTATAGCATTTTTACACATTCTGAAACTTACTGTTCTTAATATGTTTGCAACTCATATGCAGGGTTACTTGGTTAAATACTTGATACTCTCTACCTATATCTACTGGAATAGTTATTTGATTGGCTAGTTTCTTCTGGATTTGTCTAATCTTCACAAATGATGCATTCAAGGTTTTCAGTTCAGTTCAGTCGCTCAGTCATGTCCAACTCTTTGCCACCCCATGGACTGCAGCACACCAGGCTTCCCTGTCCATCATCAACTCCTGGAGCTTACACAAACTCATGTCCATCAAGTTGGTGATGCCATCCAACCAACTCATCCTCTGTCATCCCCTTCTCCTCCTGCCTTCAGTCTTTCCCAGAATCAGGGTCTTTTCCAATGAGTCAGTTCTTCCCATGCAGCGGAGAAAGCATTGGAGTTTCAGCTTCAGTGTCAGTCCTTCCAGTGAACATTCAGGACTGATTTCCTTTAGGATGGACTGGTTGAATCTCCTTGCTGTCCAAGGGACTCGCAAGAGCCTTCTTCAACACCACAGTTCAAAAGCATCAATTCTTTGGCACTCAGCTTTCTAGTCCAACTCTCACATCCATACATGACTACTGGAAAAACCATAGCTTTGACTAGATGGACCTTTGTTGGCAAAGTAATGTCTCTGCTTTTTAATATGCTGTCTAGGTGGTCATAACTTTTCTTCCAAGGAGTAAGCATCTTTTAATTTCATGGCTGCAGTCACCATCTGCAGTATTTTTCAAGCTGTACTTGTTCTTTAACTATTTTTTCCAGCAGACTCTGGGGTCTATCTTGTATAACTGCCAAGGGAACATGGAGAGCTAATTTTCAATCTGCCTTCCTGCTGTCTACTATTGATTGTGTACACCAAATAGGCTGACCATGTTCCTTTTTACATTTACCATCATCTAATAGAGAAGAACCTTAAGTGATGTATGCAAACCTTCTGCTAAAAAACCAATTTAGATGTTTGTTAACAATGCGTATTCCAGAGTCTATACTGTATTTATTGAAGCAGAATATCTTGGGAAATAGTGCAGAAAACTAAATATTTACCAAGCTCACTGGGTGATGATTGCACACACTGAAGTAGAAATCCACTGCTGCCTTGATTCAGAACAAGTCTTGTAATTAGACAGATGTGGAGTCTAATGGAATTGATATTTACTATATGCAGGATTGTAAAAATGAACTTAACATATATGGTTTGTTTTACATATCTGAAGTACAGGACAGTGTAGACCATAGTGTAGACTAGATATGAGGACACAGTAAAGCACCACTTATAAAGCTTTTAGTACAATTCTTGGAACCAACTATGTATTTCATCAAATATAAGGTGCCGTTGATTTAAAGATGTTTGGTTATTTATGCATAGTAAGAAGAGGAATTACACTGTGACACAGTGCTCAGTAATTGCTTTTTATTTTATACTTTTATGTAAAACACATTTTATTTTATACTTATTGAAAGGGTTCCTTTAAAATATATGTACATATACCTAATCATATACATTTGTGTAACTTAAAAGAAAACATAAGCAAAATGAATTTATGGGGGCATTTCTAAAACTTCTAAACATTCTGAGATTGATTTTTCTTAATATCTTTGCAATTTATAACTCCATCCTTTCTTCTACCAGCATCATTCTACAAACATTTTTGAAAACAATAGTCAACTGTTGGCTCAGGACATTTACTTTTTTCAACCAGTGACTGATTTTTCCTGTTTGGTGCTAGAAATAAAATAATTTTATCAGAAGGTATCAACAGAAGAACTTTCAAATTATACCATGACTGACATTCTGTCTTCAAATTGGCCCCCAGAGATTTTGATTCAACTATTAAAGTGATTGCCATTGTCTAGTCAAAATTCCATATTCACTCAAGTACAATTGACAAACATATCACAACTGCCATGAGGCTGAGAGTGATTGAAAGATTTAGTAGTTAACCCAAACGTAGAAGTTTCTGAGTCTCTATTACTCTGCCAGATCCCCCTGTAGCATAGTTCCTCTTGCCTGCTGCTGCTGCTGCTAAGTCACTTCAGTCGTGTCCGACTCTGTGCGACCCCATAGACGGCAGCCCACCAGGCTCCCCCGTCCCTGGGATTCTCCAGGCAAGAACACTGGAGTGGGTTGCCATTTCCTTCTCCAATGCATGAAAGTGAAAAGTGAAAGAGAAGCTGCTCAGTCATGTCTGACCCTTAGCATGGACTGCAGCCTTCCAGGCTCCTCCATCCATGGGATTTTCCAGGCAAGCCTAGAGTTAATCAAATACCTGTTAACTGAGGTTGTATATCTAGAGTCCAGGATTTTACACACAGCAATCCTTCAATAGGACTCCAGGGAAGAATACTGGAGAAATGGCAGCCCACTCCAGTATTCTCACCTAGAGCATTTCTTGGACAGAGGAGCCTGGCAGGCTACGGTCCACTGGAATGTAGAGTCGGATATGACTGAGAGACTAACACTAATAAATGTCAGGTTTTGTCCTTTGCTCCTATGCTGCTGAGACTCTCCTTAATGCCTTGTCTCCATCAAAACCATCCCTAGCCTGGTCTGTCCCAGCATCCTTAACCCATTGTTAATGCCTATAGAGCTTTCTGAACTCCACCCAGAGATTTGTTCTATTTCCATAAGGATTTTGTGAATCATGGAATACCGTACAAAAATATCAGTGATGCACTTTTTCTCTTCGTTTTTTGCAGACACTTGCCTTTACTGCTGCAGGATATAGGAATTTGTTCAAGGTTTCAACCTTTTATGAATCTGGACTTTGGGGTTCCAAGTTAGCCAGAGTATTTAATATAAGATGAAGATTATGTACAAAGATCATTTTCCCCCTTCTGCTTCATGAGCAGTATTTATTATAGTTAGTAATCATTTTTTTTTTTTACCAAAACTTAGAGATAAGTGTCTGTTGGTTCCTATGTCATTTTGACTCTTAATTCTACAGAACAAAATCAATTATTTAAATGGACTTTCAACCCCCCTGGTAATCTGGCTCCATATTAATTCTTCAACCCTCTCTCTTTATGCTCTTTTCTAAAAACCTCTGTTCAAGTCAGGTTGATCTCATCACGGTCTTCTGAACACACCATGAGCATTCCCACCTTTACTCTTCAAACATCCCTCCAGCTAAAATATACTTTTCCTGCTATTCTAGAACACACTCATATTTTCCTTTTTTTCAAAAAATATTCCTTGAATACATAATATTATCAGGCAAGTAAAGAGACAAACAAAAGCCCTGTCATCTTGGAACAATAAAGGGTGTAGGAAATTATCAAATAATAGACATCAAATATATTTTTATAAGGTATGATTATGTTATGGAAAATTTGAGTGATTGGCTAGATTAATATACTTAATCAATAACTGTCAATTTCAATCTATAGCATGTTCAAATATTATGCACTGGATTGTTATTTTACTCATATGTATTATATATAGCTTGCTTCCATAATTAAAAGATAGAATCAAAGACACTGAATTAATTAATATCTTCAGTAGAATTAGCAGCGCATTAAGAGACAAGAAAGCAATTCAAGTTTTACCCATTTCCCCCATAAGATGGCTTGCGATCACCAGGTATATAAACACATTAAAGCCTCACAATAACAAAAATATCTCTAACCAACCCTGACTCTTGTGTTTTCCCTACCCTGGGCAGGGGAGGTGGACATTCTCATGTCCTCCTTGAGGATAAGTAAGAGTCAAAATGACTTAGAGGAGACAAATGATACTTATCTCTTGCCAGATTATTGACCAACAACTCAGACTCAGGGAATAAGGAGCAGAGAGTAGATTCCTATCTTCCCAGTGTTTTCCGGGGCCACTAATTGGAGAATTTTTAGTATTACACTCATAGTCCAGAAAGATCTGCTAGCCTCAGAATAAAGCTGGAGTGAACAAATTCCATTCTATGCAATGTAAGTGTATAGACTAAATGAACAATGGAATAAGAAAAACAGACCCTTATATCTGTGTTGATAAGCAATAATAAGTTATTGTAGAATTGCACTGAATATTTAGAGAGTAGTTTGTTTCACCTGTTATGGTTAAAACCAAATACGTTGGTAATATTTTCCATAGAGTTAGTAAGCATCTAATGTCCTTGCCACATGCTTAGTATTAACTGACAAAAAAAGTTTGTAGATACCAAACTTTTAGCACACTACTTATATAATTTTGTAAAACTTTCTTTCGTGCTTATAGAAATAAAAACTTGACAGTAAATTCAGCACATAAGATACTAAAATTTACCTTTCACTACTGCATTTTAAATGATATATGTAAATAACTTAAAATGTATAGTGAAAGAGAAAGAAATCTGTAAGAATGTTTCTAAGTCTTTTCCCTTTGTCTGCTGGTACCTTCAGAGTTCCATTCTGAATTTGGGAATCTGTAAAGGTTAGTTTTATGACTCCATGGATATTGTATTGGACTCCTTGTAATTGAAGATAAATCATCTTTATGTTTCCTTCTTCTAGTTGAAGAGCTCACACTGGATTCTCTATAAACATGTGAAAATCTCAGTTCTTCTCCCACTCTTTGAGGCCTACTCAGATGTTTCTTCTGACAAATTATTTTTCCTCTCTTATTCATGAATTTACCACTCCTTCCTTTTTATTTTTCAAGAGGCATTATAGTTTAATTGCAACAGATGTACTGCTTTAAAATGCCTTATCATGAATTGTATTCATCTCTAAAAACAGATGGATGGACAAAATAACTCAAAGAAAAGTGTATACCAAAACTCTATGTGAGTCTTGAATGATTCCAGTCACCTGGGGGAACAATGTTAGATTTGGTAATCACTCAGAGTTGCTAATCAAATATTGTCTATTTGATCTACCCCCCCCCACCCCACCCCTGTTCTGTTTTCTATTTTCTGCTATTTCTATCATCTTAGGCTCAGGGATTTTGACTTTGGATCCCAGCCCACTTTTCCCATTGGAAGTTTTTCAGAAATCCAGGGGGGGTAAGAGCGTCTGTTATGATATTTATAAGTGTCTGAGCTGCCTAATATGCCTAGTTACTAAAAACAAATATGGACCTGCACTGAAAAAGAACCTGACAAATGCAGGCTTAAGCTTGGAAATTGTGTGGCATTATTCCACAGTCCTTTCCAACTGAAGTTTAGAAGGTCATGTTCAATGTCCTTTCTTTGCAAAGACATCAACTTAAAAAATGATCTTATTTGCCAATACTGAAAATAGACTTCAGATAACTCATACAGTTTAGCACACTGCACAACAAAAGCTCTCTGTTTGAACTGACTCATTCTTAATGAGAGACTATACATCCCTCTATTGCTGTTTGCTCATTACTATTTTAAAATGTTACTTTTTTCTTCTGGATAAATTCTGCACATATCTACCTCAGTTTGGGGCTTCCCAGATGGCTCAGTGGCAAAGAATCCATCTTCCAGTGCAGGAGATGCAGGTTTGATCCCGGGATTGGGAAGATACCCTGGAGGAGGAAATGGCAACACACTCCAGTATTCCTGCCTGGAGAATCCCATAGACAGAGGAGCCTGGTAGGCTACAGTCCTTGGGGTTGCAAAGAGTCAGACACGACAGCAACTAAACCATAGCGGCAACCTCAGTTTACTCATTGTCATAACAAAATTAGAACTCATGCATTTAAACCACATTATTTGTAAGTTAAATTCACTTTTCAGAAACAAGTTTTCTTTATCTGAAAAATGAAGGCAAAAAATGATGCTACTCTTGTCTGCCACTTTACTTCCTTCTGTACTTTTGCCTTCCTGGTTTTATCAGTGCTTACTCTTCCCCTTTTGATTTTATTGTTTAAAAGACATGCTGTGCTTTCCTCTAATACTTGATGTCTATGGATCCTCCAGCTTTAACAATACATAGAAACTTATCTATGCACCATTTCTTCAAAAGGGTGCTGCTACTGCTACTGCTGCTGCTGCTAAGTCGCTTCAGTCGTGTCCGACTCTGTGCGACCCCGTAGACGGCAGCCCACCAGGCTCCTCCGTCCCTGGGATTCTCCAGGCAAGAACACTGGAGTGGGTTGCCATTTCCTTCTCCAATGCATGAAAGTTAAAAGGGTGCTACTATGATGCAAATGAATTTTAACATTATATTTCAGTTAAAATAATGGTAAACATTCTTTTATACATAAAAATCCATCTCTGAGACAAACATAGTTCTTCACACATATGCTTTTTATCCTAATTACAAACTCATCCTTATTTAGAAATGGTGGAAAAGGATTTGAGTTGGACAAGAGATGATGGTACTGAAGACAAGTACTAAAATAATGGAATTGGAAAGACTTGACATATGAGCTTTTTCAGGACTAAATTTCTCCTTTTATAACATTTTTTCTTTGGGTATGTTCTTTGGAGCAGCTGCAATACAGTGGGAAAGAAGACGAAACCGAGATTCAAAAGACTTGGATGCTAATTCTGGCTCCACCATTTATTAACTGGATGTTCTTTCAGTTAATTATCACCTTACAAGGTCCTTGTAAGGATCAAATATGTATGAAAGTACTTTATGAAGTTCTATGTAAGTCTAATCTATTAATATTTATTGCCATATCCCTAATTTGCAAAGTGGACTTATTTATAGAAGCTTAATAATTAATTGTTTTCAATTAAAT
>SJYQ01003397.1:218678-235399 GCA_006410935.1 Redunca redunca | reverse complement strand
TTTCTCTCTCTTATGATATCAGTCTCATCTAATGATTGAATCTCATCTAATCATGAGCTTTCAAAGCAAATACTTCGAAGGAGTGCTTTTATCTCCTGTTTTTTTCTTTGCAGAAAGAAAAGTTCTGTTATTGGCACAAATCTGGGCTTAGTAGTGCTTTGACAGTTTCTAAAACTTACCAGTTTCATATGCAAATATTGATGGCTTGAGTAGCAGAGAGTGTAATCCTATTATAGTCTCAAATTTATCTGAGTTTTTAGAAATGCAGATTAGCCTTGGTAATCACCTGGCTTCTTTCTCAGATACTATTAGTATCTGTGGTGGTTTCACATCCTTTCATGTGAGACAACATGATTTTGGCTACAGCTGCTTCCAATGTTCTCTTCTGTCAGAGAAGTATCACAGCATAATCCCTTTTACTTCTGAGTTTCAGTTTTAATAATAAAATATTTAAATAGATTTTTTTTTGTTCTATATCCCTTAAATTAAAAAAATTATTTATTTGAAAATTGAAACCATATTGAAACTTAATTATTTGCAATTCATTTACCATTTAAACCATAAATGGATTTCTTTCTTAACTCTAGTTTTACATATAGGTAATGGAGTCAAGTGATGTTTTCAAGTGCTCATATCCACTTAATATTGTTTAAGGTGAACTGGAGATGGGAACACATGTAAATGCCCAACCAAGATTATTCCACACTTCCATAAAACAGAAAAGTATGGGCTTAGCGGTCATTTTCCCAAGTAAGCTATGTTTTTTTAATCTGTAAAAATCCAACAAATAAACTATAATGATATATTAGTATTATAATTGTTCCTGTTGCAACAATTAAATAAGGTACGTTATTTGCCAGTGGTTACTATATATCAGTCAATATACCCAGCATTGTAGAGCCACTGATACATGGTACTTTCTTTTGTTTCCCTTTCCTGTCAATTTCATTCTGATAAGATATAGTCATACTATCCATACTTTATTCACAAAACACTTTACCAATATGCAGTAAGCCCAAGCAGTGGAAAAGGCTTTTCAGATCAAATTTACATGAATTTGAGCCTCAGTGATATCAAAACCTTACACCATAACCATCAGTTCAGTTCAGTTCAGTCACTCAGTCATGTCTGACTCTTTGCAACCCCATGGACTGCAACACGCCAGGCCTCCCTGTCTATAACCAACTCCCAGAGTTTACCCAAACTTGGTCCATTGGGTCAGTGATGCCATCCAACCATCTCATCCTCTATCATCCTCTTCTCCTCCCACCTTCAATCTTTCCCAGCAACAGGGTCTTTTCAAATGAGTCAGCTCTTCAAATGAGTCAGCATTAGGTTGCCAAAGTATTGCAGTTTCAGCTTCAACATCAGTCCTTCCAATGAATACTCAGGACTGATCTCCTTTAGGATGGACTGGTTGGATCTCCTTGCAGTCCAAGGGACTCTCAAAAGTCTTCTCCAACACCACAGTTCAAAAGCATCAATTCTTTGGCGCACAGCTTTCTTTATAGTCCAACTCTCACATCCATACATGTCTACTGGAATAGTCATAGCCTTGAGGGACCTTTGTTGGCAACAACATAACAATAGTAAAACCAAAAATGTATGAATCATGTTAAGTAGAAAGTTTAAATAAAACTAAAGTGTTATCTGACAGTTCATAAATATAAAATAAAGGACCCCTTTAGTTATTTCAGTGTAACTTAGAATGTCTTAAGATTACTATAAATTCTGATTAAACATTGATTAAGAAAGCTTTAGATATTCTAAGTCAGAAGGATAAGGGAAATAATATAATTATTAAAGCTTGGAATACAGCCTTTGTGCTGATAATGGGTCATGCAGGATTACGGGTGACTACAAACGATTGACTCTCCTCCTATTACTGAAGTAGTGAAGGGTTACTTCACTACTTCCTTAATAAATAAAGCATGATAGTGGTAACACCATGACAGGTCTGGCTTAGCTTTTAGCAGGACAGACATGTTCCCTCTTGTCTCTTGGAGCCCTAGGGTGCCATGTAGGAAGTCCAATGACCCTGCTAAAAAGTCCACATGGAGAGGCTCTAAGGTTTACATGGAGAAAGAAAGTGATCCAGTTGAGACCAATCTTCTAGCCATCTACACCAATAAAACAAAAATCTAGGTAAAGTTATCTTGGACCCTCTAGATTTACACATACACCAGCTGAATGCCATAGAATGGCCCCCAGGAATGGGATGCAGAGCAGAAAAATCACTAATCTGAGCCCTGCCCAAATTCCTAATCCACGAAATTATGAAATATACTAACTTGTTTTAGGTCACTAAATTATAGGGTAGCTAGTTACACTATGATAGAGAACAAAAGAAAAAAAGGGAAGGAAAAAATTTTTTATCAATTACCAAAACATAGACAACTATTTGATTAGTTTTATATGTATTAACTGTTAAAATAGTAATCCTAAACNAAACTAGCGTATGCAAACTTTTTTTGTTTGCATATATTAACAAACCAACAGTTTGATTAATATGTGTAAATAATCTTGGTAATAATTATTGGTCTTTACTATTTTATTGTATAGAAGTAAACTGTATAAAAAATCAAGAGAGGACACAGGAAAATTGGTTATTTATAGAGGCAGTTTATTGTATTTATAGAAAAGAACTAGGTTCCTATCAAAAGATCTGAGATAAAAGATCTACTCTGCCATTCATTAGCTGGAGACTTTGATCAAGTCTCTATCTTTGTGGGTTTTAAATTCTCCTTCTGTAACATTAACTCATTAGACTGCCTCTCCAGAGCTTGCTTCAATCTCCTTGAAAAATCTTTAAGCCCCTGCTGTGCCAGTGTCCTATATTCCTTCATGAGATGGGCAGTCAGGTGTGGCCACAAGAGAGGACAGAGGACAGATGCCAAAAAACACATTTCTTACACTTGCAGGTCCCAGAGTGACAGGGTCATGAAGGGGCCTCTCGAGAGGAGCGCCATGGGAGCTGGCTCAGCCAGCTAGGTCGGGAGCTGAGAGAGAGTGAGGACCTGAGGGCTAGTGAGGGTCAGGGCGCAGTACTCAGCAAAAAGAGCCAGAGGATTTCATCAGTGTGTTTGGATGTCACTAGGTACAGTCAGGGGAGGGCAGGAAGGGGAACTTCTTATCATGGCAGGGGTCAGCCTTATCATACTAGTGTACTGGGTCACCGGGGAGGGGTGCTCATCGCCTATTTAGGGGGATGTTGAGGCAGCAAGAAAATAGAGTTTTAAACTTTACCATCTAGTCACTAGGTTGTGCTATGGTTCATATTGTTTGGGTCCCCCTGAGATCCGTATGTTGAAATCCTAATGCCCAATGTGATGATATTAGGAAGTAGGGGCTTTGGGAGGTGCATAGGTTATGAGGGTGAAGCCTCTTGTACTTTTATAAAAGAGGGCCACAAAACTCCCTAACCTCTTCTGCCACATCATGATCCAAGGAGAAGTCTGCCTTCAGAATAAGGCAACTGAACACGCCAACCCAACCATGCTGGTACCTGTCTCAGCCTTCCTGCCTCTAGAATTGAGAGCAATACGTTTATAATATTGTTTATAGGCTACTTGGTCTATGGTGTTTTATTATATCAGCTCAAACAGACTAAGCTGAGTTGCAAATATTTTAACGTATCACAACTAAATTTACACAACTAGGAGGTTTGAGAGCAGATAACTTCCTTCCCTACCACTAAGTTGTGTAGTATTGTAAACATTCATGGCTGCCCTAAATATTTCATTCTCATAAAATAACCCATGATAGTTTCCCAGTAAGAACTACCTTTAGGAGAAGGAATTGATACATACAGCTTGATTCTCAGGTACTGGATTGTCAAGTAACAGGTGTACTTAGGAGAATGCTTACCTATACATTATTTATCACAGAGGTGGTGAGCAATCAAATATATAAATAATAGGTATTTTTCCATTAATTTGATTCCTTCCCTAGAGTTTCCATACTTTAACTGAGACAGATTCAAATTATAAAATAATATTAAAGATAATTCACAATATAGTGTTAGCTATGGAAATTTTCTAACTTAATTGAGTTCCCTAAGCATGTGAGTTTTAGGGGGCACATTATTACTGCTTGTGGGTTTTACCTTTAGATTTAAGTAAATTGCTTACACTGTGTGGTTCACTGTAGCATTTTCTGTCTCCTTGCTTTCATTTAAGGTGACACTTTGATCAAAGGTGACAAAGCATGAAATTATGGCCGGCTGTAAAAATGTCACATGCTATTTCAAAGTCCTCCTGTGGTTGGAAAATTTCCTGATTATCAGGATACACCATGGGAATTAAAATTCAGTGCGCCTGACATTACAGCATGTTTTAACAAGAGCACAATTATATTCCTACCCTGTTCCAATATAGAGTTGCCTAGTCAGAATTGTCAGACAACTCCATGGGGAATAGGAACTGTCACCAAGCATCAGCTCACACAGGAGGGTAAAATGAAGTCAATGGTTTCTTCCTTTATGAAAATCACTAATTGTATTTTCTTTGAAAATGTGTGCTCCTATGCCTGGAGCAAGCCCTGAGAATGTAAAAAAATCAGTCTATTTTCAAGTTTTATGGCAAAATCCTTTATGTAATAAGAACTGTTAGCTATTTTCTCCTCTGTAAAATGAAAAAAAAAATACTAGGACATATGCAACAACTGTCACAATTGTGAAAAATAAGACATTTTGAAAATATGTCTGCAAAATTACCAGATTTACTTTTATGGAGAAAGAAAAAATGTCCTTTGTCGGCCTCAATTTTATTGAAAAATACTGATTGAGCACCTACTTCATACCAGGTTATTTGCTAGGCTTTGGGGGTACAAGAAATGCACAAATATATTTTCTGCCTTCATAGAACTCACAGGCTAGCAGAAGAGACAAAAATGCAAATAAAATTAATTTCCTAGTCAGAAGGAAAACAAAGATGAGAAATAAATAATTATAACTCAAAGATGATAAGGCTGTCTTACAACACGAGTTCAAAGTGCTTCAGTTCAATTCAGTTCAGTTGCTCAGTTGTGTTCAACTCTTTGTGACCCATCACAGCACACCAGGTCTCCCTGTCCATCACCAACTACCGGAGTTCACTCAGACTCACGTCCATTGAGTCGGTGATGCCATCCATCCATCTCATCCTCTGCCGTCCCCTTCTCCTCCTGCCCCCAACCCCTCCCAGCATAAGGGTCTTTTCCAAAGAGTCAACTCTTTGCATGAGGTGGCCAAAATATTGGAGTTTGAGCTTTAGCATCAGTCCTTCCAATGAACACCCAGGACTGATCTCCTTTAGAATGGACTGGTTGGATCTCCTTGCAGTCCAAGGGACTCTCAAGAGTCTTCTCCAACACCATGGTTCAAAAGCATCAATTCTTCGGTCCTCAGCTTTCTTCACAGTCCAACTCTCACATCCATACATGACCACTGGAAAAACCGTAGCCTTGACTAGTCAGAACTTTGTTGGCAAAGTAATGTCTCTGCTTTTCAATATGCTATCTAGGTTGGTCATAACTTTCCTTCCAAGGAGTAAGCGTCTTTTAATTGCATGGCTGCAGTCACCATCTGCAGTGATTTTGGAGCCCAGAAAAATAAAGTCAGCTACTGTTTCCACTGGTTCCCCATCTATTTGCCATGAAGTGATGGGATCAGATGCCATGATCCTTCTTTTCTGAATGTTGAGCTTTAAGCCAGCTTTTTCACTCTCCTCTTTCACTTTCATCAAGAGGCTTTTGAGTTCCTCTTCACTTCCCGCCATAAGGGTGGTGTCACCTGCATATCTGAGGTTATTTCTCCCGGCCGTCTTGGTTCCAGCTTGTGCTTCTTCCAGCCCAGCGTTTCTCATGATGTACTCTGCATAGAATGCCGACTGAAGAAAACTGAAGTCTTCCAAAAAAGCAGTCATTCCTTGGACTGTCATTGTTATAAGAAGATGAAAATACTAATTCAGCAATTTATAATAATTTTATGATTAATGTATATCTTCCTTCTGAATTCAGGAACCAGTAAATACTTTAAACGTGTTTAACATTGTCGAAAACTTTTACACTTTAGTTTAAAAGAGGGCTTGTACAAAAGACTAGTTTTTATGGATTTTTTTTTGCACCTAAAAAATAATAAAGAATTCTAACGTAACCAGAAGACACAAAGTAATGGTACAGTTAAGGGAAAGGAAAAATGAGTCTCGTGGAGCTGTCTCAGTAGCTCCATGGTAGGAAGATACAGGTGTGCTGAAGGGGTGTCTGAGCTTCTATTCTACGTCTGTGAGAGTAGCTTTAAATTCATCTACATCAGATATTGAGCATCAACAATCGACTTACTTGAAGAAAAGGTCATCCTGCTGAAAATATTTTGTGTGCTTCATTTCTTTCCTCACTGCTTTAATGCCACAAGAAGGTGTTCCCATTTCTATATCNAGTCTTTTTTTTTCTCTATTTCATCTTTCTACTGTTTTGTGATTATTAAATTTTTTTACTGTATCATTTTCTCTGTTTTTATTAGCACTTTTTAAAAGTTATTTTCTTAATGGTTGCTATAGAAATTAGAATAAAAATTTTAATTCATCATAGTTAACTTCAGGTTAATACTTTGTTAATTCTGGATATAGATAGCAACACTTCTCGAGTATGGCTTTACTCTTTTCCTTCTTTTATACTAATATTTTCACTTATATTTCATTTATGTATGTAATAAATCCAGCAATATAGTGTTATGGCCATTGGCCTTTGCAATAGTATTTTCTTTAGCTATTTAAGAAGAAATGGAAAAATACATTTGCAGTTTATATTTATCCATGTTTTTGCCATCTACAATGCTCTTTATTTTTTCTTGTAGATCTGAGTTATCATCTGATGTCACATATCTTAAGACTGAAAGACTTTAATATATTTTAAGGCATTGCTGGTAAGAATGAATTCACTTAATCTTTGTTTATCTCTGAATGTCTTTATTTTCCTTTATTTTTGATGAGAGTTTTATTATATATACATTCTTGGTTGACAGGTTTTCATTTTTTCCCTCAGCACTTTAGAAAACATATCTTGTTGCTTTCTGGATTCCGTTGTTTCTGATGAGAAGCAAGCCATTAATCATGTTGCTGTTTCCTTGTATATAATTAGTCATTTTTCTCTTGCTGCTTTCAATTTTTTTATATATTTGTCTTTTAGCAGTCTGACTATTTTGTGCTCAGATGTAAATCTCTCTTTGTCCCCTGTGAAGTATTTTCAGCTTCCTGACTCTGTATAGTTTTCTCTCCTTTACTTCTGGGACTCCTGTTACCTACGTGTTGATATGTTTCATGTCATTCCATAGTTTTTTAAAACTCTATTCTCTTTTCTGTCTTCAGACTGGATAAATTAAGTAGATTCATCTTCAAGTTTGATGATTATCTCTTCTGCTATTTAAAATATGTTGGGCTAATCTATTTGCATATTGGTTATAGTACTTTTTGATTTTAGGTTATCCATTTAGTTCCTTTTAAAGTTTCTATTTCCTTATGAGATTCCTTTAAGTGTTGATTCATTGAACATATAAAACCTTAAAGTATGTCTCCCATTAATTATTGAACATATAATGTGTTCTTTAAAGTCTTGGTTATATCAATATCTGCACCCATTCAGAAACAGTTTCTATTGACTGTTTTATTCTTGAGTAGGTCACATATTCTGTTTCTTTGTATGCCTCATGGTCTTCTGTTGAAAACTGGACATGTTAGGTCTTGAACGTACCATAGATTCTGCAGTAGTTGATATCTTTGCTCAGTTATTTTATTTTTTTCAACCCCCTTGACTTCCTGGGCTTGCTCCTTTCTCCACATACCCCATTGGTCAGCCAATGATTGATTAGTGTTTGTGCTTGAATATTGTGACCCCATACGATTTCTACCACATGCAGATTAATGTGTTCAGTTAGGGACCATATGTAAAGTTCAGATAGCTTTCAAGTCTTTTGGCATTTGCTTTTAACCATGAGCCCTTGGTGCTCCCCTGCCTGTGTGCTTAGTGTGCTAGTAATCCAGGTATGAATTGAGTTTAATTTTTTTTAACTCTTAATTTTTAATTTAATAATTAAGAGTTTATAAAAGTTTCACTCTTATAATGCTCTTGCATTCCTATGATTTCCCTGTAAATTAAGTGGCAGGTCCATTGATAACCTCAATTGGGACTAAATTCAAAGACAGCCGAGCTGAAGGCTTTTCTTGTGTATTTCTTATTGAATGTTCTACTTTACTGACATCGCCCTTCATCTAGTGCTCTGCACCTCTGCCACAGGTCACGGCAGCACTTCTCATGCAGTGAAGTTCCTACTCTACATGGTCAGCACCAACCTGGGAGTGGGTATGAAAGCAGGTTCTTGGGGAAAAAACGGATTTTATTCAGTTTTCTGGAAGCTTTTCATAAACAGTCTTTTCCATTTATCGCTAGTAGTTTTCAGAGTGATTTTTGCCCAGTTTTAGTTTTTCTAGGGGATGAAAATAATTTACCAATTTTGTATTCTTTCATATTCACATTTTTAAATAAATATTGAATGGGGATTAACAGTAATCCAGTGTATTTATAACTTACTATAAGTAAACTATAATTAATACAGTATGAACCTGGAGTAGAACTAATTTACAGTTCTATAAATAAAAGTTCATAAAAGAATCCAAATGAGATATGTAAATCTATGTGTGACAATGTGCTGCTTTAAATGAATGGGAAAAGGGTAGTTTATTTAATAAATCATAGTGGTATAGTTGGCTATCTACCTAGAATAAACAAAATATTGTCTTGTCTACCAAGTATGAGTTACATCATACAATACTAAATTTCAACGAATCAAAGAGTTAAAAGTCAGTAATTTGAAAATGATAATAATAGCAGAAAACTATAGAAGAAGGGGGTGAGTAAGATTTTTCTTAAGCAAGACTAGAAACACAAAAGCTTCAAATGAAAACAAAATACCTGGGTGGTGGGGGTTCGGGGGATGAGGGGAGAAACCAAATGACACTCTTAGGGAAAAAAAAATTGGTAATAAAAACACCCAATTTGGCACTATTCAAAATATATCCTTTTTTCTCTAAACAAATATGTAGGTGATTCACCTCTCAAACACAGATCCTTAATGTATTAGTCAAGACAATTTTTTTTAATGACAAAATTCCATAATCATTGAAAAATATTAGTGGCTTCTATAATTAAAAATTATAAGATGAGAGGTGGTTTTAAGCAAGACAGGTACCTGGTATGGATACAATTCCCTCAGAACTATGTCTCTCTTTTTCCATTTTTGTCTGTACTTTTGCCTTTTCATTTTTTTTCTCAGGCAGGCTTTCCTATGTGGGCAGAAATTGACTAGAATGTTTTTCCAGTATCCAGGAGCATTGGGTGGAGAGAAATTCTTTCCGAGCATCCATAGCAGTTCCAAAACTGATGTTAACTCCCCTGCTTGAGTTATATGCCCACCCCTGGACCAAGTGCGGAATCCAAGGATACAACTTATCACTGTTGGCCCTCACAACTAGGTGAGTTGGAAACCTTTTAATTGACAACTCCTGTATCTGGGGCCAGTATCAGTATGACAGCAAACTAGTGGTCTATTCAAAGAAAGGAGAAAGAATAACTAACTCACTCTGCTGTACACTTGAAACTAATACAACATTGTAAATCAACCATACTCCAATGAAAATTTGAAGAGGACAGACAAGCAAGGATAACAAGTCCATAGGGGACATGTTTGCATATTGGTACAAGTTTTCTGGTATCCCCATTTTTTTTTGTCTGGTATGATAAGGGGAGCAAAACCCTAATTCACCTTGAAATAGCAGTGTCTATAAATAAACACGCATACTATTTTTTTTTTCTTGAAAAGTAAAATGTGCTTTATAAGCAGTGTTTTTCACCAAGATTTCAAAGAATTAGTTCTGGAGAAACTCAGGTTCTATTCAGCAGAAAATTTTGTTCTCAGTTGAGATTCACTGTGTTTTTCCGTATTGAAAGCAATGGCAGAAAACCAAGGAAACAACAAAGTAATCTTACCCCTTAATAATATCAAATCCATATACCATACCTGAATGTCCTCCTTTATCCTCAACAAGAAGTTGTTAAGCGGCACTTTGCTGAATCTGAAGTCATCACATGACAGTTTAATCAACTCTTCCCTTTCCTTTGCCAAGAAGCCATCTGGCAGTGTGTCTTTTTCATTGAAAATGTGTCCCTGATCCAATTTTCTTTTGTTACTCTGTCGAGAAAGCATTCATTCCAATGGTGGACCAAATTTGAGCACCGTTCTTTCCTTTTAGGACTAAGGGTGAATTTTCCTTTTATTTCCAATGAGTAAATTTTCTTAAGGTTATGAAATGATTGGCAATTCTTTTCTTGCTGCTTTTGTATGTTCTGCTGATGTTGCTTTCTTGTGGCTTTTGTTTTGTCATGAAAATTCAAAGGCAAGCTTTTTAGTTCTAATATACTGGCATCTTTGCTTGCATTGTGGTGTGTGAACAAGTCATTTAAAGTAGACTCAGCTTCACAAACATGGTACATCCATAAAGAAATGACTGAATTAAAAAGAAAAGAAATACATACCTCCACAAAAACTTTCAAGAGGAGAATTTTTCCTTTGGAAATATTTATTAAAAAAAATAGGAAATACAGTTTTTGAAGTGTCTTTCCCTTCTTCCTTGTCCCCTCCGGTTTTACTGATGTATAATTTACAATTAATGTGTATACTTTTAAGACGTACAACATGATATTTTGATATATGTATACACTGTGAAATGATTGTAACAATCCAGCTAATTAGCATATCAGTCACCTCATATAGTTACCATTTTGTGTGTGTGGGAAGAACACTAAAGTCTTACTCAAACACAAATTCTTACTTGAATTTGCAAATTCAAGTATACTGCTGCTGCTGCTGCTAAGTCACTTCAGTCGTATTCGACTCTGTGCGACCCCGTAGACGGCAGCCCACCAGGCTCCTCCGTCCCTGGGATTCTCCAGGCAAGAACACTGGAGTGGGTTGCCATTTCCTTCTCCAATGCATAAAAGTGAAAAGTGAAAGTGAAGTCGTTCAGTCGTGTCTGACTCCCAGTGACCCCATGGACTGCAGCCCACAGGCTTCTCCGTCCATAGGATTTTCCAGGCAAGTATACTAACTATTATTAACTCTTGCCATGCTGTACATTAGATCTCTATAACTTATTTGTTATAGCTGAAACTCTGTACCTTCTAATTAACATCTTCCCATATTCCCAACCCCTCAGCTGCTGGCGACTATCAATTCTGTGCTCTCTTCACACTGAACTGTGTCCCTTAATAGAGGAGGAATAACTTCAGTAAAGTGAAATTTGTTCTTTTTACCTTACTCGATACATCTATCATCAGGCACTTTTTGCTCAACCAAGTCCTATGGCCTCTCTGCTGGAGTCCCTGGTTCCCAAAACGGTATTGTCATCCATGGGTAGCTGTCAACATCAATGTATCTGCAAGGCACGAACACTGAAAATTCCTATTGCACCATCTTGTTGATGTCACTCACCTAATTTCTTTCCTTCTTTCCATTATGCAGTCCAAAAATATGAACTAACTAAACTTGATTCCTTTCTTCAAAACGAGAGGAACATCTTTCCTGAGTATCTTCATTATGATAGTGTCTACCCAGATTGGCAGCTGCCAAGAGCATTGCTAATGACTGGACAACAAGGGCATTTGCCATCTGCCTCCATGGAGATTGAACCTTGTGCTGCAGCAGCTGCTGACTTTCAACACCCCTTGAGGGAGCTCAGGCTGGAGGGAGGCACTCTGTGCTCCAGGGAATCTGGTGGGACAGGTCTTTACAGGTCTTAGATAGTTGGATATTTTCAGGAATAGATGGTATGATCACAATCCTTGCCTCTCCTCATATCTAGAACAGCACTAAATCCCTTCATGATGACATCAGATCCTCATGACTAGCAGAAAACCTCTTGTAAAGTCAGGACTTGATTGCACTGAACTCCCCCTTCACCGAAATCTTACATATTGACCTTGCCTGACTGTCTCTTTGGAACAGTCCCTCAGAGCTATCTGAGGTTCTGCCCCCCGGGCTGCAGTCCTCATTTTGCCCCAAATAAAACTTAATTCACAGCTCTCAAGTTGTACATCTTTTTTAGTTGACAATAGGCATTTTTTATGATATTTGGAATTAGGTGATATAAAATAAAGTGAATGCATTCAGCAAAATATATAAAATTCCTGATTTATTGTTTAACTGTAAGAAATAGACAACCAGGGAAATGGGCTAGAGACATTATGACAAAATAAAAACAAAGCAATTTGAATATTGTTTTAGAAGTTTGTGGATTGCTGCATGAAAAAGGTAACACTTAGGCAGATTAGCTTGCCTGAAAAGTTCTATCTTCCAGTGACTGGCAGACTCCTTGTTTTTCACAAGCAAAGGCCTCCTCTGCTGAGAAGTCTTTGTTGACCCCTTTGTTCTCTCCCTGTGTGTCTCTTTGTAACATTTACCGCATGACCTTGCTATTATATGTTTAACTTCTTATGTCTTGTTAAGATATGAACTCCTATAAAGTCTGTTCCTCACTATCTTTTTTGCTAATGCCTAGCATTTTGTGCTTAGTACATAATTTGCATGTATGAATGACAAGGTGTTTAAATTAGCAAAAGACAACTCTATAGTCATTTAGAGGAGGAAGAGGAAAAAATACATTTATCTAAAATCTCAGAAAATATACTCATATGGACAGCCTGTGGGATTTCTGTTTGTTAATAAATAAGCACAGTATTATAAATCCAAGGCATCACCTGCTTAAAGAAAGATGTGAAAGAATTTGAAAAATGGCAGTCTACACCTGGCTTACTAGAGAGGATGAAAATTTAGTAAATAAGATGAACAAAACAATAAAATCTGGATTTTAAAAATGTTTTGAGCAGCTTTTACAGAATCAAAGATATCATTTAGGCCAATAGAATATCACAAGGGAGGATGAGGAAAAAAACCAACATTAAAATGAAAACATGAGGTTTCATCTATAGAACATTAAACTAAACCTTCAAAAGAGCTCATAGATAAGGAATTTCAAACCAAAATAAAGGGACTATTCACTGACACTAATATATGTATATTTTTTAATCTGCTATGAGTTTCTGGAAAAAAGACTTGTAATATGTGAAAAATTGTTTAAGAATTATAGTTGACTTAAACCTAAGACCAGCAGTTTAATTTAGAAGGGGAAAGCTTCAGCTAGTTCTAAATTAATGTATTTGGTTGCAGCATTTTAGTTTCAGAAGTCTCATTAAAAAAAAAGTAAAGTATATACAGAAGATCTAGGCTGGTAGTAGGAGTTCTAGAAATTTTGTCATATGATGCATAGAATGAATTGGGAGAATGGGGTTAGCGTATATGTACTATGTTGTGTAAAACATATGACTATTTAATAGCACAGGAACTCTGCTTGATGCTCTGTGGTGATGTAAATGGGAAGGAAATCCAAAAAAGAAGGGATACACATATAAGTATGTCTGATTCACTTTGCTGTACAGCAGAAACTGACACAGCAATGGAAAGCAACTATACTCAGTAAAATTTTTAAAAAAATACAGAAAAGTTCATATGAGTGTAACATTTAAGCATCTAAAATTTAAACCCATTTGTTAACAGGAAGCAATAAGAGAAAGTAATTTTCCCATCAACTGAAAAACAACTTAGCACAGAAAGAAAAATTATCTTTATGATGCTCTGGAAGGAATTTCTGCATTAGTGACCTATTCAGTTGGTGACCCCTAATAGTCTCTGCCATCCTTAAGATGGAGCTTCCCAGGTGGCTCAGTGTTCAAGAATTTGCTTGCCAATGGAGGAGATGCAGGAGACATGGATTTGATCCCTGGGTCTGGAAGATCCCCTGGAGGAGGAAATGGCAACCCACCGTAGTATTCTTGCCTAGAAAATCCCATGCACAGAGGGGCCTGGCAGGCTACAGTCCATGAAGTTGCAAAGAGTCGGACACAACTGAGGGACTGTGCACATCCTTAAGATATTATCATTTTGGGTAGCAAGTAGTAACAGATCTTTGCAAAGTAATTTATTGCTACCAAGTATAAAAGAATTAACAACCTTTCTCCTAGCCACCCACATTAAAAAGTTGAAAGCCTTGAAAGAAAGTGAAGTCACTCAGTTGTGTCCAACTCTTTGCTACCCCATGGACTATAGTCTACCAGGTTCCTCTGTCCATGGGATTTTCCAGGAAAGAGTACTGCAGTGAGTTGCCATTTGTTTCTCCAAGGGATCTTCCCAACCCAGGTCTCTCACATTGAAGGCAGATGCTTTACCATCTGAGCCACCAGGGAAGCCTCCTAAAGTGAAAGTGGCTCAGTCATGTCCAACTCTTTGGGACCCCATGAACTCTACAGTTCATGGAATTCTCCAGGCCAGAATACTGGAGTGGATAGCCTTTCCCTTCTCCAGGATATATCCAGTAAGGGTAACCCCTAACCAGATTATATCTATAATATACAAAGAACTCATACAACTCAATATCAAAAAACAAGCAGCCTGAGTTTTAAAAATAGACTTTTTTCCAAATAAGACATATGTGTGTGTATGTGTGAAGTCGCTCAGTCGTGTCCGACTCTTTGCGACCCTGTGGACTGTAGCCCACCAGGCTCCTCTGTCCATGGTATTCTCCAGGCAAGAATACTGGAGTGGGTGGCATATAATGTTGGGCTCAACATCACTAATCATCAGGAAAATGTAAATCAAAAACTCAATGACATATCACCTCATGCTTGTCAGAATGGCAGCAAATAAGTGTTGGTGAGGATGTGAAGAAAACAGTACCTCTGTGCACTGTTAGTGAGAATGTGAATTTGTACAGCCACTATGGAAAACAGTTTGGAGATTCTTCAAAAAATAAAAATAGAGCTACCATGCACTCCAATCTTAGGGCCTCCCTGGTAGAGCACTGATAAAGAATCCTGCCAATGCAGGAGACCCAGGAGACACAGGTTCCACCCCTGGGTTGGAAAGATCCTCTGTAGTATGAAAAGGCAGCCCACTCCAGTATTCTTGCCTGGGAAATCCCATGGACAGAGAAGCCTGTCAGGCTACAGTCCAATGGGTTGCAAAGAGTCAGACATGATTGAGCAACTAAGCACATGGACCCCAACAATTCTACTCCTGGATATTTATCAGGAGTTAAAGAAAACTAAAACGCTAATTAGAATAGATACACACACCCTATGTTCACTGAAGTTTTATATACAATAGCAAGGAGGTAAAAGCAACATAAGTGCCCATCGATAGGTGAATGTATAAAGATTTTACATATATATGTAGATATAAAATATATATGATACATATAATTGGCTACTATTTACATAATGGATTATTACTTGGATATCAAAAAGCAAGACAAATGGCTGTCTTGGTATTTGTAACAACACAGATGGGCCTGGAGGATATAATGCTGAGTGAAATAAGAGACAAATATTGAATGATTTTACTTATATGTAGAATCTGAAAAAAAAAAAGGAACAAACATAAAACAGAAAAAGACTCAGAGAACAAAAAAATGGTTGCTACAGGGGACAGGGTGAGGTGGAGAGAAATAATTGAGGGAAATAAAGTGATACAAATTTTCAGCTACAAAATAAATGAGTCACGGGGATGAAAACTACAGTGTGGGGAATATAGTCAATAATTATATAGCATCTTTGCATGTTGACAAGAGTACTGGTCTTACCATGGTGATGATTTTGAAATGTATAGAAATATTGAATCACTATGTTGTATACCACACAATTGCTCCAATCTCACACTCTAGGAAACTAAAGTAATGCTCAAAATTCTCCAAGCCAGGCTTCAGCAATACGTGAAACATGAACTTCCAGATATTCAAGCTCCTTTTAGAAAAGGCAGAGGAACAAGAGATCAAATTGCCAACATCTGCTGGATCATTGAAAAAGCAAGGGAGTTCCAGAAAAACATCTATTTCTGCCTTATTGACTATATCAAAGCCTTTGATTGTGTGGATCACAATAAACTGTGGAAAATTCTGAAAGAGATGGGAATACCAGACCACCTGACCTTCCCCTTGAGAAACCTGTATGCAGGTCAGGAAGAAACAGTTAGAACTGGACATGGAACAACAGACTGGTTCCAAATAGGAAAAGGAGTATGTCAAGGCTGTATATTGTCACCTTGCTTATTTAACTTCTACGCAGAGTACATCATGAAAAATGCTGTGCTGGAAGCAGCACAAGCTGGAATCAAGATTGCTGGGAGAAATATCAATAACCTCAGATATGCGGGTGACACCACCCTTATGGCAGAAAGCAAAGAGGAACTAAAAGGCCTCTTGATGAAAGTGAAAGAGGAGAGTGAAAAAGTTGGCTTAAAGCTCAACATTTAGAAAACTAAGATCATGGCATCTGTTCCCATCACTTCATGGGAAACAGATGGGCAAACATTGGACACAGTGGCTGACTTTATTTTTCTGGGCTCCAAAATCACTGCAGATGGTGACTGCAGCCATGAAATTAAAAGACACTTACTCTTTAGAAGGAAAGTTATGACCAACATAGACAGCATATTAAAAAGCAGAGACATTACTTTGCTAACAAAGGTGCATCTAGTCAAGACTGGTTTTTCCAGTGGTCATGTATGGATGTGAGAGTTGGGCTGTGAAGAAAGCTGAGCACCGAAGAATTGATGCTTTTGAACTGTGGTGTTGGAGTAGACTCTT